>JAOQGH010000023.1:53385293-53490351 GCA_025769975.1 Gallinago jamesoni
TCACTGAAAGGGTTATCAGACATTGGAATGGGCTGCCCAGGGAGGTGGTTGAGGCACCATCCCTGGACGTGTTCAAAGGACGGGTTGATATAGTGCTGGGAGGTATGGTTTAGTGATGGTGATGCTCCTTGTTTGTTGTATGGGTGTCTATTTTTGTCAGTTAGGTTGACGGTTGGACAAGATGATCCTTAAGGTCCCTTCCAACCTAGAAGATTCTGTGATTCTGTGATACTGGAAGAGGAAAGACAGAAAAAGTTCCAGTCAACCAAGCAACAGAAAAATATCCCTCCAAGCCTTCCACTTGACATCTGGTTCAGCGTTGGAAAGGAAATAAACATGTACTATAGAAATTCGGCTAAATAAAGCCACAACTACAGCTGTTAAAAAAACTCTGGCAAAACCATGCTTTGAAAATTGTCAGATCTCTGTGGCTCAAATCCAGGAATTTTATATTCTCACAAAATGCACTTACATGGTCTCAAAAGTTTCTTAGCTATTTCTGCTTCATACTTTAAGAAACGCTTGAGCCTGAATGCTTTTCCATTTAAAGTGTTAAGAGTTGATTTATTAAAATATATTTTTTCTCCTTACAAACCTGCCTTCTCTTACTTCCTCAGTCTGTTCTGGTTGCAACAGCTCCGCTACCAAGATTCTGCTGATGAGTTAACCAATGTGCCACAAGAAGTCGAGATTTAAAATTTAATATTTTGTAAAATGCCTGTGGGCCAAACCTGACATATTTACGTAGTTGAACTGCTGTAAAGTAGGTCCAGTAACTTACAGAATGAAATACAGAGTTTAATGATCGTTAAGCTGGACAGCTAATGGAAAATTTACAGTTAAACATTCCCTTTTCAGGTGTCATATAGCTGCAGTTCAATACATATTTTATGACAGTAACTTTACTTGGTCATGTTCCTAGAAGGACAGTTCTGAATACCGTTCTACTATCTGAATACATTTTTAGCGGAGCAGCTGCCACAGATACAGGTTGCTGATGCACAGTTTTAACTGGTAAGCACTGGTGAAGAATACAGAGAAAAAACAAACTTGCATGAGCTGCCTAATAAACCTGTATTGGCTTCTTGATGTGAGGGGGATTAAATAAGCAATTGCAGTAATGAGGGTGTCAGGTGATTTAGAGAGAAATCATGACTTTTACTGTTTACAGGCTATCAAAACCAACTGTTTCCAACTGTGTCTGATTAGTTTTCTTTCCAACTTTTGCCTTGCCAGAGGAGGCTTCCTTGCACTCATTCTATCTTTCTTTTTTTTTCCTTGTTTCAATGTATTATTGCAAACAAAACTTTGGTACAACAGTTTTATGCTAGTTTAACACCATGATTTCCCAGGAATTATACCTGTGTGGAACTGCAGTTGTGCACCAGTGAGGTAAGCATCATGTAGACAAACTTTGAATTTATTCTATATGCATTTCGTGACCGGGATTAATAGGTTAGGTCCTTGGTGTAGCTTCCATAGCTTCAGGATTTTTGATTTAATTCATTTCATATAAAGCTTGAAATAAGACTTTATTAGTCTTACTTTAAAAATTGCAGGTACAAAGGGGCTGATAGAGAATTTCAGCTCCTTTTCTTAGCTGTCTTTCACAGTATAGCTTTTTTTTTCAAGGGCAAAGCAACAAAATGAAAAAATTCCAATTTAAAAAGATACAACACTAATGTATGCACTTGAAATAATGATCATGATGCATGTCTTTCTGATATCAAAAATATAAAATGAAGTTGTAGACATATAATGGGATTTAGCTTTTTAATACATTGTCAGCTGGGGAAGGAACTGTAAGAAAACATGATTACATTATCCATAACTAATTGCTTTTATACATTCAGCATGCTGCTGGGATTACACTGTAAGTGGAAGGTATATTAAAAAGTCAAAGAACAAAGAGGAGCAACACTATTGATAACTGATCTCTGGTATTTTATTTGTTATGGGAAACCTGCATCAGTTTCAATTGGGAAAAAGGAATATATTTTAATACATTGAAATATACTTCTCTCTCAGGTTCATATGAACTGAGATAAAGTTAGGTACATAAATCCCACCTGGAATTTATATTCAATATACTTTTTTTGAGTATATGTTTTGGATGGGTGGAGGTTTTGTGTTTTAATATGAAGATGTTTATTACCTTAATATAAAAATAACCTTCTGTTCATACAATCATAGAATTATAGAATGTTTTGGGTTGAAATGGATCTTTAAAGATCATCTAGTTCTACCCCCCGTCTCTTTATTTCTATAATAAAAGGAATATAGTCATTCTTTTGCTTATTTGCAAAATGAAGAATGATTTGAAAATAATTGGTGTCTATGCCACAGTGGAACCTTGAAGAGGTGTTACTGTACCATATAATATAAATAGTAAGACATGGAAGAATATTTACTCTAAGTCATGGTCAGTTGTAGCAAAAATCAAAATTATCCTGTTGTCATCCTATTTCACACCATTAGACCTCCATTATGTAATTGTACATCCTCCCGTATCTTCTCTTTCTTGAGCTGTTCTTGCACAGAAAAGCTAGAAGAATGATTTGCATTGAAATAAGATTTTTCCTCTAAGCAAGTGTTAACTGCTAGTCGTTAATGGCATGGAAGTGAATCTTACTAAAATTTACGCAAGAGGTATTGTTAATTCCAGTTGCCAGAAAACAATGCAAGAAGCTATCACCTCATAGCATGAGAGATTGAAAGAAGTCTGTTTATCAGAATGTTGGCTGAGCACATCATATAAATAGGCATACAAACAAGGACATGAATTATCATGTGTAATGTCTCTTAATCAGAAACCAGTGGGCTTTATTTCATGGAAGACAAAACTGCAATTTGATTCCTTCAAAAGAGAAGAAATCCCAATCAAAGACTATTGTTTGTGGTGACTGGTGACACTTACTACAAAAGATTAGTGAGCTGGATATACACTGGTTCTTAGATTGATCACACGTTGCAAGGAGACGTGCTCGCTGCCGAGGCAGGGGCAGGCGTGGGCATAAGGCATCTTTATGGACCCTGCCAGGGCTGGGGGTTTATAGCATTATTAACGTTCTGCAGCGGTGCAGGGTCTCAACGACCTCTAATCCTGGAGACTGCGTTTGGCAGGGTGTGTTTTTATTATTTTCTACATAGATATTTACATATGCTTTTGGAAAACGAAGTGTGATACAGTAAGAAAATCAAGAAACAAAGGCGTAGCATGGGTTAGCCATACAATAAATCTTTGTTTCCTTCTTTCCTTCTTGTATATTTTCTTCATAGACTCCTCACTATTAACTGTATAACCTATGATAATGATAGATCATAATAGTAATAATAATCGAGTTGACTTTATAACCTATAGTTACACAAGCTAATAAAAATGATAGATAATAACACAGCTAGATTCTCAATAAAAATAAAGTTTTATTAATAAATCTGACATCTCTTTCATGAGAGGCCAAAGTATAGCTTGTAACTCATCTGCAGCTCCTGAACAATGACAGCCTGGGTCCTGTGCCCTGGTTTATCATGGGGAAGAAGCTGTGGTGAGGGAGCCATGGGACAACTGGGTCCTTCACTAGGGGAGGATGGAGAAGTGTGGCAGATGCAGAGGTTTGCCTGGAGCCGGGGAGCCATGCGTGATGTTGTTGTCCCCATAAGCATATGGAAGGTACATTCTTTTCAGCTGTCTGAGGTCAGTGTTATAAGCCTGGTGACTCTTAGGTGGCTTGTAATGTCAGGATTGTTGATCCTCATGCTCCATTTTTCCAGCAAAGCACTCTTTTTCCTGAAGCACACCGATTGTTACGTGCCATTTGATTGCGGCACATAAAGTGCCAATCGGATTTTTTTCTGCCAGAGGTTTAACATTTACTTTGAGTGTCATATGCTGAATGACTGATAATAGTAATTAAAAACAAACAAGGAAATTATGAATAGACACTGCAAGTCTGATGCAAGATGATGCTTTTGCTTAAAACAGACTAAAAGAAATGACATCTTGTGTTATCCATTCTAACATGGAAAAACAAGTAAGGGACTAGATACAGTGAGGGTAAAATATGTTAAGTTTAAAATGGTCCACAGCAAGAATAATTAAATACATATATAACATATAGTAATTATGTATTACATATAATTACATATACAACATAGGAAGTAAAAGTGAGTAAGTATTACTTAAAATTTTATATAAGCATTCAAAAGACTAATCGTAAGGTAGTTAACAATGGATAAAAATAAAGACATATTGGCAAATACTGGGCTCACGGTTTTAATTCTCTAGTTTTTAAATTTAGATCTAGGTTCCCACACCTGGTTGATACCAGGGCCACAAAACATGCTTAAGACAGTAGTAATTACAAAAAAAAGAAAAAAAGAAAAAAAGAGAAAAAAACTATTTCTGCTCTTTCCTGACCCCAAAGAAAATTAAAGGTTACTTAAAGTAATTCAAATTTTTATGTTTCCTCAAATGTATTAAATTCTGCCACTGGAAGAAGCCCCTCTAGTTGCAACAGACTTGGTGCTTGCATCTCATCGATATCCACTGTTGGATGAGTTGGGCCAGGGCTCTTCTCTGAACTCACCTACACATCAGCATCCCTGTTTTCTTCCACATCCCCCAAAAGCGAGTGAATTTCCGCTTTGCCAACACCCTAGGGGTGTGAGTAATTAGGTGTCCTCAGCTACTTCCAGAGAAGATTCAAGCTCAGTTTTCTAGTAAATTGTGCTAACCAGAGTGATGTACATGTCTTCAGGCAATGGTCAGGTAAAAGGAACATTCTTTAATACTCCTGCTGAATGTGCTTTATATTAAACAGGCTAATAAAACCTTCATGATGCCAGAGAAACACCAAAAAAATGAGGATGGGAGAAACTTGGATTCTGGGCGCCACAACAAATAATTTATATTTATTTTATGTGTTTTGAATTAAAATACAGACTCACTCAGTTTTGTAAAAAAGGGAATTGTGCAGGCAAGTATGATAGCATTCAGAAAATTGTTCTAGCCCTTAAGATATCCAACTGAATCACGATGGCCTAGATTAGGAAATGTCTTGGTTCACATATGCAGTTTTTGCAGATGCTCTGTTGAGAGTCCTGCTGTGTACAGGGAGCACAGACACTCACTGCCAGCAATTTTTGGACCTTCATTTCCGTATAAAGGTACTAGAAGCCTTGCTTTTCAATCAAAGAGTGCCAGTAAGGCCACTAAAATGATCAGAGAGCTGGGGCACCTCTCCTATGAAGACAGGCTGAGAGAGTTGGGGTTGTTCAGCCTGGAGAAGGGAAGGCTCTGGGGAGACCTTATAGCAGTCTTCCAGTACCTGAAGGGGGCTACAGGAGAGATGGGGAGGGACTTTTTATCAGTGAGTGTAGTGATATGATGACGGGTAATTGTTTTAAATTGAAAGAGGGGAGATTTAGGCTAGGTACTAGAAAGAAATTCTTTACTGTGAGGGTGGTGAGGTACTGGAACAGGTTGCCCAGAGAAGCTGTGACTGCCCCATCCCTGGAGGGATTCAAGGCCAGGCTGGACGAGGCTTTGAGCAACCTGGTCTGGTGGGAGGTGTCCCTGCCCATGGCAGGGGGGGCTGGAACTCAAAAAGGTCCCTTCCAACTCTCACCATTCTATGATTCTATGAGAATTGGAGGCAGAAGCATTTCAGTGCCGATCCAAGAGTGTGATTCCCACAGGAAGGTTTTATTTAAAGCGTGACAATGTTAGTTTTCTTTCCATGATTTCCCATAACTCTAGCACTTCTGCTGAAAGACTTTTAGAAGTGAGGATTTAACACAAGATTGATAGGTACTCCTCTGAAGCCTCAAGGCCAAGGCTGGAGCAATCAAAACATTCAGCACTCCATTGGGTGGCCATTGGATGACAAAGACCTTTGGCCAATGTGGATGTGAGTCAGTCTCAAACTGCGAATCTGAGGGAAGCTGCACAATTAGTTGCATTTTAATTCTGGAAGCAGTGAAAACTATACTGAACAGCCTCTCCCGAGAAAGTAGTAAGAAGGCCTTAATTGACATGAGGTTTTGTGAGAAGCATGAAATTCACTTTTCATAAAATTTGCCTGTGTGGGAGTTGGACTTTTTTTTTGGTCACCATCTCAGTGATGAATAATATGTTACTTATTAAAAAGAAAATCTCTGATGACTATTGAGATTTCTGAAAGGAACAGACACTTTTTGTCAGAATTGGTTTAGACATGATACATAAAAATAGAGTAGAAAAAATCTTCAGTCAAAAACTCTCTTCCTCTAGGCAGGCATAGGTATAAAAACATATTATCTGACGTGTAAGCTGCTAACAGAGGACATAAAGCTATATACACTATTAATCTTGTTCCTATTAACCTTTTGGATATTCATTGTTTCTCAAACCTAATCATATTTCATATAGATATTGCAGTGCATAGGTAAGGAGATCAAAACACTTTAAAGATATTAATTAAAATTCATGCATAACACTCCTTGGAAGCAGAGCCAGAATCATTAAAATCATCTGACAGAGGCAGAGGAACTAAGCAGCGGAGAATATAGGTGACATATCTAACATCCCATAAAGCCAGAAATTAAATCCAATATCCTCAGTTGTCACTTGACTGTTATAGTCACTGAGCACCAGCCTTTTATATTTAAAAGGTGTTCAAATATCAAGTATGTCCACTGAAATATCCAGCTCCCTTACTGCTTAAACTGGAGTTACAAGTAGACAGGTCTTGCAGAGCAGTATGTGGTGTCAACATACCAGAGGGGCATCGTGTGACCCAGCTCCACTCCTCTAACTGGAACAAAAGATAAAAATAAGCTGCAAAATCCTGATTCCTTTTGAGTTGATGGCTTTAGCATGACTTGAAATGCAAGTCACCATCTACTTCTTATGAAAATACTGAATTTAGCAACTAATCTGTAAGGATAGTTCATTTAATGCTCATAGTCTCAGTGTGTGTTCAGGGAAAATAGATTTCTTTCCACATCTAAAGAGAACTTGCAACTGTTCTAGAAACCCCCTGACATTGACAAGCCCTGAGAGGAAAGGATTGTAGTCATCTTGTAATCAAAGCTCAGTGGATTAAAATATGAAGTGTATGGGATACACACAATGAAAAATGAAATTCCTCAACGCTATTTTGGATATTTCAGCTTCCTTGAAAAACTATACATTCTTGTTTATGTTTTCTGTTCAAACTACTCCTTTAATAAAGGGTAGTTTTAATAAACTAGGTTCAGATATCTGCAATCAGAAGCAATTAAAATTCTACCAGAAATGTCTTTTGCAAAAGCTAAAGTCAAATTTACATCATTTCAAATTTATATTCCAAATAAAATCATTATTTTGGTTTGTTTAATCATTGCATTTTAAATGAGAATGTCTTTCCAGTAAACCTCTCACAAAGAGCTACACAGTATTTCAGTGTTTAAAAACTCATTTTCAATACACATTTTTTCATAATCACATACATCATGTTTTTATAATGCTTTCAAAAAATTCCTCAAAAAAGGGAATGAGTATTTTTTTTCTCATTAAGGAGTTTTTACTAGCACTTCTGAAGACACAAGAGCAGAATGAATGCAGTTGGTTACAAGTGTAAGAAAGTCTGAAGTCATTTGTAACAAAAATACTCAAATTTTCCTTGGCTTTTTTCTTTTTCTCTGCCATTTTCACTTGAAACTGCTTTTTGGTGTAGCAGCTTTATGGAAAAGGGACCTCCCGCACAGATTTTTTCACCTTGTTGTCGGGTGAAATTAAATTTAAAACCACTAAAGGATTAACCGTACATTATCTCTGCATTGCAAAATCAATACTATCCCTTATTCAAAAGCTAGAAACTATTATCTTGCTGAATTAAGTCAATCTCCTAATGATGCCAATGATGGGATGAATACTTATTCATTCCTTTTTTGATTTTTATCAGTGAAAATATATTCGTGTTTCTCTCATGCCACTTAAACACCAGAGGGCCCGATCCTCCTCATACTTAAGTAAAAAGGTTCCCACAGAGTTAACTGGAAATGGAGAGCGGGCCGTGGTCAAAAGCTCTCTCATGTGCAGACATCACAGCAGTACCTAGCTGGCAAGATGATTAGCAAGCACATCTGGTCTGAACCATTGAAATGATATAAAGAAATTGCCTTTAAACCACCTGCAGGACAGTAATTTCATATAATCATTACAGAGTCATTAGGAAAAGTTAATGTAGAAAAAAATTGCTGTGGGAAATGTAATCTTTTTTTGTGTTCACTAAATACTCTAAAGGTTTGAGCAGCAAACAGTCTGAAAACTGTTGTGTTGGATTATTATGCCTTGTCTCCAGAGCATATTGACTCACATATTTCTTATGTCACAGGTTAGTCTACTTTCAACATATTCAAGCCATACTGAGAATTTCCACGTTGGACATGTAAATATGGTCAAAACCATCTACAGACCAGCAGGATTTGGGACCCCTGCTGAGAAGATATTCTTGAATTCTGAAGCTGGTGTAGGCCTTTGAATGTCAGGTTTTAAAAGCCTTTTATTCACAGCAGCAATAACACCAGGCTGGATATAAGCAAAATAGACATAAAAAAAAATATACTAAAATCAGAGAGGGAACATAGTTATTTATAGTAGGACCAAAGCAGGAAGAGATGGAAAAAAATGATGGAGGGCAAAAGAGGAACCGAATGTTTTAGATCAAAATAAGAGTTATACATAAATGACATAACAGAAAACAGTGCGAATATGCTGGAATATTTGCTTGTAACCCTTTATATTGTAGATAACATTTGTATGAGGTGGGAAAAGAAGAAATGTTGCTTACAGATGTGCTCTGGCCTGAGGCATAGAAAGTTCTGGGTGACAGACAAGCTGGAGGATTTATATGGAAAGCACTAGTTGTTGACTTTGGTAAGACTTTGACACATTGTCTCCCAAACCACAGCAATACAAGTCTGGACAAAAACACTGGGAGCAGGAAAATTCCACGCACGTGGGAAAAACTGTGTCTGTTGTAACACTTCCAGTATGCCACTGTTAATTGGAGAGCTACATTGGGTAGGGTATTTTCCTTAATGACTGAAAGGACAGAATAGAAAATCTTCTTATTAATTGCAGATAGGATTGGAGGCAAAGGGGCTTCAAGCACTTTGGAAGGAAAAAAAAAAAGAAAGAATGAAATATGAGTTTGACAGATTGGAGGAAAGGTTTGAAATTAAGACCATGTAATTTAAGATGAACAAGTACAAATGCCACATTAAATAGAAATAGTCAGCTCCAGTAACTTCATGGGGATCAACAGACTAAGCAGCAATTATACAGAAAAAGATCTGGATATTATAATGATTAAATTTAAAAATGACATTATTGAGCCATATAAGAGGAAGTAAATTACACGTGTAAAAATATACAATATGAAAAATTAATGTAGTAGTCTTTTCAGTTTTTTCAATCAGATTCCTGTGCATTATTTTTTCTGTACTTCAAGAAAGATACATCAGTGTTGTAACCTCCGTGAAACAAATTCCAGATCAAAGAGACTGGTCAGAGATACTGAAAATACTAATGACACAGGAAAACAGGGAGACCTGGTGTGGAGAAAACTGAAGAGTGACATACTAGCCTTTTGCTAAATACAATCTGTAAGTTATAAATGTCGATTTTGAAAAAGTAAAATATTACTTCAGTAACTTGTTCTCCACATCCACTGATGAGGATATGAGGGTACTTCAGTTGCAGCAAAGGATGCTTAGTTCAGGTATCAGGGAAACAATCCATTAAGATAAGTGAGTGCCAGCAGATGTTGTCCACAGAAGCTGCGGAATCCCCATCACTGCAACTTTTTAAGCATTGGTTAGTCAAATATCAGTCAGGGATGGTTTTGCTGTAATCAACTCCTCATTCAGTCAGAATCATGGCTGATATCTCAGGATCCTCCCCCTACAGTGTAGCAACTGTATGGACTTTTGGAAGAAAACCATTTCTCCAATACATATTAACAAAACCAAAAGCTGAAACATAAAGATTTTTGGAGTATTTTGACACACACCAAAAAAAAGAAATCTCACATCTTTATCCCCTGGGTATGGATGGATCCATATCACGGATGGTGTAGCAAGAGCAACACGTTTGCAGACCTGGAAGAGGGTGAAAGGACTTCCTGCTTTACCCTGCCTAAACCAGACATATCATAGTATTTTCTGGAAGGGTACACCATTGTCATGGTGGCAAGTTCATTAAAGAAAAGTAGAATATGTTAGCCAGCCATAGTAGGTGAGCTACTAGAGCAGTCATAGAAACCAAAATGGAAAAAGACTAAAATTGACTGGAAACAGTTTATAGCATGTAGTGTGAAAATGAGGCCAGTTCCCATTACAGAATCAGAAAATAACTGCTGTATGCCAGTCTATGTGAATTGACTTACAGGGTTTCAGTTGAACTCCCAGAGTTCATGTTGCTCAAAAATGCTACTCACTTTGGCATAGAAAATCTCTTCAGAAGGCACGACAGCTCTTGGGGTCACAATACCACTGGGAAACCAAGCAACGATACTGCTGGAAAGACAAAGGGCATAAGAGATGATAGAATGAAATTTAGCTTCTCAGAGGTAACACATTCAGGTGAGGTACCTTCTCAAGACCATATAGAGCATATAGAGTAATATCAGTAGTCAAAGCTCACACTAATTTCAGAGGGACACAATTTTGCCATAGCTACTGAATTGGAAGGAGAACTGGACTGGAAGGAGGAGTGGAAGGAGGACTGGAAATAGCCAATAGTAGTCTGTAAAGCAGAGTGCCAGATAAGCAAAAGAGCTTTTAAAAATTATCATTTAAAAATGTCAGCAAAAGGTAAAGCTACAAATGCAATAAAAAAATCAAAGGAAATAGATGTAAAAATCTGGTCTTATGTCATTTAAATACACAAGCAAAAAGCCAATCAAGTATTCTGTGAAACCACCGAGGGATATACAGAAAGTGGGAAGTTAGTGACGTAAGTATTGCTCTGAGCCTGAATAAATTCTCTGCTTTCGTCTTCATGAAATAAGCCAAAGTTCAGATTCTGAGGATTGGGATATTTTCCCAAGTGGGAAGGAAGGGAATGGAAGCGTTGAAAGACTTTATAAGTACATCAAAGCAGAAAGGCAATTAGAGCTGATAAAAGTTCACATAGAACCAGATACAGATAAATTGCATCCCAGATATTTTTTTTTAACCTAGCAAGATGTAGAAAGATGTAGAGATTTCCAGCTCCTAACAACTAGGAAAGCATAATATATTTTGGATTCAAGAGCATAGAGATTCAAGAACCAAACTGGGTCAGCCATTATATAGAAGTTTATTTGTTTGATGATTTATTTATTTATTTATTAATTTATTGTCTCATTGGGACATAAGGGAAAACCACTGTGAGGTGAATTATACGTCGATGGAGGAATGAGGTAACAGTAGGCATTGACCTAAAATCGTCACTGTCGTGTTTTCCAAAATAATTTGCACTTTACGCAGTCTCCAGTGTTCGCTGCTGTCAACGTTGGTTTGCTAGTATCTTACACTTTGATGAAATGTATCTGAGTTTTTTGCCTTAGAATTATGACAAAAAGTACCTTGCTGATACTCTATTACGATGACTTCAAATGTAATTTATTTATATCTTTTTAGCTCTCTCAAGTGAATGAGTTAAATAACATATTTTATCTTGTTCAGCCTATTCTAGCTTTGCTCGGTTGGCCCATCCTATGAAGAATATTGCTTTTTCTTTATAAACCAAAACCAGAGAGAACAGCTAAGAGGAGAGAGTTTTAAAAAGTGTGTGGTTTCCCGGACAACGTGAGTTAGTACACTATTTAATGCATGTAGAGGATGGGCCTACACTGGCCCACAGAAAGGAACTGTGGGAAAACTGGCGTCTACATAGATACTGTGTTGTGTCCCGTGCTTTTAGTAAGGCAGGTGTGCTCACAAAGGTTTATTCCATTTTCTGTATTATTCATAATCTGCTCCCTCATCTGTGGCACCATATAATTTTTTAGAAACAACTTTGCTTAAGAAAAATGTAAAGTGGTTTTATTTGCTTAGTAAAAAGTCAAGGTTCATAAGATGTTGTTTACATGGCTTATGTGTAACTTGGTTCAAACAGGGAAAGGGATTTTCAATGAATGTTCTGCTGTCAATATTTTCCCACATGTTGAGGTTCCACAGTTCCTCAATAATGCCTGAGGACGGCTGCGAGTCTCCTCAGGCCATTACAACTTGGCAAGGAGTCTGTAAATGGAGCTGGAGCTATTATAGTGAGAAAAATAAGCAGCTGAATATCATACTTGATTTTCTGGGGGGGTGGGAAACAGAAAAAATAATTTTAAAAGACTAGACTTCCAAAACTTATTGATTATAATTCTAATTCATTGATATAAATGCTAGAGGTCTTTTTCATGAAAAGTCAAAATTCTAAGACTGGAGATTTTGTGGAAGATTTACTCCGTAGTAGCCTGTGCATCAGAGGCAGCAGATCATTTCAGCAGGCTGAAATGTGTTTTGCAGCGGCCGTTCAGTCCAGCCCAGCTCATCCTTTCCCATGGTGTTCTGGCTGCACATCAAAGTTCTGTTTTAGTGAAGAACAGTTCTGGATTTCATTGTTCTCCTTCTGTATTCAACTACCGGTAAAATTTTGAGGGTTCAAATGTTTAGACTTTATTAAAAAAATAAACACACTACATTTACAGGATTTACAAAAATATTTGAACTGGGAAGTCCAAAGAAGATTTTGAAATATATTCAGAATTTTAAAGGTTTGAATTAATGGTAGTGTTTGTGCTAACATTCAAAGGTATTTGATATACCATTCATTCTGGTCTAAATGCAAAAGTGTTTCAGATTATAATGTTAATTCATATACTGAAATCAATACTGGGAATACATCAGCCTTCTTCCAGTACTTTTTAATCAACAGTCCTTTCTAAACAATTAAATAAATGACAAGCACTCTTTTATTTAATTTCAGTGATTCCATTCAAAAGGAAGTGAGCAGACAGTTACAGTCAAGTCTTCATCACTTCCTAATACCATAATAACAATGTTTTTAACTCAAACCAGCCACAGATATTCCAGAAAACTCAAAACAGATGAATTAGACTTGAAAGATTGAAAAAGTCATGTGAATGTGACATTAAGCTCAAATGTCTGGTCTGTGGGTAGGTAACTTGGTTACTGCTACTGTTACCGAGAAGGTGCACAGTCCACTATGACATATCCTTTAAAGCAGTGGTCTCCAAAGTGTGGGTGATGCCTGCATCCCAGGGTGTGTGTAAGATAATCCGTTACGGTGCAGTAAGAAAGTATTTTTTTGTGTCATTAATAAGTAAGATAGAAAATTTTAAAAATTAAAAATAGTGCTGACTTCATCTTTATCTCTTCCTTTTTTAAATTTCTATTTTTGTGTATGATTTATAATGTGCATCATATATGGTACAGTAGTCCATGTGTATAATTTATAAATAAATACGTAGATATATTAGGAATGCGTACTCAAAAGGTTTTTCTCAATCAGAAAAGTTTGGAGACCACTATACTAAAGGACTATTATGAAATCCAATTACAGGAATCTAAAGAACATTCAGTGCACTATTCATTCAAGAAAAGAATTACAATAAATCTGTGCCAGGCCTGTCCCCTCCAGCAGGAAATGTGCTTTTGTTATCTCGCTAATCTCTTGTGCTTGTCTCTACGGAAAGAACGACAAAAGTGAATTACATGCACATGCAAGTGGTTAGGCTTTACTCAGAGTGGCTTATTGGCATTAGATTTCAACATTTATTCTACCTCAAAACCACCATGCCGATATGTACAGGCTGGCCCAGCCCTTCACCTTCAATGTAGGCAAAGTGTTAGCTAGGTAAGACTTCTACACTGGAAATACTGATTTGCCAATGAATATTAAGTCCTGAGGAGATGTTTCAGCCTTTTATCAACTGTACAGGAGTTCTCTTCCTTCCCCCTGCTGCTGTGTGCCCTCCTGGGGGCTGGCTCAGGCACAGACAGACTTTGCTCAGGATGCGAGGTCTCTAGAAGAGATTTGTATGGACCTGGGCCATCAGAAACCAATCTTCATGGTGCCTACCAGTTGTTGGTAATTGTCACGGTTTAACCCCAGCCACCATCTAGGACCAGGCAGCTGCTCATGGAGTTCTCCCTTTTCTCCCCAAAGAGGGAGAAAAGAGAGGAAAGGGAAAGGGAAAAAAAACTCCTTGTGGGTGGAGATAAAGACAGTTTACTAGAACAACAGCAGAAAAGGAAAATAATAATAACAAGAATAACAATAATGACGACACAAGTCACTCTCACCATGTGATGAATTGACACCATCTGGAGCAGTGATCACAAATCCCCCCTTCCCAGCCCCCATTTACATACTGAGTATGACCTCTTTAGTTGCAGTCCTGAGTAACACGCTCTAACATGTTCTAGGCAATCCTGCTTCAGAAGGGGAGTTGGACTAGATGATCTCTATGGTCCCTTCTAACTCGAAAAAATTCAGTGAAATTCAGTGAAATATTCCATTGTTCTGTCTGTGCTCCTTCTCAGCTTCTATGGGAAGCTGAAGAGTCCTTAAAAAATATAAACATTGCTGAGCAACAATTAAACATTATGCATTATTGACATTGCATCCACAGCAATCACTAGAAAGAAAATGAACTTTTTCTAATCTGAAACCAAGATAGTTATAAGGATAATAATTTAATTTTAGCTGCCCCTTATTGTCCTGTGTCTTTTATAATAAAGCACAATATAGTAAATGAGAATAAGATGAGAGAAAGTCCTTGACTAACAAGTAGTTATAACCCAGTGTAGGGAAGTGGAAGTATTAAGAAAGGTTAGGAAAAAGGAAGGAAAAAGGCTGAACTGATTTGTTACTTAGTACTTAGAAAATGTTTAAACTCTGTTTTCCATATGCAACACTCACAGAATATTTGAAGATTTGTCTTCCCTTGTCTGAAGGCTCTGATTTCTCTCTCCACTGCCCACCTGCACTTTCCATCCATTTGCAACTTCCTTCTCTACTGCCTCAGCACTTAGAAACAAGCACTATAGTTGTGTGTTCTGACCTTGACGACTACACCTAGATACTCAGGAAAAGAACTGTTAAGATTAGGAGCCTTGTCTGATCTCGGGCTTCGATGATTTAAAGATGACAGCTAATCTCACTCCTGTCAGCTGGGGACTCTGAGGGTTTCCAAAAGGAAACAGACATGCAGGTTTGTCATTCACATGAGCTTAGGCTGTATTATGAAGCTTTTTTGACCACCATCTATTTGGTGAGTCTTTTAGAGATCTGACTAAAACTACAGAAATGCAATGTCCTCTTTAAATCATTGGCATCAGAAAACTGAAGGACAAACATTAGCTTTGATATCTACCCAGTTGTTGTCAGTGTTTTGTTTTCTTTCAAGAGACAGGAAAATGTATTCCTTGGAAAATTATTATTCTAGCTATTGCTTTTGGTAAAGGAGCTTCAAAAGTGGAAAACATTTCAATGAATTTAATAAACTCATTACATCTCTGGTTTTGTTCCAGAGATTGTGCATCTACCACATGGTGATATCCTTCTTTAATTAGCCTGAAGAAAAGGATATTGCCCATAACTAAACAACTTCTCAGGAATAGAAAAAAAAAATCTAAAAACCAATAATTCTAGACTCAGCACTGTGAAATTAAGAGACAAAACTATTGTGATGACCTTAAGCAGAGGAAAGGTGTTTAATGAAGTGGGATGTATGTGTGGGAGGGGATTAATTGTAAATTCAGTGTTTGACTTTAGCCAAAGAAGTTGGATTTTAAGATTGTTTTTTGTCAAAACTTCATACAACATAATTCCTGTCAGAGATATTCATAATGTATGACATAATTAGTTTGATTTAAATTTCTAGCCTGGAAATGTCACTGAAAAATAGATTAGTCCAACACCATGATGTAGTGCTATCAATCTTACCAGGAAGGAAGACACAAAAAATTGTTGATCAAAGGATCATAGAATTATTTAGGTTGGAAAAAACCTTTCAGATTATTGAGTCCAACTGTAAACCTAACACTGCTAAGTCCTCAGCTGAACCATGTCCCTAAGTGTCACATCTACATGTCTTTTAAATACCTCCAAGGATGGTGACTCTACCACTTCTCTGGGCAGCCTGTTGTAATGTCTGACAATCCTCTCAGTAAAGGAAATTTTTCCTAATATCCAATATAAATTGCTTCTGGCACACCTTCCTCTTTGAACATGCTCCAGCACCTCATTGCCTTTCTTGTAGTGAAGGGCCCAAAACCGAACATCACTCGAGATGCGGCCTCATCAGTGCTGAGTGCACAGGGATACCTCCCCTACCCTTGCTGGCCACACTGCTTCTGATACAAGGCAGGTGCCTTCTTGGCCACCTGGGCACACTGCTGGCTGTCAACCAATACTCTCAGGTTCTTTTCCGCCAGTCAACTTTCTAGCCATTCTTCCCCAGGCCTGAATCTCTGCATAGGGTTGTTGTGACCCAAGTGCAGGACGCAGCATTTGGCCTTGTTGCATCTCATACAATGGGCCTCATCCCATCAATCCAGCCTGTCCGGATCCCTCTGTAGAGCCTTCCTACCCTCAAGCAAATCAACACTCCCACCCAACTTGGTGTTGTCTACAAACTTACTGAGGGGACACTCGGTCCCCTCATCTGTATCACTGATAAAGGCCCCCAGGTTCAAATGCCAAAGTTTATAAAATCTGCTGGTGCCTCTGTAGGAGAAATGAGAGAAATGAAAAGAAGCAGGAAAGATAAGGCAGAAAAGATAATTGTGAGGATGCAGACACAGAAACAGGAAGAGAGGAGAATGGAAGTATCAAAACAGAGCAGGGAAAAAAGAGTTAACCTAAGCAAAAAATTAGAAGATCAAAATCAGATTAAATACTAGGAAAAAGAGAAAAGACCAAAGGAAATTGTCTATGCTAGAAAAGGATATAGTCTGATAAAAAGCAGAATACATCAGATAATATGAGCAGCCATATGAGGTAGAAAAGCCATATACCTAAGCAAATAAATACTTGCATGAGAATTTCAGTAGAGGTACTGTGGTTTAAACAAGATGACTATGGTTGGCATATAGCTTAGGTGCTGGTGCTCTGCACAGCCTGGTATAATAGGAAATGTCCCTGAAGTGAACCTTGCTGAAAGGAGGAGCTGGCTGGTGTGGTGCTGGTGAGGTGAACCTCTTGAGACACCTGCTTGGTCCCCAGGGTTTGCAGACAGCTGGTTGGCACAAATCATTATGTATAGCAAATTTTTTTCATTTCAGAGGGAAGATTGTGACTCTCTCTCGTTAGGAATGAGTCTTGTGACTACACCACCAGGTTTGATGATTATAAAAGTTTCCTATGAGACACTCCCTAGCCATCTCGTGCTGCTGCAGAGCACAGCTGCACACAACTGAGCTACATTCCCAGACTGGCAAAAAATGTTTTTGTGGGAGTACCAGTTAGGCTACACTTTGTCCTTCGTCTCCCTTGACGGTCTAAAAGACATCCCAGGAGATGGAGAACATGGGAACTTTACATTGCAAACACACTTTTGAAAAGCAAGGCTGAGAATAAAATAGACATTTGTTTTGCAAAAAATATGCCTTTTTCCATCTCTTACCCTGCTATCTGTAGAGCCTTACATGTACCTCGTGGCATACACTAGAGAACAGAATGAGTCTCGCTAGAATTTGTCTTGAGCTAAAACAGATGAGGTTATTGCACCCCACCTGAGGTTGCCGACTGACGTTGCACCCCCTCAGCTTACTCCTTGTATTGGACTGATAAAGGTAAAGCACAGCACAGGGGGGTGTTTGAGGTTCTGAGCCGGAAAAGACACCACAACATCTTTGCATTAGACTTACCATGCTGCTCTCGGGACCTATAATGGCCAAAGCAGAAACAGATGGTGCTAGAACCCCTGCATCTGTATTCAGATGAGAGTGTCACGTGTAATGTGACAAATTAGATAACAGCCATGTCTCTTTTCAGCAGAGAATTAAACTGACCAATGGCATTCACTTGTTTCCTTGGGATCTCTCCTAGAACTCAACCTCAATCTCAGCACTCAATTATTTGTCCATTTTATATAGTCTGCACTGAGGGCCCTACTTCTGTTCCAGTATCATTTTAAAGCAATTCTATTTAAGCTTTACTTCCTGCTCGATGATGATACCATTTTAATCATTCTGGGGAAGGCTGGTTGTGTAATTATAAACGATTGAAGAGTAAACAAAACATTTGTCGAGAAAAATATGGTTTTGAGGTAAATTTTGCCCTCCCAAACTACTTCTATTTCTATTTTACAGTTTGCTTCATGAATCAGAAGGTAAAGTGGTTAGAAAATGCAGCATACTTTCCAAAGATGTAGATGAAAATAGATGCAATATTAGTAAAAAGTCAACCGAAAACAGCAAGATCTTTAAAATCAGAAGCACACTTGACTGAACAGTTACAAGTGTCATTTTAGTCACCCTAAAGCTTCTTATTTTGAAGCTGCAAAACAGACGTATTGACAGTTGCATAGGAATGAACTTTAAAGATACATAAAGGCAGCAAGAGGTCAACCAAACCCTGAATAAATGTTAAAGTGCCAGAGGCTCATGGGGAAGTGCAAGAAATTCCAATGTTGCTGCTGTTCCTGAGACCAACAGAAAGAATTAACAATATTTCCAGTGCAGTGCCCTGAAGTCAGAGAAAAGGGATTCCAGGCTCTGTCTTGTCCCAGGAAAGGAAGAAGACAGGTCAATGCTGAGCAGCTTCACTGCTACTGCCCCAAGGGAACTGCTGCAAAACCTTAGTTAGAAAGGGAAAGTCTACACAGTGCCTTCAAGTCTTGCCAGGCAGTCTTTTTCCAAAGAGAGGGGGAAGGACTCTATTTTTGTCCTTGTTTCCTCATCTGTCTTTGCAATTATTTGTACCTTTATATAAATTTAATAACTACATGCATATGTATATGCAAATATATATGAATTTGGAACACTGTTTTTTGCCCTTAAAGCTTTCTGAGAGATGAGAACTTAGCTGAGAGTTTCCACCTTCACTTCTGCTGACATCTTCTATGGAGATTTTCAGAAACAGAGCTCAGAACAGTGCCAAATATTTACCTATTGCTAAAAACCTTATTTTCCACAGTGAGTCCAATAACAGGCAGGCTTCATGGCATAACGCTGGGTAAAATTTTTGTATCAGTTCAGAGGAATTTGTCTGGAAGCTGAGTTTTACTACTAGAGCTTGGTTTTCCATCATCCCTTGTGCTCTCCCTGTGTTTCGCAGGGTCCCCTCAGGAAAGAGAAGCTTTTTGGGCAGCTGGCCCAGGAGCGGGTACACAGCACACCTGCAACCCGCATTTCCCACCTTCCACAGACACGCTTTGATGTGTGGCATCTGGGATGGTGCAGACCACCCTTTGACTTGACAGCTACACCCCTGACTGACCTTTACATGTGGAAGGGATCTGGCAAGTAAGGTATTGAAGTGGCAGATTTTTTTCCTCAGCCTGTTGCACATAATGTTTTGCTTTAACTTGTTCTGAAGTTGCCCATATGCTGCTTCTTTAGATAAAGAGACAAAGCCAGATGGTACAAACAAAATACATAATGAGACTGTCTGCCCTTGTGAGAGAGATCATATCCTCACCTTAGGAATCACTAACTCTAAGTAGATACATGGAGCTGCAGAACAAGAGATGGATGCTTATTGAGTCTTACTGAGAATGATGAATGGCAACATTAAAATAAGTTTGTTATGCAATTGCGAGGTGTGGTAGCAACACGCATAAGAATGCTCATGCTAAGAGTGGGTCTGGGCTGTGGCTGAAAGCATGACTGTAGCATGAGAAGATTGCTGCCACATTAACTGCACAGATAACAGTGGTAGAAACACTGTGGAACCCCTTTCAGGATGGGTTTGGAGAACTTGAAGCTTTTACACTTTCTGCTACCTTCCACTGAGGTCTGCGTGCCATGGCACTGCTCTGTTTCATACACAAACTAACTAGACTGATAAGGGCTGATACGCCTTCTTATGTAGCATTCACACAGCCCAGTTGCACAGTACACATATCTTAATGTAGGCATTAATTATGCTCAGTAGCATGTCCTTCCTGAAGTTTTGACTACTCACTACAATGCTTATTTAACTAAGCTCATAAAGCTCAGCTTAGCAAAGACTGGTTTGATATGTGAGGTTACAAATCCTAAAAGCGGCTGCTCCTACTCCTAATTATTAATATAAATTATTTTTTCTTTACCTTCTATGTTACTCCTCAGACTTGTGATAAAACCACCTGAGAAGGCAATATTGTAATGATGCATAGCAAAATTTGGGCTTAAGGACAGATTTGTGTGTCACAAATGTACACATGAAGCAAAAGAGAGGGAATTTTTTTGGCAGCCCCTCCACATTGGGATGTGCAGGCTGCTGCAGTTTAGGTTGTATCAGAGGGATTTCTCATAGGGAAAATGCTGTTAGAAAACGCTAGCTTCTACATTTTGTTTCACTGTGTATTCCTAGCTGTGCCAATGAGAGCCTTCAGCCTGTGTTTATTTCAAATTCCATGAAGTCATTGCAGTTCATATTACCTTCCTACAGAACTCCAGAAATTTGTGGAAGTGTTCATTTAGATTTGAAGATGACATAATTTCTCAGCCAGAGCCTTTTTAAGAGGAAACAGCCTTTTTATTTCTCTAAACATTTAGTTAGCTGATTTGACGTCAGACATCTTGTAATTACCAACAGCTGAACAAGAGCAGATAAGTACTTCTTCAGGTGTTGCCACTAAGGGCACAGTGGGTGAAGGGTGGATGGAACATTAATTGGAAACCTTTCTCTTCTTTTGAATCAACTTTTTCTTATCTAGTTACACTGTTCTTTACTCTTCAATACGAGTGTTTTACCACTGAAAACACTCCTCAGCAAGCTGACCTGTGGGGAACAGTTGTTCTATGGGCATTTGACAGGATGCTCACAGTTTGATGCAGAAAAAAATTTAAGAAATTTCTTAATTTAAGCATGCTCCACATTGTTGTTACATCATACTGAATGCTTTCATAGGCATGAAGGTCCACTTCTGTAATGTAAAATTAAACAGTTTTGTTTAAATGATTTTTGTAAATGTGATAACAGAATTGGAGCAGAACAATCCAAGATTGTTTTTCAGATCAAGAAGTTAGGGAAGGTTGCACGTATGTCAACAATTGCAAGAGAACCAAAGTCAAACCATGGGCAGCTAACTAGATGTTAGGAGAGATGGAAAGACCCTTCCTGTTAAAAAGGCTCTGTCTAAGAAATTATGGTATTTTCAAACCGAAATGAAGAGTGCATTTGGAACTATAAGATTAATTACATTTGTTCATACTTCAACGTGTTAACATATCTAAGGCTTGTAGAGTTTTTCTTCCCTCCGTACCCTCCAGAGATACTCTTTCTCAAGGGTATCTTTATGGGAAGATAGGATTTAAACCTCTTTGTTATTCATGCTGTTTGCACTTGCATTTTCCACTCTTATGACATATCTTTCCCTCAAAACATCATATCCAGCTGTGTGTACATGAACCATGAGATGTTATAGACTAGTTTTAGGAGCTGCCAGTTTCACACAATGAGTTTTTAACTATTTGAGATGAGTTATGCATTCAGTAGATTCTATCCTTATTTTAAGAGGTTTATTACTGCCCCTTTAGTAGGGCAGATACCAAGTTTAGTAAAATTTCTGCTTTTGACCAACATTTGAGCAATATCACCCCAGTGTTCACTTCTTGTTTATGCAGACTGAGGAAGTGGAAGTAGAATTCAGTGTGAAGGATTCACACTAAAAAAGGATGGGCTGTTGACTTGCGAAAATGCTTAACCAAGATGTCTTTATTAAAATAAAAAAAAAATCTCATTGGTAATTTCTTCCTAGTGAAGAAAAATATGAAAGATCAGTTTATTTACACAATAAGTTAAAACCACTACGAAACAGAAATACTTGCCAGCCATCTAGGGCCTAAGACAATGCTCCTTTAAGTATTTCAGTGGATCATAAAAGATATATTCTCATACAACTAATGCTCTGATGACACATTAATGTGAATGTTTTAAACACTTACAGATTGCTTACAGAAAAAATAGGTAGCTTTAAAGATATATAGAGACACAAAAGCTGCAAACATAAGCTTTGTTTGGAATATTAAGACAGTTTTTCATGCTTAATATAAAGTTGTAAATATTTTCTGATGTCTCTAGCAAGTGAAATAAATTTGACAAATTTGTAAATAGATGAAACTTGAGACCACTGTACTATTACATTAACATGAGGGGAGAGGTCACCAACATGCACCAGATAAAGTGTAAGGGAGATCACAAAAAAATGGTAGTGCAATATAACACTTGCAGAGAATTATAAGTATAGTTGATACAACCTCAGAATATAACAGGCTATACCATGGAGGTTTAGCTGGGTTATATCTGTACTGTATAGTGTTGTTGGAGGCTAAATTATGTAGAAGGTTTTGAGCGTTTTCATGCAATCTGCAACTCCTGGTACTAGAGAAATAAATTGTAGCACTATGTACTTAATATTAATCTATTTCATGTAAAATAACATTAGAAATAATTTTGCCTAGAGACAATATTGAAAAGTTACAAAGGTCCTATAAATTGGGAAAAGCATTATATATTAATCAAATTAGAGGTTAGATTAGCACTGTGCTGCTCTGCAGATCAGAAGGTGTTAACTTTTCAGACAGATTTAATCTTTTCTTCCAAGTCGACGATGGATAAAACCACTTTAGTTTTGCTTTTAGAGGGATGCATACAATCCTGTTGTCAAAAGGCTGTCTAGAGCCACATCTTGCCACAGTCGTAGCTTAGCCATAGGCCTAATTACCCAGTCAACTACTCTTCACTGTTTTTTTCCAAAATTACCCTGGGGTCTTTCATCTGCAACCAGTGGGTTTAAAGACATCATAACAGTCCTCCACAGAGTGGAAAAAGTAGGAATTCAGCTAGTATATTTCTAATAAATGGCAAGAAAATTCATTTTTGAAAGCTTAAATTAAATAAAAGAATCAGTATAAATCACCTTTATCTTTGAGAAAAAAAAAGTATGAGAGGGAAGAGTTAAGGAAAGAGCAAACACAAGTTATAGGATTTTCCCTTCCACCCTTTCAACATCAATGAATATTTTATTGAATTCTGGAAGGCATAAAGCAAGATTCTTTTTTTATTCTAAGGAAGGGAATTTTCAATGGGATTTTATATATTTATTCTAGGAGTAGCATTTATTACAACTGCTTTATTTCCTAGTAAAATTTGTTAGGGGCTACAAAGCCAGGTCCTCTTCATATTATAAAATGAAGGTGACTATTCAAGGACTAGTCAGTTCAGCTGCCTTATTGTTGAGGTACCTGGTCTGAAAGGATCATATCTTTGCCAGCAAACCTTTTGTTAGTGTTAGTTCCATTGAATCAAAAGAAGGCGTTGGACAGCTCTAGCTGAGGTTCAGATGAAGCTGTGTAGATTCTTGGAACCTGCACAGCTCAAGGAGGCACAGAAAACTCCAGGCCCTGACATTACCATTCTCTTAACTGTTATGTTATGATTTTAAAGATTCAAAAAAAGAAAAAACTATGCTGAGAGCACACTTTTTTTTTCTTTTCTTTTCTTTCTTTTGTTTTAACTATCTGTATGCAGACCCCGTCCAGGAAAAGATTTAAAGCTTGTACTTTCGATCGTGCTGTTTATTTCCTTGAAACAACTGTTTGTTCTTGCACTAAATTCAACAAAGGCTCATGAGTCACTAACTTTGGCTTTCTGGAATAGGTTAAAAGCCCCCTATGTATTTCTTCATTTGCTAAAAGGATACAGGCTCACAAGATTTTCAGTGCTTCTGGAAGCCCAGGGGAGAGCTCTTTAATTGGTGAATGTGTATTTAAAAAAAAAAAAAAAGAAAAAAAGAAAGATTCCCTTGTAAGAAACTTCTCCTCTATGGCTGCTGTGCTTTATTCTTTTATCTGGGTTGAGCCTGTAAGCTGCTGAGCACCTTTAATTCCCTACTGAAATCTGTGGTGGCTGCTAGAAATTCTTCATCACCAGTTTATTTCAAAAAGAATTTGGGGAGCTTGGAACTTCAGAGGGCTGAGCCTTTGTTGAACTGGTCAGCTATGGTCCAGAAGAGAAAGTACTCACCTGGGGCAAACTCTCACTTCTTTAGTGCTGCAGACCACCTGATCAGGGTAAGGAAGCGGGTAAAGCTTTTCTTTTTTGGCCAGCTCAAGAAAGTCTCTGCATCACAGATCCTGGTTCTCATAGGGAATTTTAACTCCTTGGCATCTGCTAAAAGAGAAACACCACAAGATGAGGGCAGTCAGCAAGACACACTCAAAGGCACAGATCCTTCTCATGAGAACCTAGGCAGGTTGTAGGAATGGGCAGATAAGAACATTATGAAATTCAACAAGGACAAGAGCAGGATCCTGCACCTGGGAAAGATGAGTCCTCGTCAGCAATGCAGGCTAGTGCTTTGGCAAAAAGGCCCTGGGGTGTTAGCAGACAGAGATCTGAGCATGACACAGCAAGAAGAGCCAGGAGGCGGAATGAATCACCTCCCTTTACTCAGCGCTCCTTAGAGCCCATTTTGGATTCCTGAATACTAGAAAGGTGTGAATAAACCGAAGTGGGTTTAGTGGAAGGTGACCAAGAAGGTTAGGGACTGGAGCACTTACCCTGTGAGGAGAAGCTGAGGAACTGAGCATTGGGCAGAGACGGCTTCAAAAGGACCTAACAGCAGCACCTCAGCACCTCTGGGAAGGTTGGTGAAAAGATGGAGTTGGGTTCTTCAAAGCAGGACATGATAGGAGAATGAGATGATGGGCAGAAGCTGAAATGACAGGTTCAAACTGTATATTAAAAAAAATATCTTTTCCCCATAAGGACAGGCAGGTACTGGATCAGGTTGCCCAAAATATTTTGTTTACTCCATTCTTGGAGATTTTCAAGATCCCACTGGATAAAACCTTGAACAACTTAGTTTGACCTAAGAGGTAACTCTAGTATGAGGAGGATATTTGACTACAGACATCTGATATCTGATATCCTTTTCAGACTGAATTTTCCTGTGGTCCTAAAACTCCTCTTTGTTTTAGAGAATGACAGCACAGTTCACCAGCTGCTAGGTAGAATCTGCTCTATATTTAAAATTCTAAGATAGGTGGGACAAAAAGAGTTTAGGAACCTTAGCTAAATATTGGAATCTTAAGTCATGTTATTCTTTTGGTTTTTGTTTTAAATTTTCCTCAGAATAATTTTTATCTTGTGAGGCAAAAGAAGAAAGAGCACAGTAATGACCTTTATGTTTTGAAATAGGTGAGTAAAAAGTTATTAAACTGCAGTCAGGTAAAGCTCTTTGCACAGCCAGACAGGGAAATATTTGCAGAGACTACGAGGTGGGCTTTGGGTAGGAAATGGTTTGGATTCATAGAAGTGGAGAAGAGTTTAGTTAAATATTTATCTTGTATGCAGCTTGGGGTGGTCAAGTGAAAACAGAAGGTCTGTATATGACATTTGCAGATATGTCCAGATAATACTAAATATAGGCAGGATTCTGCCTTTGGTGAAAGGGGCCTTTGCACTGACATAACTTTACTTTTAGAATTTGCTTCTGACTCCCACAACATACCTACTACAAGTGCTTTACATTAACAGAATATAGGTATGAGACTCAGCTATGTGAACATAATACAACCATACAGTATATTTTAAAATAACACCATGACAGTTAATGAGAATTTCTGAAATTACCAGGAAATATATTAACTCTTGAACTGGTGGATGCCACTAAAATAAGGAAGAAATGTTTTTGCTGCAGTGTAATAATATCAGGATATCGAATGCTTAAAGGGTCCCTTTTCTGTCTTTTTTTTTAAATTATTTTTTCTGTTTGAAATATATGACGATTAGAAGGGTAGTGCAATAATCTAAGCTTCTACAGGAAATATTCTTAGATGGCTGAAGTAACATGAGAGATTGGATTCAGTTGCCTAAAGAAAGGATTTGGTGCCATTTTAGGCACTCAGTTGCCTTGCATAGCTTCTACTTGCCACTGATTATTCAATTCAATTTACACCAGGGCATCTTGAATGATGCTGACATCCCTATAGTTATTGAATCCCACCCAATCTTACAGTTTTAAAAAGGAGGGAGTGAACCAGTAATATATTTGTTGCTAAAAGCTGTAAGGAATGAGGGTGGAGAAGGGAAAGGGATGAAAGGAAGGGATTATGATCTCAAACTTTTTTGTAAACTTTGCAATAAGCATTCAGGATTATCAATATTTATTTGCAACAAGCATCCAAAGCTACTTGAAATTCCTGGTTTTCGCAATCCTTATTTTCCTGTTTGAACTTCACAATCACTGTTAAATAGCATGTAGATCTAATTGTGTCAATAGAGTGCAGTTATTGCACCTGAAGTTATCAGTAGTAAAGATCTGCTGCTCAGCAAGACATCCTACGCTCAATGTTTTAGAAAAGACAATAATATGTTGACTTTGATATACTAGGTTATTATTGATTGCAATATAACTTGACTGATAACAATCAAAAGAAAGAGGAATGAAAAAAATCCTTTTTAGCAGAATAATGTTTAACAATTTATACGTTGAGCTAGGTCTGTTTTATTCTTCTTCCTCATATTCCTTTGTGGATGTGCTGTATCTGCAGTAGTTGATTAACTCACAGAAAATCTAATTATGCAACAATTACAATGTCTAATTTACCTTTACTTTTAGCTAATTGGTCAATTAGCTTGATTTGGGGAATAATCAGTTTACAGTGCTGAGCACACAAATGGGATTTGGCAAAGACAGAACAAAAGTACCGAGCAAATGGTGGTATACAGATTAATTCGTAACACTTCTGAAGAAACGTTGTAGTGACGCCTACTAGATTTGAACCCTTAATTATTGAATATCAAACGAAGTTCTCAATACCTTAAACACTTACTACCCACCCCTATGCCCCCCCTGCTTTCCATGTATTAGGTGATGGAAAAACCTATGTCAAAGTTTATGTCAAGTTTAATCAGGGATGTATGCCAAGCCTATGTCATTTTTTTCATCCATGAAGCAACGTGACATTCACCTACTATTTTTACATGGCAAACCAAACATGGAGAATATCAGAAAGTAGCTGAATCCTCAGTGAATACAAGGCTATTAACAGAACTGGTTATCCAATTTATTTGATTGCACACTAAACATACTTGGAGATCCTAAAAAGTTGGGCTATTAGACAAGTTCTAATTATGACCAACAGCAAGAGCTCAATTTTTGGCATTTTGCAAATTTTAGCTCTGTTTAAATCCAGGGCAACTGAATATTTTTCTTCTTTCTGTGATGCGGTTTTCCTCTCCCGCACACCCTGTAAAATGAGGAACCATAATTGCAACCTTTTATGTTCAGGCAAATACTACTACTGAAAGCCTCCTGCTGTCCAAAGAAATTTAATTAATTAATATTTTTATGGTTTATTGTACTTCTATTTACACTGCACTTTAGGGATTGGCTAGTTATTATATACATCATCATAATTTTTATTATATTTGATAATTTATGAAATCAGTCATTTCACTGCTAAATTTGCAATCAGTTTTTGCACAGACATCTATTTTTCATGATCTACTTGCTGGGGAATAACTTTATAGAACTGCACTTTGGTAAATAAAGAAACTGTATTAAGAGAAATATTTGAAGATATCACAACATTAATGCTCTGGATACTTAGAGCAAGTTTCTGATGCTGTTTTAAGCTGATGACTGATTTCAGGAAATAGGTAAAAAACTTTTCCTCCTCCAAAGAGCATTCATGCAATCCAGACTAGAAGCACGACCAAACAGTGGAGGCAGACTCTCTTCCCCTAAGAGTATGTATTACATGCCATCATTAGTGGTTGGAAAGATAAACTGCTCTGTTTTGGCAGCTCCAGAGTTCCTAACAGCCTGGCTTGAAGAAGGAAAATAATCTGTCCTGTGTTATGTTAGAAGTACATAGTACTTTAGAAACAGTGTTTGGACGGACAAGCAGTAGAATTATATAGCTACTGCTCTGTTTCAATCATATCAGTAATTTCAGACAATTATAGCATGAGCTGTGTATCATCAATTGTGTTATCTGCTGCAGTAAAATTTGATTAAAAAACTGCACTCAGATTACCAGTCTTTGCTACAGGTTTTCTGGTGTTTACTTAAATGCTGTTTTTTAAATTTTATTTTTTTTAAATTTTGGAATGGTTTGAAAATTTCATTCTAATAACAATCCACTTGAACTTCAAATGCCTGCCTCCTTAATGGCTTGACTGAATCCTTTTTAAGTAAATTGGGAGTTTTTCTAATCCTTTCAGTTGGGATTGGATCGTATTTTAGAGAATATGGTTTATTGCCTTCTTCTTAGTATATAAATATTCTTTTAAGAAATATATAAGGTCGGTATTAATTCTTATGGATTCAACAATAAAAGCAATTTTCATTTATGTTCCATGTATGACAAAGGGCAATGTTATCCTGACAGCTTGTTCTTGAAGAACAGCTAATGTTCTGCTAAGACGGATCTTTTTCAGTTGACAGAAGTGGTCGCATGCTTTTCATTCTGTAACATTCAAAGATGAAAAAGACAACTGTGTCCTTTATCAGCCTCTCCATTGCAAACATGATTACTACCACTTTTTCTCTTTGTACAGATAATGAAGATATCGAGACAAATCTGTAGATATTTGTTCTAGCTAACCAGAATTCCCATCTTTTTCTTTCAGATGATCACAACATTGCCGCCATCTATGAAATTATATACCTTTATATTTAGTTTTTACATTTTGTACCATTGTCCTGCTAGGTGATGCCAGTCTGTGCGCTGTCATTCAGAAGCGTATTGAATAAAAATACAGTCCTCGGTCTCAGACAACAGATAAATTGGTAAGCTAGTCAGCAAGACCTGTAGTGATCTCAGTGCATCTAGTTATTGCCTACTAAGGATTCGTGGATACTTTGAGACAGGGTATGCTATAGGGTATATTTTCTTATTGTTTTCTTCAAAAATAACAGTGGCAACAAAAAAGAAAGCTAAATAACATGCAGAAAAAGTGATTAGAGACAGCCAGTAAAAACCATAATAGTCATGCTGCCATGTAATTAAATTAAATACTGATCCTACTAGCTTTTTCCATCACAGGAGCAGCTCTCACTAGCTGCATCTATGTTAACAGTTTGATTCAGAGCAGTAGTGCAAGTCTGAAGCAAATCTTCCAGCCATTGTGACGTGATGGGCATCACTTCATTCTAAGACCAGCTTTCATGTACACAAACAAAATGCCTTTCCTGAAATCTACATATGAAGATTCACACCATCTACTTACTAAGGAGAAGCTAACTACATTGGGAAGACTTATTCCAGCTCCATCCCCATTCCTAATGTAAACACAAAAGCCCTTGCACCTTGTGCACGATGAATGTCTGGCCTAAGGGATGTGGCCAAGTCTACAATGAATGAACATCTCTTCTCAAACTCTCCATATAGTAGACATAAATTAGAATTGGTTGACTTCTGCTGTGCCAAATTTCTTACTAAGATAAGCCTAAGAAATATCTTTATTCTACAGTGACCTACTTTCAGAATAGTGAAAGGTCTTGAAGAATTTAATACTTCTTCCACAAGAAACAAGGAAATGAAATGAACTGTAGGAAAATGCATTTAATGAACTCAAAACAAACTTCAGTTTATGATTCCTCAAAAGAAAAAAAGGTGAGAATTCACAACTGAAGCAGGTTTTTATTCTACCCAAACTCTACTGCTTTTCTGCATTTCCACTTTCAGTACAATCTTAAGACTGACGTTTTTAAATAGTATGTGGAATCCTCAAAGATGAGATGATTGAAATGTAAAACTCTGTATCATCTGACTGAATCACTGTATTCAATCTATAGGCAAGCCTTTCAGGTCTCCTGTCTCCAGCCTAGCTGCAGATTCATAGAAAGATTTTTTAGCTACAGTAAGAATTAGAAAACCCTGCTGCAAAGCTACTCACAGAAAGGAATTCTTCATTCTCCACTCATTTGTCAGCGATGCAATGCATCTGGAGTATAACCACCATCTAAAGAGACAACAGAAATGGATTAAAGATCCTGAGGTTTATAAAATTGTACTGTGTCATCAGTACATCATCACGGTAATAAATACTGGACAGGATGATCTTGTAATTATTAGAGCCATATTTTTAGAGAGTGTATACAGATGCTCCAGTTTGAAACCTGCTACCACAGCTTTGACTCATGGTTATTATTACTGCTTTCATTTCCTACTCTATGTGAGACAAGCAGAACAAAAATTCTGCTGTTCAATGCCTTATTTTAAACATATTTAAACATATTTTAAAAAATATATTTTTCCTGTATTAAAAGATGCACCAGTTTAACTTATATTGCTTGAAAAGATAACTTAGGTATGCATACACAAAACCTGTATGGATACATATATTTAAATTTCAGACTAGTTTACGTCAACTAATTTTAAATAAGGAACTAAGCTAATGGGCTTATCTGTCATGTTGTGACTAGATTAAGAGTATCCTTAAGAGTACTACCGTCTTTAAAACCATGGCATAAAGTCAAACTTTGATTTAGATTGACTGAACTCTGAACAGCGATGAGGAGTTGAAGTTATGTTTTAATATTGTTTCTATATCTCTGACATATTTCCTGCTTCTTGCAGACCTTGCATTAACCATATATACCAAGGAACTGCTGGATTTTTTATAGCAACATCAAAGTGAAACTGCAAACATGATTTCTAGCTCCTGCTAGAAACCAAACTGCATGCACAGAGGTAAAGAAGGAGATGTGCCATGCTTTAAAGACCACAAAGTAGTTTGACATGTCCTTGTATGTGGTTACATTCTTGTTATGTGGTTCTGGGATTGTGTTCGTTTAATTGGGGACGCATACCCGGCTTTCTCAAGGTGCTTAGCCTTAAGTTATCCTACTGCATTGCTTTCCCTTTACCAAATGATAAATCTGGTCTCCTCAGCAGAAGTCTGTTCTGAGTTCTTCTGTGAGTGCTGGGAATTGTTATGAAAGGAGCATTCAGAGTCTGCCTATTTCGGAGGAGAGAGATGCAACTTTTCTATTTCTCCAGAAGTATTTGGGGAAAATTCAATGAGACTTGTGCTTTATTTTGCCTACCAGAGATATTACTCGTAAAAAGAGAATGATCCAGCTTATTTTAGCTGTTTATCCAGAACTTCAGAGTTTAAGAGAACCACCTATGAGTTGAAAACTCAAGTTCCTTGTTATCTGATTTGCAGTAAAAATAAGTTTTCCATTACTTCTTCATCCAATACCATTTCCAGAGCTCATTGCTAATCTAATTGACAACAGTATAACGACTACAATAATCACCACATTTCACTCACCATGTTTCAACAGTTCAATTTTTATCTCGTGGTTCCCTTTCCATTTTCCCCTTGGGCTTATCTATTTTTTGACATAGGAACATCCATGGTCTTAAATTTTTCTTGAAGAGACAATCCTCAAAATTCATCAAGGTAAAACAATATGTCATATCTTTCAGTCCACCAGCACCATTCCTTATTCTGGCTGCTGAAAATAAATTCTTTAATGATTCAATTCTTACTGGCTCGCAATATATAGTCAGTCACTTCAGCGAAGCAATGATCTTTTCACCAAGCCTAAAGTAGCATGGCACAGAGATATTCTAGTGCATGTTCTGGATGCATTCTAGTGCATGCCATGGAAAAATAGTCAGGCATACACTTCACACCTGGAATTGTTATCTGTCTGAAATGGAATGGGTAAATTCAAAATGCATTGGGCATAACTTTTAAGGGAGCTCAACACCTTGAAGAATCAGGCTGTAGATTGGCTTTTTTTTTTATTTAATATTGTCATTAAGTAACATCAAGAAACTAAAAATACTTCCATGAGTTTTTAGAGCAAAGTCTCCTAGGTCTGGTGCAGTAGCACTGTGCATTTAGCTTAGCTTTCTTTTTCCATGTAAAACACCAGACTACAAGGAAAATATAAGCTCACTGCAACTTTTCAGACAAGGATGTCAGTTATATGCATTGCTTCTATCTTCCCCACTATCTGGTACTGAAAATGAGTCTGTGTTTTACCAGGTTTCATTTCAGATAATAAGGGAAGTTAATAATTATCTGGTGCTCCTGGATTCACTAAATCCAACCTTTGTTAAGCAGCAGTTTCCTGTATATTAATAGATTTGAAATTATTCAGGAAATTGCTTGAAAATGATAGAGTCACTGAACATTATTTTAATGTCAAATGACTCGAATGATTCTGTTGGAGTCATCCAGAACTCAGAGGTCAATGTTACATTGCAGCATGGTAGCCCGTATGCCTCAGGAGCTGAGAACAGACATCTCCAGTCTGAAAGAATTTATAACTGCCAAAGATAAAATGGACCAGAGCAAGAAAATCTTCTTTAAAATAGCTATAACAATATCATTTTAACATACCTTAAACATTCTTTCAAATTCTGTTCAGGTTCATGTGGCAGAGTGATTTGACTGCTACATTTGAGGCCATACTTAAATCAGTTGGTGGAAAGGATTCCTCTCTTTCATATGTAGGCAGGATTTTCTGTAGGAGTATTCACCAAGTATTCATGAGTGTTCTTTGTGTCCTAACATAAAGTGGGGAAAAAAAGTCTTTAGCCATCAAAATAAATTATTGAGTGATACTAACAATATCAAAACTTTTCGACACAATGCCTATTCCCACAGATGTATAAAATGCAGCTTACAATTCAAATTTACTCATTCATAGTAGCTGAGGAACCAGTTTGTCAACTTCAATATTAGTTTTAATTCTGCTATATAAATTAACCACTAATTAACTCAGAAGAAGTAGGAAAGTAGCTAATTTACCAGCATGTGGATTTCATCTTCTGGAAGACCTAATCCACTGTGACTGTTTTGCAATGCAAAATAACATAAATAGGAACTCAAAACAGTGAATTCATAGACATATCCAGCTGTCCAAGTAGTATCACCCATATTTCGAATCACTTTTCCTAAACTGGAAGTGAAATCACAGGCTGTTATGAAATAAGAAGCATATGCTTCTTGAGTCATATTTGACAAGGTAAAAGCTATTGTACTGTCATTCATATATACTTATTAAAAGTGTCTTTCAAAATTTTTGACTTTGCATAAATGATATCAGAGAAAGCTGCTTTTATGCAGGCTATTTTTCTGAAATTCCTGGCCATAGAATTCAGGATGTGTGCATAGTTCAGCCTGCATTGTTTAAACGTAATAGCCAAATTGCTGGTATCTTGAAAGTTTTTATCACTTCAGAACCCTTTCAATAATACAGTTGCAGCTCAATGGTTAAATAAAAAGACATTACCATCAGCCTGAAACACAAACATACAGAATCCCATAGGCTTCTGTGACAGGTAGTAATTTGCTTGTGGAATTGCGCAGTCTTCCTAAACCTGAAAGGTAGATCCTAAATCCTGGCAGTGCAGAGTAAACAATGGGATTTTTGCCCAGACTCATTGCTTAGTACACAAGTGGAAGAGCTTTGTTACTCTACTGTCTTTTATTAACCTTAAGCTTGCCTTCAGAACAGGAAGTGAGAATGCAGTTGCCCCTTCTATGAAACATTAAAACACTATTTAGCTTTGTCTGAAATTCTGCCTAGCTTTGGAAACTCATTTTCAATGGTCTGTAATTAAATAAAATGTTTCTGTTGCAATGCACTATAACTATGTGATACCATGATACATTTACATACCATTGTTTTACATATTATTTATAACGTATTCCGGTAATCAGTTTGAATTCTGCATTTTCCTTTGCTCTCCTCCCAGTTGTTTTGCATGTTTAAAAATAAGCAGTGTATAGATCTCAAAACAGCTGCTGAACTTACGAAGACCAGGGCTACTACAATTGTAGCATCTTTTCATTCCAAGCAGATACTGTACACAGAGTAGAAGGAAAAGAGATTAAATTCTTGGAACATGTGCAAAAGTTCTATTATTTCCAGCATCTGTACCAGTTTTAAAAAAACTAGACTTGTCTAGATTTGCAGTTGGTGAAAACTGGCATAACTAATGAGAATTCATCTGCCTTGAACAATTTCTTTGTAAAGTGACTTTGGACATTTAATTTGCTTTATTTTTTAAGCAACTGTTTTAAACACTATTTTTTTTTTTTTTTTAACTGCAATTCACAGGCCTGGGTGATCCCAAGAAGACTGAAGTAGCCAAAAGAGTCCTGGGCAGGGAGACCTGTACCAGTGACTCACCACGGAATCCCTCAAGCAAACTACTTGTTTTTCTAATTATTTTTATTTTGTTTTGGGACTCCAAATAGAACTAAATACAATGTTTCATTTGTGAATGGCCTTTGTTATAATTCTGCCATGACATGTTCTTCTCCCCTGCTCCCCACCTTTTTTCAGACAGAGGAATATGGAAGAAAACTGACCATATGTGGCAATCACAGAAAAAGACTGCTGCTTCAATTTCTTGGGAGCTGCAATATTCTTTTAAGTCATTGAAGCATTCACAAGGTAGAATTTACATGACAAGCAGGATTTGATTTTCCAAAGTCAAGAAAAAAAATATATATTATATAAAAATAGTGCCATAAATTAGTTCTCATATAAAAGAGTGTAATTACTGGCCTAGGACAATATACTTGAAGATGCAATGTAGGCTAGACTAAGATTCTTATTAAAAATTGCTGTTGGCAGTTCATGGTCAGAATTCACATGTCCATGACAAATTTCAGATATGTAAACTTTGTATCTTTTGTATCAATGGGAAATATCGATCAAAGCAGAAAGCACTAAAAACCTGAGAGACGTGATTGTCCATCTGAATATACTTTATTTTCATATCTTAACTAATATTTGAGGGAGATATGATTTCTGCATAATTTTTATTTAGCTGCTATGCTCTAACACTGCCCAGAAGGCCAAATTAGAGATTGATGCAAAATATAGATAACTATGTGTTGGGAAAAAACCCAAAGATAAACATTTTTATTTTTTAAGGGAAAGGAAGTGCAAAAAAAGACCAAATTAAGTAAGCAGGCTGATCCAAAGTGCTGAATGTTCACCATGTTTTACTGAGGCTGCCTCTGGTCATTTTCAGAAAACGCACCATTGCTCCTGTTCACTGCTCGTGCTCTCCCAAAATGACAGCTGCTTCTCCCAGCACTGCATGCCCAGCAAAGCGCACTGATGGTGCTTTTAAAGAAACAACTCCTCGTACCACAGAGACTTCAGAGGAGCTGCGGACAGAGCTCCTTCACTAGGAACTTGTGCTGAGGACCTGAGAGCTCCTGACTGTCTAGGACTTCCTCTCTTTATCAATTATCATCTTTACTCCTGTATTTCTAATACTTTTCCCCTAACCATGTTCTCTTGTTTTAAAATCTTTCTACTGAGGTCTTGCATTAACATTAAGAAGTCCGATAAAGTAAAATTAATGTATAAAAGTCCTATAACACACACCTGGCCCAGAACTTTCTTTCACTGAAATTTTTCCTTCATTTAAAACTTCCTTGACACCTGACAGGAAACTCTTAAGCGCTCTGGTACTGCAGTAACAAGAAATTTTTAAAAATGCTAAAATGGCCACAGTTGCAGTCCAGATTGTGATTTCTGCTTGCTTTGTTACAGTTCTGTATGAAACAGACTATACTCTTAGTTTTCAGCCTTTTAGTAACTGTAACCTTATGTGGTTGAATGCTATATACTAATGTGGTTCAGCTCGGCTTGCTGTTTTAACATTCTTTTAATCATCTGTTTCTCTGGGCAGGAGGAAAGATGATTATAAACCTATATCAAAGAGGTATAGCATCTTAGGTATAATCAGCCAAGATACACAGCCTCAGCTCAGTAGAACACGGCAAAAGCCACATGACATATAAAGAAAACTATCTTTCTTTTTTTGACAGAACTGACTACTTACATCTTCGGATGCTTACAGATGTGCTTACTGAGCAGTGCCACTGGCATCTGTTGACAGAGAGAAAGGCCTGAAAATCAAGTGGCAACTTGCATTATGTAATTCACTATATTCTCTTTTTTTTCATCAAAAGTTATATTTTCTACAATAAAAGATTTAGTTGGTAACATTTGGATAACCAAATTCATGTGATTATCAGTCTGTTAATCAATATCTCTGCAAACAATACTCATTTTGGTATCTCTCATTTTACATAAATGAAAGATGAAAGATTGTCCTTTAGAGAGAGAAAAAAAAAAGAATCGTGAACTCTAGAGAACGTACTTAGTGTCTCTTGCACACGTGAGCTGAAAGGAAAGAGTTCGTTAAGCCAAAAACCACCGATTCTTTAAGGTCATCCATCATTTCCTCCAGCAGGTATAAGTTGTGTCCATATTGCTAAATAAAATAGTGCCAGAGAAAGCATTTAACCATCAGATCTCTGATTGTCCATATGGCTTGCTTACAATATTCTGCACAATGTTTCTCTTCAGGGTGTACTTATGTACTGAAGCATTCAAACACTGACAGTCTGTCTGCATGGTAAGGAAGAGCTCTAAACTCTAAAGCCTCTACTCTGGGTCCGAAAACACCTCGCATAAACTTTTCAAAATTGCCAGTGCAGTTTCGCAAGTGCTAGACCCAAGAAGAACCCCATGAGCTCACTGGTGGGTGTACTCTGAGGGTGTCAAAACAGAGCGTTAGAACAGCATGGGTCTCTATGCACATGCGACCTCATAAAGGTATATGCAGTACCGTATGCCAGCTGTTTAAAAATAGTGGTTAACATGATTAACATTTTTTGGATTACAAGGAAAAACTGATAAATCAAATCAACTTATAGGTAAATAAAACGATTTTCAGAAAATTAATTTTTCTTTATTTATTTACTTTTTCATTGTTACATCAACTTGATCTCTAGTATAAGTATGAATGAAAATATGAATTCTGAATAATAATCTTAGCTACTGTTAAAACCGTGAAAAACAAGCTATACTTTCCCCAGTAATTGCATCTATATATAACCTAAGGGAAATTTTATCATTGCCAGGCATTCAAAAATATTAAATATTAAAATACTTCCATAAATTAATAAATTCTAATGACATGCTATGTTACAAAGAGAACAGCTGGACTGAAAAAACCTTAATTTGTGGAAGTAAATTTTATTGCAGAGCTCATACTTGGTTGCTCTGGCTGCTGCAGACATGGATCTCAAGAAACCCCCAAACCAGGATCCAGGCTGTCATTAGCAAGTTACAGATGGGATACTCGGTGTTTAAGCTTCAGTTTTGGAATTACCAAAGGGCACTCACCAGCCCTGTCTTTTAGAGTGTTTTGCTGTAAACAAGACTGAGAAATCTGCATGAGTTGGAAGATGGAGAGGCTTCTCTGAGAGGTTATAGATCATAAGAAGAAAGCACTTCTCACCTCTGCTCCTCTCAGAACCTTAGAAAATAAAATCCAAGACTTTTACCTTAGCCTGAGAAAGGGAAGATGGAGAGGTTTCCATTATGACTACCCAAGCTGAGATCTCTTTCCCAATGTGTGCAGTAACAGAGGGGATGAGCAGGCCCTTTATTTGTTCTTTTGTACTTAGCTTTTCATGATAGAATCCTATCTTCAAAGAAGGTGATAAGAAAATGTACAGATATAATAGAACTAATTAAAAAGAAAAATGGATGTATGGTTTTAACATATATTATTGTTCTCAAGTCAGCAACTTTTCATGCAGAAAATATTATCAGTTTTGAATAAAAAAGATTGAGGGGAGAGGATCACAAATTGATTTTAAATGGTTCCAAGAACAAAAGGTACTGGGTAGATGACTGGATTATTATTTTTAAAGCTTACTGTGAATCAGGCAAGATCTAAAAAGAAGAAAGATCTAGCTGAATGCAAAACACGTACTGTGTTCATGAGACGAATCTCAAAATGAAATACAATAAAATTATCAGTTAGTAATGAAATAAAGAAAAAAAATATAGGTCTGTGCCTGCTGTTCAGAATGCGAGAAATTGAATCATGACTGGGTTAAGTGAAATAAATACATCAAATTTCTCCAGAGGACCCTGTGTATAAACAGTTAAAGGAATGGCATGCGGAGAGCCCTATTCTACATTTTCCGAGGTGAAAGTAGCAGAGCGTATACTTACTGTGGTGCTGTAATCTAAGTGCAATTTGTGAACTAGATCAGCTTTTCTGATATTTGATACAGAGAGCATACCTTTTTGGCTTGCAAGTGAAAGATTAAGAAAGAGAAACAGCATTTAATAATTAAAGGCCTTTGAGGGTTTCAAAATTCATCTGAAAAGTCCCATTAGCAACGCTGAGAGTTTGTCTTTGATATAAAAGGACTGAGTCTAGTACATATGTATGATAATAAAATATTACTACCAGCAAGTTGCCAAATTAAAAAAAAAACCACTAGATTCACCTGGGCTTTTCCAGGAGTATTTTATTTCACCCAAGACCTGATGAAGTGCTAAACATCCATAATTGTGGCTAAAGGAGAGTATTGCTACCTGAGAAAATACAGGACTGGAATTCAACCACTTTGAATCTCTGAAGGATCATATGGGGAAGTGTCATAGTTGCAGTTATATTTTTGTTTACATCTTTTGTTTATCTCAAGAGTGTGCACTAAGTGAGAGGTGCAACTTCTGTCACCTTGTTCCAGGTGACACTGCCCAATCACAGCAGGAGAGGAGCTGCAAGCAGCCAGCTCTTCTTCCTACCTCTCCTTCCAGCACTATAACACAACAAAATCATGGGGCATTACAGAAACATTCAATAAACCAGATGACATTTGATTTCAGAGGCTCAAAACCAGTTTCTATAAGGCAAAAGATGTTGTTTATTATGTCACTTTATCTGCAGTGCATAAAGCAGAAGGATTAAAACAGTAATGGGTTGAAGCGTACTCAGCCTGCCTTCCAATCTTTCCTGGTCAGTTTCTCAAGCTTTTTCCACCCAGTTACCTTCTTCATTGCCTTTGTGAATTTTGCTGCAGCCTTCCACTTGCTCCCAGTATCTTTCAGCATTTTTAAAACCCACTCACTCTCCCTTCTGCCTACCTCAGCATCTGTAAGGTTTTCAAATGTGCTTTGATCCTAAATTCAGGAACGATGATGCTGCAGGCCACTAGGCTTGTTTGGTCACAGGTTATTCTGCATCTGGTCCCCACTGTTCTCCAGTGCCACTCAAGGATGAATAGCAGATCACCTTCGTTCTTTGGAAGACCTGGTGTTTTCAGCATTTTGTTTCCTGTTGTTTTTGCTCTAACAGCTTCATCTGATTTCGCTCTGTGCATTCAGGTTGGTTAATAGCAAGATAGTCTGAAGTCTGCATATTTATAGGAAATAAAACAGATATCTTCCTCATTCTGCAGAATATATCATAAAGCAGGTAACTAATAAATGTCTAATGCTTTGTTGAGTTTCCAACATTTGGCGTGGCTTACTCAGATTTTTATCCAAGTAGGAAGAAAACACTGAATGGAGATTCTTTTTTAAAAGAGAATTCATTCAGTTTGTATGGATCTCTGTTTTTCTGAAGTGTTCATGTTCTTCAGAAAGCACATATTTTATATCACTCACTAAGCAAATAAAATAAAGACTCTTGACCCACACTGTTCTTCAGATGTGAAAAGGAAATGAAATCACAGCTCCTCAGTTTTTTGTAATTCAAATTCTTCCCCTGAGGGCAGAGCTTAGGGAGAAAAAGACCTATATACTCTGCTCTCTCCTACTGATGTTACACATAAATGAAAGAAACTCTTTCATTAAAAGCCCACCCAGTATCCCTGGAACTCTGTACCTTGTTTTCTTTTTAGATATTTTGTTAGAATTTTTTTTCAGTTATTAAACCTCACATTTTCTCAACAATCATACTAAGGAGGAACTGGGAAATAAAATAAAATATCTATGATATGGAAAAAAACAGTGATTTTTATTCTCTAACAAGGAGGGGATCATTTTTCTGATTACCACAACTATGCTTGTGGGAAACAAATAATACAGTCATTAATAAAAAGATCAGATGAAAATGTGCTAACAAACTAGTAGAGAAACAGCATCCAAGTCAGAAAGAGCCTTGGCATTAATTCTAACAGAAACAAATCCAAGGCTGGTAAATTCCTGGTGTGCCTTTCTTATAAGCTCCATCTGCAACTTCGCTCATGATTAATCTAACATGACACCTTGAATAAATGACGTGAACTTTAAAGCAAAGACCAAACCTTAGAGCCCTGGTACGGTTTTCTGTCTTGTCAAATGCTAAGGGAGCTTGTAGAAATGTTACATGTATGCATAAAGATTTACATGTCGCTTTTTTCTGTTAGAATGTGAAATACATTGATTGTTGAGTTTCCTGGAGTTGTTTGGTTTTTAATTAGATTACATATATGTAAAGAATCAGAACAATTGAAAGTTCAGCAAGCAAACAGCACGAATCCTGGACAGAATTAGAAGTTAATAAAATACAAGCCAAGTTTTTTGAAGTTGCATAAGCTGCCATAACAAGGCACCTTGTGATGTTCAGTCACCCACAAATGGGTGGAAGATCAGCCACAGAAAAGTGCTGATCTATAGGACATTTCCACATCTGTATTTCTTGCCTAGGTCTGTTATACCTAAATTCCTAGTGGTAATAAAGAGATCAATGCCACAGGAACAGAAAAAAAATTCGAAAGACCAGTCTTGATAACTCTAGCTATATCTTGGTGTAACTCAAGAGATTTCAGGGGAGTTCATTCTAATTTCTATGAGAGTAAATATGGACTCAAACTAAGCAAAGTCATTCAGCAATATAATTCAGTTTATCTTAATTCAGTGAAGGCATATGGATTTATGCCAGGTGAATATCTGACCTTTTTGCCTACACAAAACAAACAACATTTGTAAATTCCTACTGCAAAATGTTTTCTGAAAGTGTTCTGAGAAAACCAAACATTTATGAGGTTTAAACTTATTTTATTATCAGAAAAAATAGAATGATAGATAGAAATTGAATCTTCTACCGATGGACTAAAATAAACAGACAAGCAAAGTTATGTTCTGCATATAGGAAATCTTCCTAGAAACAACTTCATTTTGAGTCAGAGCTGAAGTTTTTCTCTCTGCTTACAAAGATGCAAACTCTGTGAATACAAAGGAATCAAAAGCAGGACATTCAAGATTTGGCTATATAAAATGTAGAGAAATGTATCTTAATGAAATAGTTCAGGCCTTTCTGCTTCAGGTGGTGTTAACATACTCTTCTCCAGGCATATTCCAAACTGACAGCCTTAACATAGGTTTCTCCACAAGACTTAGGTGGTGAGACATATACTCTGTGAACTGCATGGTATGGGAAGCTATGACTTCCCCTATTCTTCTGTGTCCCCATAGAAATGTTCACTTCACCACATCACCTCTCTCACAGCATGGCTGGTAAGACGAAAAGGGAAGTCAAGGGAAGTGATTCTGGCCCTCTGCTCTGCTCTGGTGAGACACTACCTGGAGTACTGCATCCGGGTCTGGAGCCCCCAGCACAGGGAAGACATGGACTTTTTGGAGTGGGTCCAGAGGTGAGCCACAAAACTGATTAGAGGGATGGAACATCTCTTTTAGGAAGAAAGACTGAGAGAGCTTGGATTGTTCAACCTGGAGAGGAGAAAATTCCGGGGGGACCTTATCGGGGCCTTTCAGTACTTAAAGAGGGATTATAAGAAAGATGGAGACAAATGTATTAGCAAGAGCTGTTGCCATAGGACAAGTAGTAATGGTTTTTGAAAGAAGGAAGACTCAGAATAGATATAAGGAAGATTTTTCTTCCAATGAGGGTGGTGAAACACTGGGACAGGTTGCCCAGAGAAGTTATAGGTGTGCCATCCCTTGAAATATTCAAGGTCAGACTGAACGGGGCCCTGAGCAGGTAGTGAGAAAGAGAAAACCTGTCATAAAAGTTTTCAAGAAGAGCTTACAAAATTCAGAACTAGTTGTGGAAGGAAATACTAAATTTTGGATAGATAGACTAAATCTTGCTCTTGTGATGATTTGGTGATTCAGGAAGTGCATCTCCTGTCCTAGGGTGCACATCTGGCCTCTCCATCACTTAGAAATGAGAACAATCAAAAAGAAAAGGCAGCTTGTTTGGGAAGGGCTTCTTAAAACAAAAGAAATAACTTTTAACGCTTTGTTCTTTTTCCTTTGGGAAAACAGAAAATCTCCCAAACTGACCTCTACATTTGAAGGTACTTGGTTTCTTATTACGTTATCCTACCTATTATATTAATTAATTTGTCATCTCTGATGGGCATAGAGGATATGAACTCAGAAAAGATGCTGAAAAGTAATTGCTTGCAAATATGTTGTCTGTATTGAAGAGCACAGATATCACAGCTGCTTCCCTCACTCTGCTTTTGTGCAGTTGCACAAGGAGCTGACTAAAGGACATGAGGTAAATGTAGGATATAAACTCCAACTCATTTTGGTGAAACACAGGGACTACAACTTAATATGAAATATCAGCTGGTAAGGGAGAATGCCTGCTGGTAAAGAACAATCACCCAAGCTCTAACTCTGCCTTCTACTTCACTAAGTGACTCAACAGCTATGAATACTAAGTACAATTTGACCTCTTATAGTAAATGCCTTTAACAACAGTAGGATTTATATCTAAAAATAAAACATCAGTTTCTTAGCTTTTTGTAAAATATGTTTTACTATTCATCCCATTTTATACAGGAGGAATTAAATCGTTTGAATTAAAATCAGCATCTTCAACCTCTGTTAGCATCCAGTTGGTAACAGCCACTGATAGGCACTGTCCACATTTTCTAATGTCTACAGTTAGATGAAAAGGGTCTGTTATGAGACAGAAAAGCTGGAAGACTAAGGCCCAAGGCTAACAAGACCTTGTCCTTGGACCTTCAGTGGTCCCTAGAAGTTGCAATTTTACTTCTCGTGAAGCCCTAGATCAACACCTGTAAGTGCTCAAGTTTGTGAGACCATAGGAACGCAGACCAAAAGGCACCCAATATGAAAATGTTTATTTATATAGAGAGATACATATCTGTGTGCTTTTTTATCAATGACTTTGCATATGAAATTATTAATTATATTTGCTAGTTTCCAGATCTTTGTTGTTATCTCAAAATGAACAATTTCAATATTTTCTTTTCCGTCCTGTACCACATGTTGGGTTTTTTTCAGCCAAATTGAAACTGTTCCTTAACACAGTTTCTCTAGCTCAGGGGAGATAAACATACCAAGAGGAGAGGGGAGCTGGAACTTCTTTACATTCACTGTGTTCTGTTCTTGGACCTGTGAATCCTAGAGCAGGAGAAATCACCTTATCTGGCCCAAGCCTTAGGGGGTTTATGGGTGGGACAGGCTCTGCCTGCCCTGGATCTGGGCATTTTTCCTCTGTTTGTTTCTCGATCAGGATAGCACTTTTCCCTACAGAAGAGTAGATAAAAGAGATAAAATAGATTTTAAATCCTGCATTTTAAAAATGAAGGAGCAATTGCTGGTAGAGCAGTCAGAGATGTGGCCTGGGCAAGGGACAAGTTGGAGAGGGTGGACTTGGCTGCGCCGGGCTGCAACACTTTTCTGTTGTAGAAAGTACTCTCACATTTGTTACAGACTTTTAGCTAAATCCCTTCAGGTAACTAGTTTTTATTTATAGAGCTTCTCAATAATTATCATACTAAGCCCTGGGGTAAAAATCTCTGGGTCATCATTTCAGGGCCTATGTTTTCCTGAAACAGTGCATCATGAGTATATATGTTGGGAATTTCTCCAGATGAAGATGGATATAGACATGGCTTTGTAAACTTTTGGGAATCAGAGATAACACACCTATGAATAAGTTTATTTTTAAAATTAAATAAACAAATACATATAACTAATTCAATAACTGTGACTATAGTTTAGTTAACTTAAGCTAGTTATAGCTTAATATTTCATTGCAATTTTGAGGTCATTTAAATAGACAATTAACTTCTAAACATTCACTTTTCATTTGGCAATTATTTATGCTTTCTCAGGAAGATTTTTTTACTGAGAGACATAAGAAGGTATTTAACCTGTAAAAGCACGCTTGCTAGTTCAACTTATCTCTGTAGAAAATTTAAGACCTTCATGGCAAATTCTTCATGAATAGGACAGAATAGGTTTGTATTAGGTTTCCCTTGCCCTATCTCCCTGTAATCTTACTGAGCTCAACACTAGTTTTCGTAAATACAACTCAAAATGACTTAGTAAATAAGACTTCCACAGCTAAAAGGGACAAAGATATCAAGCTCTATCCTACAATTTAAACTGAGTTAATTATTTTTATCTTACATTAACATTTGTAGTATGGTAACTGTACACTATTATTACTGGTGTAATTTTCAAATTAATTCTTTTATAGAAGATGCCAGTTGTGTGTGCCACACCAGCTTGACACATAGAAAGGGTGGTAAGAACCAGTCTGGGTTAAAGATCAAGTTGGAAATGGGTGATCTTTGCAAAGGTTTCATTTTCTTTTAGTGCTGGGAGGTTGACATTAGCCAGTTGAGCATATGTTGGTCAAAAAATCCTTGCCAGCCAATCTTCCTGCTAATCTTAATATGTACAAATAATCTTTCTGCCACATGTCACCAGCAGCATAGGCCATAGTTAATTAATGAGAGTTGACTCCTAAAGACCGAGAAACACTGCAGGCTTCCTTGCATGCTTTCAATAAAAACACCATCCCACCTGACAATACTGAGATGCTGTACGACACTTTTCTAGGGGCCAGGTGTAGTGGAGAAATCAAAGCTAAAAGCAGGTTTTGATTGTTTCTTTCTTGTATGCACAATAAAAGGAACCAGCTTGCTTCCTTCTGTGCAGCTCTGCCATAATTAGGTCCACTACGCTACTGGAAAAGTAAAGTATCCAATTCAGTGCCTGCGACAGTTCAGATTAGGGTGGATATGTAACCTAAACTGAAAAGCACAGAAATAAAGGCAAAAGAGGGGAAAAAATAAAATAGCTTCTTACTTTTAAGAAAAATCTAATTCTGGCCAGCTTTGATGAACAACCATTTCTGTTTCTATTGCAATACTTCTTTTTGTTTCCTGCTGCAAATAAATATTTTAACACTATATATAGAAAATTGGTGTACAATCGATCCACAAAAAAATTTCTTCTCTTTTCCAACTTCACTGCAGTATTTTTCCTCACACATCTCTTTCAGTAAAGATATTCCCTTCTCTAAATATCTAAGTTCACTGACTGCAATTTAAATATCTCCAATCTTCATTAATTTGCAGTTAGGAAATTAGGCCAGATCTGTATTCCTGCTAATGTAAAACTATTGCCTGCAGGAAAATCAAAAGAATTTTAATGACATTTCTTTACGTAAATAAAACAGTCATGCAGTACTTTTTTTCCTGTTCTATTTTCATTGTGCTGGATAAGGAGTGAGAATATACCCTTATAATCGAGCATGATTTATATAATATGCTAATTCATCAGTGGTGGCTCATCATCAGCAATGTGAACTTTGAGAACTCTGCAACGAGCGAAATGAGGACAGGTTTTTCTTGTGTGTTTCCAGTGCTCTCTATAAAGAACTGTGTTTCACAAGCTGTTGCAGAGATGTTAAGCTGCCTCAGACATGCAAGGCTGACTTTCTTGCCTGTGCAGGTAGGAATGGATCTAATAATCTTATGGAGCTCTATTAAGTTCACATTTGTAGTTCCAAGACTCATGTATATTTTGTCATAATGTTCTCATAATACTTCTTTTTCTGTTACATATGGAGAAGAAAAATTTTTTTTTTTGAGGAAAAGGAACAGTTTAAAACCAAACTGAATACAGGAGGGAAGCAGAGTTTTGTGCTGAGGACTCAGTAATTTAAGTTCAGTTCTCAGTAGGCTACAGAATTAATAAGTAGCCTGAAGTGTCAACTCTTCATTTGTCAAAAGTGTATAGGTGTCGTTGCAAGAGCATATAAAATGGCAAACAGCATTTAGGCAACTGAATTCCGCCCATGGTCATGCAATTCAAAGGAGCGTATGGAGCGATGGGGCTCACACTAAGCTGGATATCTGGTGAACAGCTTAACCGCTCTCTCCAACGACGGTAGAGGGGATCTTCATTGGCTGTATCAGGAATTTAGGCACATACAGAAAACCTCTTGTAGAAACTTTAACCGATGTGCCTTAACTCAGGTTCTCCAGCAGTTTTTGATGTGCTAAAGTCAGGCAACCTGTCTCCCTCTGTTCCATTTTCCTTCTCTATGAATAAAAGCAGCAAGTGCTACTGCAAGGTGGTGTTTCATTCTAGTTTAATTAGTATTTGAATTTCTCTCTGTGGTAAGTAATTTGGGTAAAACTCATGTTCTCCTCTGCAAAAACATTCTTCATTGGAGGAATTCCCCTCAGTCTCACCCTGTAAATTAATGTCTCAGTTGATGAGGAAAGGATGAGTACCCCTTTCTGAGAATTAGGCATACTACCTTCTCCATGCTGTACACAGCTCTGCACATAAAGATTTTAAACTTAGCCAAATATTTTTTCTACACAGCTTTAAAGTATCTTTACTGCTGTATTGGGAATTTTTTTTTTGTACTGAAATACAGTAATACTTCATACATCAACTTTCCCTTCTCAGTTTTGTTTTAAAATGCTTTTCACCTCTTTTCTGTTTAACTGTAATCACAATAATGATAACCTCTTCGTCTTCACAAACATTATACTTCCCTAGTTGCTTATCAATAGAAAGAATAGGAGGGAAAAATTATGGTTTTATGAGTTATCCTAGAAAGAAATATGCCCAAGGAGTTATGACCAAGACAGAAAAACATCATAATGCCATGTTGCCTGTATTGGTATCTTGCTAGAAAATTAATATACCACAGTTGAGGTAATTACTGCATCTGTGTGTGATCTATCAAGGCACAGCGATTATAAAAAGCTGCTGTCTGGAAAATTCCCATCTTCTTATTCCTCCTCCAATTTGACTTAAGTAGAAAGCTAAATAATTTATACAATTGAAAATTACTTTTTTTTTTTTAGGCTTTCTTTTCAGTAAAGTACCATGTCAAGCTAGATGATAGGTACTCGTCCCTCCAGATTAATCAAATTGATCTCCAGGATGCTAATTTTCTTTGACGGGTGGATTCCAACTACCAAGAGATTCATCACTGCAAATTATGCACTTGCAAACAAAACAAAACAGGAAGAAAGCTAATAATAAGTTAAGATAGCTCTTCCTAAACAGATAGCTCCATTGCCTTTCATGATGCTGTCCACAGTTTTTACAATGTCATAGCAAGACTCTGACATGTTGGCTTGCTGTAACATCCTTGTTTAGCACATGCTTGTTCTGGCCAAAGCACAGGAGGCTGACTCTGCTGGAGAGAAATACACAAGTAACCAAACATGATGCTTCATCAGATTCTCAAAGCTTATGCTGCCCACACTGATCACTCTCCTCTTGTTAAAGCCAGGCCATTGTGCCAGAGAGAATTCAACATCACGACATCAAAAAGATGAGATAACCTCTACTTTGTGCAAGTATTGCTAAAGCTGTCTAGAGGTTGTTGGAGACCTATATTTCAAATTTTGGGAGCACATTTATTACCCTTTCTTGATCCTGTTTACTCTCTGCTCGGACACTCTTAGAGGTTAAAAATTTTCCCAGAGCAGCCAATACTTGCAGTCACTTAAAACTGAGCAAAAAAACCTAAAACTCTCCCATGTCAATGAGCAGCATTGTTTCCATTTTCGAGTGTAATGAGAAAAATCCAGCTATACATGCATATAAACAGTTCTAATATTCACTCTGTCAGCTTAACTTTTGTCCCTGCTGCTTAGCTTTAGATTCCAAACTGACAGTTTGATGATACCAGTTTATCAAAATTTATTTCAGATATTGCTGAATTAGTTTCTGACTGATGATAAATGGACAAATCCTCTTCTTCTATATGACTTACGCACATGGACATACACACTTAGGTGTATAAGATTAGACTTTTAAAATCAGTTTCCACCCAAACTAACATTAAATGTGGAAATTTGATACTGTTAATAGCAAACAGGAGGAAAAGAGTTGCATTGCAACAAAAGAAAAAGGAATCTCAATTTTAATCTATAACACTCACTATGTTTATCACTTCAGAGACCTCAAACAGAGTGAAGCAAAAGGCACGTATATCTTATAAGAGGAAATGCAAATGTGCAAGGATTATAAAGTTCTGCTTACGACAGTATGAAAAGCATCTTCCCCCCTCTAGGTCTGTACTGAATTCAATGCTTTTGGGGATCATCAGGCAATTTGTAAATCCCAAATGGTGTTAGGCACGAGGTAGGTGCTGCAGTGCTCAACTCCCTCAAGACAGCAATGCTTCTGGTCAGAAAGAACAGCTGAATTTTCAGCATATGCATATTTAGAAGTTAAAACTTTAGCACTACACCACACCCAAATGTGCTAGGCAGAAGCTTGAAGTCCTATTGATTTTGTTAACGTGCACTATTGTTCTTAACAGCTGTACGTATCTTAACAGTTGGTTAAACCACTATCATTTGTCTCTTTAAAACTGGCCTGTTGGGTAACACAAGCAACTGGTTTCAGGAAGCATTGGTTAAGACAGTTGCTTGCTTTTTTAAGCATTTGGTGCTTAAGCCAAAAATCTGACAACTACAGAAGGGTAGACAATTATCCTCCCCCCCCCCACTTTAAATAGAATTAATATGTTGAAGGCCTTTATTCTCAAAGTAGTTAGCCACATACTCATCCTCCATGTAGTTTTTCAGACTACATGGCCAACGCAATGAGGGTGCAGCGGTCAGAAAACAAGAGGCACACAAATCAATGTGTTTAAAAGGCTTTATAGACAAAGCAGACTTAACAAGATGGTGACTGTGCATATGAAATAGTACAAGGCTATCTGTGCTGCACATGCATAGGTGTATGTTGAGGCGTATTTTCAGGCAGACATCATGCTGAAGCTCTTACACTTCCAGTTTAGCCTGGTCAGATGAGAAAACTATTCACGAGAAAGGGGATTCCAAATAGAACAAAATACAAATGTAGTTTTGTCAAACACAGGAAGACCGATGATATTACAAGTTACGTCATCTACCTGAGAGGCCAGGAAGAGTTCACTTCACTTCTTTGCCTTGAAAACTAAAATCAGAGGAAAAAGGCTAAGAGAAAAAAAATCCTTTCCTGTCTCCAAGTGTGTAATTCAGGACAAAAAAAAAGATCAATGGGGCTTCTTCAATGATTGGACAAACTGAGTATATGACAAAAAATAGAATTTGTCTGAGACAACTCAAGGTGCCAAGCCATGGAGAAACATTATGAACAGTTCCCTTTGTGTCAGCTCAGTGGAAAGTATTGTGTGATCAAATTTGCTTACTGAGTTGTAAAATGGCATGTGCGCTCACTCTTACTATTCACTGTGAAATTATGTGTATTTTGACCCAATGACTTCTACAACACACCAGAAAACTTCTCAAGTGTTTGTTAGGGAGGTGTGGGCCAGATGCCTTATTTATAATTAGATATGAAAAAATATCAAAAACTAAGGTGTATATCTCTTAGAGAAAAGTTTTATAGACACTTGAGGACAGAGTGTGGTACCTACAATTTAATCAAAGTGCAAAAATCACAGTTGTTTAATATAAAACTTGTGTGAATGAAAAGAAATAGCCACATGATGGCAGCAGAATACACGACATGAGGAAGGGCCTGGTGCCCCTTTTCATGACCAATTAGGAGAATTTGAGGGAATGGCAGGGTGTTACCTTCAACCTTGTTTACAGGGAGTGTACTATACTTGCCTAGATTCAAAAAGGAGCAGAATCAACAGGAAAGCCATAACTGTGAGGTTAAGAAACTACATTTTTTGATGTAGTAGTTCATCAAGGATGTAGCTGTAGTTCATCAAGAATGTAGCTGTAGTTCATCAAGGACCAACAGATGAGAAAATTGGAGTACTTGGAAACAAGAAATAACATCACTTTGGTACACATCTGGTTGTAAAGGAGCAGGTTAATGAACAAAATGCTATCCAGTTGTGAAAGACAGAGCTACATGTCAGTGTTCCGAACTCCTTATTGGTCCATCATACAACAAATTTACATTATATGCTCTTGCATAACTAGGGTTATATGGGTCAGCAGCTGAAAAAAATACAGTGAAGAAAGATTTTTCAATTAAGGGACAGAAGAGTCTTCAGATTTCTGGTCTCTTCTGGGTGGACACGTGGGCAGAAATATCTCAAATGCTACCATAAATTGATATATTTTATTCTATCATTGTTTGTCCTTATACTTTTTGGTTTGTTTGTTTGTGCTCAATAGACTGCTCAGTAGCCTTAATTTTATTCCTTGTCCAGCGCCCACTGTTTTGTTTCTTCTGAACCCTTAGTCAACATGTTTAATTGCTCCAGTCTCTCACTTCTGCAGGCCTGTCCTTCTAGTGATAAGGAATCTCACTTGCATTATTCACACATTATCCTCATAACAAGAAGCAACCTGGTGTAGTGGGAGATGTCCCACTCAATGGTCTCTTTCCAACCCAAATGATTCTATGATTCTATGATTCTAAGTATCAATCCAGCAACAGACATTTAAGCATTACCAAATTCTTTCACTGGACTGGGACAGGTTCAATGAGATATGGGGTACCTGAAGTGCGTTCTTCTCTCTCCTTGCCAGTCTTCTCGCCCTGTACCCTCTACACCCCCTCGCCTCTCGTTTGTCTGATCTCCCTGGTCAGCCATTGCTGGAGGCTGACACACAAGGTGGCACTGGGATTCTCTTTTCCTCACCCTTCATATCCCCAAGATCTGAGCAATTCTGACATCTAATAATCTTACCTGGTATCACCTGCCACTGTAAATCATAGCACCTCTTCACATAATTTGTCTGTCTTGCTTGCAGTTGCCCTCAAGTGCTGCACAAGTGCTACTTTGCCAATTATCATAAATTCTCAAGACAGTCTTGGGACACAGCAATTCAAAACAATCAGAAAGAGAGAATTTGTTACACAATGTGCAAGCAAGGTGTCAAGTCTTTCCCATGGCATGCTTTGGAGGCTAAGAGCTTAAATGGGTTAAACACACATGGCCAAATTTATGGAATAAAAAACTATGAAGACTATGAAATGCAAAATCATCACCTGAGCTGCAGGCCACTGGAGAGATTATTCTTGAGAATAATCACTGTAGGGTTACCCTGGTCTTATAGTTCATGAAGTTCTTATTAACCATTGTCAGAGAAAGGTTATTGAACTAGGATTAAGTAAGCAAGCAAGAAGAAAGAATTAAAAACCATCTACAATTTGTTGAAAATACTTTTTAAGTTTACAAATGTATAAGTCAACACACTGTCGTAACTCTCTCTTATTTGAAAACATAATGGTAAAGGGCCTAAATAGACAGCCTGTTTTCTCTCATACACAGTTTGCTTTCTTGTATAGGCTCATGTGATTTAAAGGTCCCACCTATCTCACCAGCTTTGAACCTGTTCCTCCCTATCAAAATGTGTTTTAAGGATTATCTTTGGAGAAATGGGATTTCAGACAAGGAAGTAGTGTGTGTTTGAGGGCAGGGACCAGGGTCAAAGAATCAGATATAACAATTGAAAAAGCAATCGTTGACAGAATTTCTTCTGTACAAAATATATCTGACAACATTTCCTAAGATATTAATGCAAGAGTGCTGTGGGTTGAGGCAGCTCAGGCCCATGCAGCCACTTGCTCACTCCCCCACCATGGGATGGGGAAGAGAATTGGAAGGGAAAAAGAGAGGAAACTCATGGGTTGAGATAAAGACAGTTTTATAGTAGAGATTATTTTCTCTTTTTTCCTCCCTCAGTGAGTACGGAATCACGGAATCACGTAGGTTGGAAGGGACCTTTTTCTGCCGGGCAGCTCTCCAGCCATTCTTCCCCAAGCCTGTAACACTGCCTGGGATTTTTGAGACCCAAGTGCAGGACCCAGCACTTGGCCTTACTGAACCTCATCCCGTTGGTCTCAGCCCATTGATCCATCCTGTCCAGCTGCCTCTGCAAGGTCAACACTCCCACCCTACTTAGTGATTTTACTGAGGGTGCACTTGATCCCCTCATCCAGTACATGGATGTTTCAGATGTTTCACTAACTGGCTTCAGTAGTTCCAATGGGGTCTAAGCACTATGGATTCACATGTTTATTGGGCATGTTAAATTGCACTGTAAATCTTGCAAAAAGTTGTATCAGAGATGACTTATTGATGTAGCATATCTAACCCAATGTTTAAGAGCCCACCTAAGGTGAAAACACCAGGCTAAGATTTACTTCGAGATATATATATATATAAATAAATAAAATGTTATACATATCACATAAATTTTGCTGCTAGTTAGAGCAGTCAATTTCTCCATGAAAGATGAATAAATTTGCAACATCAATATATGCAAAAACCACACATATAGATTTCCATTAGAAAAATAAGTTTGTCATTAAGTTCAGCTCCAGGCTGTTTATGAATACAGCGGATATTGTCTCAATACCTGAATATTTTCTTTTAACGAGGGACATTTTTGTTAAGAGGGGGATTATGAGTATATCCAATACAGAAGAGTTCAGGTTGCTAATGCTTATAGTTTTCAAATGGTCTGTTCATATGTCTAAGTAGATAATTAATAAAAGATGAATAGCACAATATCAAAAGACATCTGTGTTAGCTGCAGCAATATAATGAAGGCAATTTAGTAAGTTTCAGAACAAAACCCACAAATATTTTCTCAGTTAAAAGACCCAACTGAATCTGCAATAAGAATCTTCTTAACTCACTGCAATGGTCTGCACATATGGTACTTTCTACCCACAAACTTCTTAAAATGCTCCTCAGGGACACAGATTGTACTACAGGTGTATTTTTAAATGTTGTCATAAAAAAATAGGATAAACAGCTTATCAGTCAACCAGAACAGTGAACAAAAGGGTCTTTAGTTCACAGAATGATCTAATCCTTAAGTGTCCTATTTGGTAAGAGCACATGGGACTCTATCTTTGCTTGTGAAAACATGTGAGTCAATACTTTATAAAGTGAAGTAAAAGTGATCAGCAACAGGGGTTACCTGTGGTCATGGTGCTGCAAACTAGTAACAGGAAATTTTGACAAGGAGCCCATTCCAGTTTCTGTAATACTCAGTGAAAGAAAAATCCTTTGCTTACTCTAATAATGGTCTGGATCAAGCCTAGTGTTTGAATAGAGATCCATTGATTTTTGATTTTTATTTAAAGTCTCTGATTTTATCTGGCTTTTCAGCACTTGAAAATCTTTCAGCAACAAAATATTGGTACAGAGTAACCTACCAGTGATTTTGCAACTTTTTCCTCCGACTCACTTCAGAAAATTGAGAAGAAGGAGGAAAGGTTCAAAGAGATTTAATTTAGGTAGTAATCATCACTCTAGGACTCTATTAACTAGCTTAAAATATTTGTATAACAGAATAAAATGCTGTATGTTATAAAGAATGTCTTTTAGGAATTACTGTTCATCCTGGATCATAACAAAAAACTGGAAAATGACACTAGGAAATTAAGAGGTAGTATATTCAAAACAAATAAAAGCGAATACTTTCATATGACATACATAACTGGACGGCATGAGTTACTGCCAAAGGAAGCACTGGAGCAAAAAAATGTAATAGTGAGGGGTAAAAAAAGAAATTGTACATTTACACAGAGAGTAAAAACTCCAGAGTTATAAATGTTATTGCTAAAAATGTATTCTAGAACAGATATTAAAACATGCTTTGGGACTCTAACCAATAACTAACTAATAAATAACACAATGAAACTTAATGTATGGAGGCTGATTATTCTTCCAAAATATCTAGAACACCACTCTGTTAAAATCTATAGATTAATAGAACTTTTAGTTTTACTTAGCATGACAGTTCTCCAATAATCAAATATAAGAAATGTTTGGAAACCAGCTCATTGTTTCATAGTGACAGTTTTCCATAAGTGACATTTTGATATATGTTTCTCCTGGCTACAGAAAGAGGAGAGGGAAATATAACAATCTGTGGGAGATGATAGTCCAAGGTTAATCCAATTCTAGTTTTACTTATTTATACATTTGGGAGTGTGGGTCTTGGGACGGGGTGGATGCCCTTTATAGAAATAGCTTGAGAGGCTCTGACTCACATTGTTTATATGAGTCACAGTAACACTGTCAAGGACTACTAATTAGTTACCTATATTAATTTTATACAAAAACAATAGAAACATGATAAAATTCATTCACAAAAATAGCATAAACATAGAAATAATAATTTAATGCAAATGTGTTACACTATACAATCAAATAGCATGAGATGATTTTAAAAATTGGTCTCAGGCTGTTTTTCACAGTGAATGTAATCTGCTTGATGGGTCCTGATTTGGAGCTATTGAAGCTGGTAAATTTCCTTCTGAGTGTGAGGGGTTGAGTGGTTTTGTGCAAATACAAAAAAAATAAAATGGTTTGGTTTGTACATTTTAAAGTACTTTTCTGTTGTTGTTTTGCTTTTTCATTTAAAAATTAACCTAAAAATGTAACCATTATCTCTTATTTTGTAAATAACTCCGAGAACTAGATATAGTAGGGAGTCCACTGTAAGTTTTAATAAGATATAACGTGATGAATGCATTTTCATTAGCTGGAGATGGATTTAGAATCTCCTTAAAGAATATGCAGTTACTCAAGAGAAAGAAAGGTATCTGCGGTACCAGGAAATCATTCCTGTATAATCAGAGAAAGTTGGAATCATACTAAACCCACCTGCTCTCAGTCTTCAAGACTGCTAAAATGGCACCAAAATCCCCAGCTCCCTAAGCTTATAATTTACTTTCTCATAAGTTTGTAGCTCAGTAGTCTTTAAAACTGTAGCTAGAACCTGATATTTAAACAAGGTTTATTATATGAATACAAATATCCATTATAGAAAATCTATAATCTGGAACAATCTTGGGTTCAGATTCACATTTTACTGACTATTAAAAAGGAAATAATATTAATTTAATCTATTTTGTGTTGCCTATTTTTTAGTCTCATGGAAGTGCTATAAAAACAGATTTGGATTATTGTAGTCAGTGGAACACCTAATTGATCACCAAAAAAAAAAATCTACATTAATTGCTCAGCTAGGGCATGAAAAGCAATTGGGAATAACCTTAGAAGAGTGAGTGAGGCATTTCAGAAGTAAATGAGAAATTAACAAAGGTAATAAATGTGATTTATTTTCCAATCTAACTATAAAAGGAAGAATTGCCAAACAGAATTTCTTAATTAGACTCCTATTGGCCCTCCAGGGCAAAATAATTGAAACTGGAAGTGGACTGAGAAGGTATCTGACTAGACCACGTCTGTGGCCTCAGGTCAACATGTTTGGCTTTACCTTACCCATTTATTTAAAATAAAAAGTTAATTTTTCTCAACCCAAGAAGAAAAAAAAGTAGCAAAATAAAAATATTTAAAGCATTTATTTCTTTCAAAATGCAAACCCTTCTATCATCTATTCAATTAAATTATCAAATTACTTTCTTCATTCAATTTCTGCAATTTTGAGCCTTTTGAGATTCTCCATGATTCATATAACTACAGAGACATCAAAATATAACCCACAAAAGAGGTCCTTTCTGGTTCAACACTTAAAGTTATGTGTTTGGGAATTTCCAATAGCTAGCTCCCCTGGCTGGTCAGACGGCTAGTCAGATGGATGGTCTGTGCTCTAGAGCCTGCATTAGAATATGCCAAGAAACTACACACTATGCACACGTGACAAGGAACTACTGGCAGATAGACAAAATCAGCCATCAGGAGAAATGAAAAGATGGTAAGGCAAAGGAAGGCAAAGGAAATCAGGCCAAAGGAAATCAGAAAATTATTCATTTGAGACACAAGCATAAAAATTTCTAAAAGTTTATAGAATAAGGATATAATGTCAAATTGTTTGAGCCAATTTGATAAGAATGCAGTTTTCTAATGTAATAATTGGAACTAGAATTGTGAAAACCCAGGACTGTCATGAGTACATCATTCATATCATGACTATCAGTGTTGTCACTTGATTTTCAGAAGCTCAGACAGAAGGTTTCCTGCAACAATCCTGTGCTCTGAAAATTTCTTGTGAGAACACATGAAGGCAAAGTGTTCCATCTCCAGCTTTTTTTCCTTGATATTACTTTCAGTCATCAAAAGAGTAAGTAGAAATGGTATCATATCCATAGGTTAATCAACCAGGGAAGAAGAAAGAACAAAGATATTAAAATGAATATAAAAGTGTTTTTCTGAATTTCAGACAACAAAGACAAGTCAGTGAGTGTCATAACTTGTTGGTGAAAAAGAGTTTTCAAGATTATACCCTCAGCAAATTACTGGCACTAACTGAAAACTGATGACATGAAAAACCCAGGGAAGGGCTTCAAGGGTTTCAACTGGGATGGAGTTAACTTTCTTAGTAACAGCCGGTGTAGTGCTACGTTTTGGATTTTGGATCAGAATAATGTTGCTAGTGGGCTGATGTTTTCAGTCAAAAGCAGTCAAAGCCTCTTCTGCTCCTCATGCCACCTGACGAGCAGGCCAGGAGTGCACAAAAACTGGGGAGGGGACTCAGTTTGGGCAGTGGACTCTGACTAACCAAAGGAATATTCCCTACCATATGACATCATGTGTAGCATATAAAGCTGGGGGAAGAAGAAGAAAGGGAGTAACAGCGTTTGTCTTCCTGAGTAACCGTTATGTGGGATGGAGCACCATTTTCCTGCAGGTGGCTGAACACCTGCCTGTTGTTGGAAAGCAGTGAATTAATTCCTTGTTTTGTTTTGCTTGTGTGCATGACTTTTTCTCTATCTATTAAACTTTGTCTGAATCCACGAGTTTTTCCTCACTTTTGCTATTCCAGTTCTCTCCCCCGTCACAACTGTGGGGAGTGAGCAAGTGGCTGCATGATCGTGGTTGCTGGCTGCGGTTAAACCATGACAAAGAGGACCTTGGTATTCTTTGTGCAGTATATTAAGTATGTAATACAACCATACAAGTAGGGAGGTGACTGCTATAAAGGAAAAACACCAGCATGTGACAAGATGAAGCATGTTTTAGTTTAGATAGCACAAGACAAACATTTGTTTAGCCAAAGCCCTGACATACATCCAGTGAAATGTTGGTCGGACCAAATAAATAATTATTACACTGTTTCATATTCATGTGGCAGTTTCTATCATAAAGTGATTGCCTTCTGTGCTGAGAGGACTGAATAGGTGGTGATGGCATTGGATGTTGTTCACAGTGACTTTACCAAGGCCTTTGACACTTGCCCATAGTTTTCCTTTGTCCAGATTGGTGAGATACAGGCTGAAAACATGACCATCAAACTGGGTGGAAATTTGGCTGCACTCAAGGGCAGTGATCAGCAGTACAACCGATTGCCAAGCCTATCCCTCAGAGAGCAAGTCTCCATCAATATTTTTATTGAATGACCTAGATGATAGGACAAAGAGCACTCAGGAAATTTCAAGTTTTCAGCCCAGCTGAGGGCTGACAGGTCTCCAACCCTGTCTCGGGCCTTGCTTCCTGGGTGGTCCTTGGCCTTGCACTCCAGATAACTGGCCTTCTGGATGAAGCCCTTGGACACATGCTGTGGTCTTATCTCCAGTCCTTTCTCTGGCATTGTTTCTGGGGCTGGGGCTCCTGGCTGCTCCTGAGTCCAGGTTCACCTCCTTGCATGTCTTGGACTGCTAAAGGACCCTTTTTCCCAGTTTTTCCCTTTGTGTTTGGGATCTCTGGGATAGTGTCCATGGATGAGGGTACAGCCTGTCTCACGGTCACCTCAGCTTTTGGCTCACCTTCTGGGAGCAGTTGGCCCTCACTGTGTCCTGGCACAGAAACAGGAAACCACTAGAAAGCAAATTCAAGAAGAATGTAGCGATAAATTATACAAAATCATAAATACTGACATTTAACAGAGAACTCAAAGGGCAACAAGACCCACCTTCCTTTAAACCGTACCTCAGAATAAACAATATACTTATTTCTTTTTGAAGAATAATCACATTAATGCACTGACTGCCTGCACAGACCTGAAAGAGGAGGGTGGTACATTTTGGATCTCCCACTGTTGTATCTCCTACTGCTGGATTCAAATGAATTACTGTCAACATTCTCACACAAGTTCTCACACTGCTCAGCAAGCAGGAGAACAGGAGACAACTTAGAATAACTTGGAATGTAAGCATGTGAAATGCTACGGCTTTCTATCTCTTTTCCCACATCATGAACTTTGCAGCATGTTAACTGTTAAGTTTATATTGTTGCAGTTATAAGAGAGGGAAAAGGATAGAGTAACCTTTACCCTAAAGCTAATGATATTTAAGTGAGAAAGTGAAAATAGACATGAGTTTAAAACTATGATAATTTTTCTTAATGTAGCCTATGAAAAGATGTACTCCTGGGTAAATAAAAATTATTTGAAAATACTGAGCTGAAATTAGGGAAGAGTTTGGAGGAAAAAAAAAGCACATTTTTTCATAAATAGGTATTGATAAATACAGTAAATAAATATTAATTTAATATGTATTATTTTCAAATATTAACAAGAAAAGTACGGAATGGACTTCCTACTGTGTTTTTTTTGGCAGAAGTGTGCATGTGGGTTGGAGAAACACGAACTAATAGTTGTTGATTTTTGTTTCAGTAGTAAATCAAAAGAAAAATTTAGTAACTATCTGCACAATTTAGAAGAAACATTTCAACAATGAAATGCAGCCATCTGTGAAGTCTCTTACGTAGCCCTTTTGGGTGTTTGATTGAGTCTCCACTTTCCTTGATCAAGTTCATGACACCAGGGCAAAATTAAGAAGACCCTTTCTGTCCAAAAGAAAATTACAAAAACTACAGAAATTAAAAGAAATATAACAAGTAGTAATAGAAAAAGGATAGCTTGGTACTTTGATTTATTATGCCACTTGTGGTTCCAAATGGCCAGAAAAATTTTAAAACTGGTGAATTTGAATGTGTTGTTCCCTGGCTGGAACTCAATGAGTGATTTAATGTCAGTGCGAGAGTGAAATCTGCCAAAGCACTGAAGAAGAGGAAAACAACATGAATACAGATTAATGTAGGAGCGATATGCTCAGATCGCTGCAAGAGTTAATTTTGCTACTTTTTCTGAGAAGACGGAAAACAATCCAACTTTCACTTCCATGTGAAAGCAAGAGCTTACATGTGATGTAAGAGCAAAAGAAGATGCATGTGATTTTCCAACTAAGGAAACTTAGTTTAACTAAGTTAACTAACTAACTTAACTGATCTATAGAAAGTGACACAAATTTCCATAACTGACAATACCAATAAATTTTCCTGGATTTTGTAAAGAACCTTTTTGGAACCGTTTCAAAACTTTTACATTGCAGTAATCAAAAATGTGTGTTCTGTTTTTGTAAACTGAGGGACCAATAAGGCCATTGACCTTGGGATGTAGGTTCCTCCCCTGTTCCTTGCTTTCTCCCTCCACTAGACATCCTGATATATCCCTGTTTTCCACTGAAGTAAGGGTATTACTATAAGTCTCTTCAGGGTTATTAGATTTTCTTCACCTGTTCAAGCTCTACCCTTGGCTTTTCACAAGCACACTCAATTTTCTGTGTGTTCTGACAATTTTCAGCTGCAGACCTCCATAAAATATTTCCTCTTTCAACCATGATCCTCGCAAATCAGTCTTTCCCTCCTGCGTTCTCTGTCCATGCCAGCTCTGCAAGAAGGGTGCCAGCAAAGCTTGCTGAGGTGAGGGTTGACTGATTGTTTCATGTGAGTTTCTGTTTGGTTTTAGCTCCTTTTTCTCCACAGCTAGACAGAAAGGATAAAGCTGAGTTGCAGTTTACTTGCTTAGAAGTCAAACTTTAAAAGCTTTGAGATATCTAGATATTGCCAAGTATAGCTGAAAAGGACCAAAATGCATTTAAAAGTTACTAGGAAAGGGGCGGGGCGGGGGGGAGGGGGGGGGGGCGGTGATTGCCCGTGAAACAATATGTTCATATAAACCTGATTTCCTTAGGAAGCAGGCTAAAAGTGGTGAGCAAATGAGACCAGTGTCTGACCATCTGAATATGGTATGTTCAACCACAATATAATTCAAAGCTGTGGAAAGAGAACTGAAGGTTCCTAGTCCGAGAGCTACAGATTTGCTGCATTCAACAAGGCAGGTAGAACAGCTACCAGGAAGAGTAAAACTTTCATGCTCAGACATGAAAGAGAGATTTGCTAAAAACTGATTAATGTCATATCCTTGTTATCATATTAAAGATAGATGACAAACTTCTTGCTGCACTGTTTAAAATCTTGCCTAAGAACATGCTTGCTGGCTACAGAGCCACTACATTTTGTGCAGAATAAAACAAATATTAGTCATTAACCAAAAAAAGTCCATATTTTATGTAAGTCTTTTGGCTTTGGAAGTGGGTTGTGGAGGTCTTGGAATAATTTATGATGGGCTATGCCATTGAAGAACCCACTCAACACATGTAAGCAAAAGGCCATTTTGTTCCCTCAATTAAACACCATCCATTAAGGCTCCTGATTTTGGAATAAATATATGTACTTTCACAAAAAAATAAATATTTTAGGACCTCTGGAAAACTGTAGCTTTGATGCTAAGGGTGATCTTCCGAAATCTGGGGCATAAAAGATCATTGGACACCTTAAACTTGTCTCACTTTATGACTTATCAAAATTAAAACAAAAGCGAGGTCTTTGTATACCCAAATCAGCAGGATATTTGTTTCCATAGAGAAACAGACCTAATTTTTCCCAAGTTGATATTCTTATTTAAATAAGATTCTTTCCACAGAAAAGCTTTGTTTCATGTATGTGCCTCTGTTTAATGATAGGAGATATGCTGTGTATTCAGCTAACAAAATGAAGTATTGTGCAAATTAACATCAAGGAAGTCCTCAAGTGTATTAGAGGGTGGACTGCATAATGAGAATCAGAGATCAAGGGCCTGAGTTGTAATGGTTCTCTTCTGAGGGCATATTTATGCTGCATCTGTGCAAAGCAGTAGAGAATGTTATTCTAGAATAAATGGCTGTGATGCCATTTATGTGATGCCTCTTCACAGAGGACATTTTAGCTGTAATACAGACCTACAGTTGCATGGAATAGTGTTCCACAGAGAAATGGAAGAATAAGGCTGGAGACGCACGAGAAAACAAGAGCTGCACATAAAAAATGAACATTTAAACTTCTCAGGATGGATCACATTAGATAACAAACAGATCTACAGGAGGGTTTTTTAAGTGCTTTTCAATGCAGACAACAGGTACAAAAAAACCCCTCTGCAGTCACTGTCCCTTGTACACAAATGCAAATTCTTCCAAAGAGGAACACATATAGCAAAACAGAGTGGTGCTGATTTTACTTCCTTTCAGCATGTCAAGTTACAAAACAGACAGATTAAGTGCTTGCCCCTGTCCCATTCTAAGATTCTGCCACAAGCATAATAATTTCCATGGTTTAGACAGGTCTCCTCAGCTAACAGTGCAGTAAAATACCATTTTAAGACAGGATCAGTTGAGATTTATCCATCTCTACAGGTAGTTCATGTATTCCACTCTCTCTTCTAGTGATGTGTTTGCTTTAGTTTTTGTGACCTCAAATTTGAATACTAAGGTAGCTGCCCAAGTGTTCATGGCAATCCCCAGTTTTTGACAATAAACTCTCCTTTTTCCTTCTGGAAAACAATTCTGAGTTTTGTTTGGACTTGTGCACATAAAATGTCAACCTTAGGACAAAACAGCTTGATGTGATCAAAATGAAATATTTCCTTTGAGCTGCAAAGATATATTTCAAGAACTGTTCTACTGGCAGTTAAAAAAAAAAAATAATTAAAAGCTTCGGGCTGTGGCAGCTCTCCTCACTAAAGTCAGCAACATCCATGCTTCTATCACTTTACCATGATCTGAAACTTTAACAAATTATTTCCAAAAATTATGAAAGAGCAAGAGTTAGCAGGCAAACACTTGCTCTAGGGAGGAGAACAAGTCCATCAAGAACATGCCTGAACAGAAGGGCAGTAGCAGCACTTGGCCATGGGCTGAAGGGGCACAGCAGGCACCAGAATTGTGACTGGGGGGTGCAGAAGAGAAACCCAAAGTGACAGAGACCAGGAACCAGGATGTGTTAGGGCAGGAGGTGAAGGGAGGACAACAGGGAGGAACCAGTCACACAGCAGCTGGCTGAGGCCTGCTTTGGCTGTGACAGAGCACAAGGAAGATTACTGCAAGGAAGATCTCTGCTTACTGCTGGTCTCATTACGCTCCTGGGAGGCATATTTGCCCACATCCATGTCTGTCAGTTTATGGACATTCCTTCGTAATAAAAGTGTCACAGAACACTTATGAAATAGGGACTCTTGTTGTTTACAGACCTTGAGCGTAGAGCTCCTGGCATGCATAAATGTATTTGTTCCTCTCCCTTTTCTCAACAAGAAACAAGCACTGAATCATTCCCCTCCAAATGTCACTGAACTTCTCCTGGTTTAGGCTGCTGGCAGTTCAGCTCTCAGAGCCAGTGTCTAGGGACACAAGACTCTAATAAATTTGGTGGAAATAACACTGCCACTTGATTGATGCAGACAGTGACAGCAGGTATCAGTCTTATGGTCCATATGACTGCTTACTGCAAGCTCAAATCCTGAAAAGCTAAATACTATCAGATTAAAGAAAAAAATCCTGTTCTTTTGACTATGTTCACTGTTCATTTTGCTTAAGTCAGTATTTCTTTTTTTAAAACAATTTATTGCTGGGACTAAATAACATATGCGATCTCTTGCTGACAAATTCTATCTGTCTACCTCCTTTGATACTGTGGAAAAAACCCATGGAAGATGTGAACATTTCAGTTGCAACTGCAATGCATTACCAATGTTATTTTGGATATAAAAATGGAGACTTAAACTCTTGTGAGCAACAAGCTGTCATTAGGGCTTCTGGCTACTACACAACACAACGGTCCTAGGACTCTCTATATAAAGACCTCTCTAAGCTGCAGAAAGTTCCTTTGACATTGCGTTAAAAAAAAAAATGTATCTGTTAGTATCCAGCAGTGACTGTCATATTCTTCCTACAAAGCCCTGCAGCAGCAAACAGCTGAAACATTTTCAACCAACCGAAATCAGACTAGTTACATGTAATGTGCAGCTGAAGTTACTTCAGATTTATCAGTTATTCCTAGTTCTTATGCTTTTGGTTTTCCCAGTTTACACATCCGTAGTCCTCTGTAAGCCAATTTAAGTTACCCTGAAATCCCAATGCCAGCCAGAAATATCATTCATATCTTTGACTAGATTGTCAAATACCTTATTAGTAGTTATGGATGATCATGTAAGAAGTCTGTGTTAAGTGTGCAGGTATCAGTAGCTGTTGTTCACCATAATAACACACAATATGTGAAAGCCCCAATAGATTTTGTGGGAGGGCAACAGAAATAATTCCATAGATCAGAACCAAAACTGAAAATATTTTGAATAAAATTTGGGCTGTGCATGTTCAAGCAGCCTCGCCTACTGCTGCTCATGGCAATGTTGAGACAAGTTTTTCAAGGAATTTTGTCAAAGCCAGTGGCCAGGATAACACTTGCATGAACTCTAAGAGTTTGAACAACTACACTGATTTCTAGGCAGCTCTGGATAGGAAACCTCTGAAGTACTTTGGTGAATTTGGCCAGACTTCAGAGGTTTGACAGCAACACTGTACTTTTTGACTTGTCGTGTTGATTCGTAATGATTTGAACATCTGCAGTTAAAATATTTTTTTTTTTTTTCCAGATTGTAAGGTTTTGGTGGTACAAGCCTTCTGTTAATTCTGCATTTCAACACTGATGAGGAACAGGCAAAGAGGAGATATAGCTAATAAGTAGCAGTAACCGGTGATACTCCCTCCTTGTCCCTGGTAGATCTACATCTATGACCTCCTGTTCTGTAACTGGCTTTGAATCATTTATAATGATAACATATTTCAAATAAAGAGGATTTTTCTGATTTGGTTTAAGAGAAATCTGTCCAGCTCTGACACTTGATATATATATTTATTTTTTTCTATCTACAGCATGGACATTTACACCTGAGCTTCTGTCCTGAACTTCTTTGATAATCGTAGGAGAAATATATGCATTTCTAAGGTATCTTAAACAGATTTTTATAACAAGTCAAATTCCCTGAAAAGATATTTGTTCCCAATGGCTATAAAGGGATAATAAAGTGAATACATCAGACATAGATGTCTGTGTTTTGGAGATTTAATATTAAGGAAAAAGTCCACTCAGTCTGCCTCTGATTCTTAACTGCAAAATTGCTGCTTCATGTATTATGACTTGTCTTGAAATGTTTGTTCTTTTAAGCTTAGTGTTCTGCATTTCTCATTACAGAATTGCACCCAATTTATTTAAATGATTTCTCTAATTTGTCAAGATCTTTTTAAGTCTGTTCTCATGTATGTTTACAGACCCTCACAGCTTGATGTCATTGGAAATTTAATAAGCACACTACACTATTTAATCATCGACTACGTACTCAATGATTCAAGTGACTAATGAGAATATTGATGAGAACCGGACACAAGATTGACCTCTGCAGAACACTACTCAATACGTAACGCTAGACTACAAAGAACTGTTAATAACTACTAAACATGGTTTCCTAACCATTTCTGTATCTGCCTGATAGTAATTTCATGAAGACTTCACTTCCCCATTTTGTTTGTTTGGGTTTTTTTTTTAAATGAAAATGTCAAAGAAAACAGTTAAAAAACAATAGTAAGGTCAAGATATACAATATATATTATTCTGCATACTCAGTACTTCTTCAGAAGTTCTTTCAGTATAGAAGGAAATTCACAGGGTATAACATATTCTTGACGAATTTATACTGTTACTCATCCTTTTGCTGTTTTTGCAATGTTTACAAAAGTGTATCTTTTCATATTTTTATTATTGTAGAAACTGAAGTTAAGACAACTGATCTATAATTTCCAAACTCTCCCTTATCCTCTTAATGATAAACTTTACATTTTCCCTCTTTCCTTCAGGGGCTTGCTCTAGATTAAGCAGCTGTATCTGTCTGAGTAGCCTTTCTAGACCTTTTTCTTATGGAAACAGACACTGAGTAGTAAAATAGAACAGAACCTTAGTGTTTCTCTAGATCCTGCCCTGATATGGAGGTATACAGCATGAAAATAAAAAGCAATAATGTTAGTCTTATCTTAAAATTACTAGGTGAGCCCCATCACTAACGACTGGAGGACAATTTTTATTAATGTCATGACTTAGCTGGGATGCAGTCAAGTTTCTTACTAGCAGCTGGACAACTGAGCCCAACTGACCAAAGCGATAATCCATACCACGTGACATCATGCTCAGCATATAAAGCTAGGGAAAGAAGAAGGAAGGGGGGGGGACGGGGGGACACGACATTCAGACTGATCTTTGCCTTCCCAAGTAACTGTTATGCGTGATGGAGCCTTGCTTTCCTGGGGCTGGCTGAACACCTGCCTGCACATGGGAAGCAGTGAATGAATTCCTTCGTTTGTTTTGTTTTGCTTGTGTGCATGGCTTTTGCTCTAGATACTAACTTTCTCAGCTGGTTTCTGGTTGGGGTAAAACCACAAAAATGAGCTCTTGAAAAAATTTTTTAAAATTAATTTTATTCAGTAGTTTCTCTCCAGTTTTCTTTTGCTCTCCGAGTTCTTGCCCCTTTACCAAAGGTCTGTTTTACTACACAAATCACATAAGTGATGCAAAGGAAAGTTTTTCATTTTACAGTGCCTGGTAAGGTCCTGGTCATTGGTCATTTTAAAGAAATATGTTTATATATGCAATGGGATTCATTTTAATTCATCCTAGGAAGGCACTGTAACTCAATGAAAGTTCACATCAAAGTTACTTTATAGTAAGATATAAAGGTCCACAACGATTCTTCCAGAACTAAAATAAATTTAAGTCAGTCTTTTATACATGAAGCAAGTTTTGTCATTTAGGCTATTTATAACACAGTTATCCCTTTACCATTCATGGAATGGTGGCATAACAGTATACTGTTACTTCCATTTACAAGAAACACTGCAGAAATTTTGAATCATATTTCCTGAACATAATGAAAAAAACCAAACCATCATTTAAGTAATATTACATTTGAAGAAGAGAGGAAATAATACAAGAATAACAGGAAATTCTGCACTGCTCTTTTTAAACCTCCAAATAATTTCGCATTCCATTTGGAATCTACCTTATAATAAGTGTAATCACTTTGTATCATTCATCATTAAAAATTCTAGAGGACTACTTTTGCTGCTTTTAATGACAGTCTACCTTTTTTTTTTTTTTTCCCTTTGGCATCACTATTTGTACTCCTGGGAAAAATAATTTGACATTCATGTCAAAAAATGAATACGGAACAATTTAACATCACTCTGGGAAGATCAGAGAAGCTCCATTATATGAAGAAAACAGAGATAAAACAAAGACCAGAGTTAATGAGTGGAGGGAAAGAAAAGACAGGTGCTAATTACTCTGCAATTTTTTATACTACACTTCATTTTTTATCTGAAAAGTAAAGCCATGTACTTATCCACATAATTTGTTAAGTGGAGTTTTTTCAAGATCTGATTACTTTAATGAGAATGTGATTTTATTCACAACTCCATCTACCTAATAAAGGGCAAGAAGATTAATTATCTACTGCCTAGACGAAAAATCGTGTTGTGACAAAATTCTGTAATTTTTTACCTTTCACGTAAGAGGTACATGGTATGATTTACCTGTTCAGGTCAGATCATAAGATTCTCCTTGACTAATTACTGTTTCAGTCCCATTGCCTGACTAATTTCTTTTTTTTTTTTTTTTTTTGTGCCTGCACCCATTAAATTTTGAAATTAGCTACTGCCTCACCTTGCACAAGCCATGTCTTGGTTACAGAAAGTAGTTCCAGAAATTTTGGGGTATGGCAGTTAGTACCTGCAGTGAGTTGAAAAGCTGCATAAGTAAATGGGTTCTTGTGTTAATTTATTTACACTGTGGAGTTTATAGTGGTTTATGACACCCTGCTCAGCCTATGGGATATAATGAAGATAGTAATCTGAAGGCAGGCTATGTGGACACCATCAAAAGTAAGTTTAAGAATGGACATTGCAGATATTTGGTAGCTGAAAAACCTGACTGAAATGAACTGTTCAAAAAGGCCATTTTTCTGCCTGGGCTCTGAGAGACAGGCAGACCCCATAGAGGAGAGTTTCCAAGAGAACAGCATAGAGGTACACGCACAGCAGATGTGACTCAACGTGTCTGTTGCCAGAGAGGTGCCATTTAGCTCTGACTATGAAATCAATTCCTTCTATTAGCAGCCTTACCAGAAAGCTGGCTGCCTTCTCTTGAAGATGAATGCTCTCACCAGTTCAGCAGTCCCTGGAGGCATTGTGAAAAGACCAAGCACAGGGGAGTTTCAAAGAAAACACAAGCAGAAATGTACAGGCTAGTTTCATTGTGACCAGTGTTGCCTTGGTTATGGCCAAATAAACACAAGGAAAGAGACATCTGGGTGTAAGAGTATGATTTGTCTGCCACAGAGGCAGTTCCCAAATGCACATTTGCAAACAAACGTAACTTTTATGATATCTTTTCAAAGCACTTCTAACCAAGGTGGATCTCTCTAATGGTGAAAATATCCACCGCTTTTCAATTTGACCTCTTTCTCCTTCTGTATGTCTTAATCACATATAATTAAGACAATTAATATTTCTACACACTAAAATAGATCAATCTTATTTATCACAGCATAATAAAATCAATCATTGTCAAATGAAGCATTATGAGTAAGATACAATGTATGATAGGTTTAATATACAGAATTTTTTTAGCTTTTTATGACCAGATGTACACTTTTAAGAATTAAAGAAATCACCAGATACTTCACAAATAGCAGTATGAGCAAAACATACCCACCGAGATAAGTTTATATAAGATAGTGGATCTTTGTAACCAGTCCAAAAGTCAGTTCTTTAACTCCTGGAGAGCTAAATTATGTTATTGAACAATTTCCGAAGAAATATTTCAAGTCTTTCCATTTCAAAAAGCAGACTAATTTAGATTTTGAGAAATAAACTCTTATTTGAATTAGTTTGTTGTTTTTTTTAAAGCTAATACTAAAAATCTGCAGTCTTGTCCTTTAGTTGCATGAAAAATAGCAGAGAGATTAAGATGGGGGTCTAGAAAGCACGGAACAGGAAAAGCACCATTGTATATCATTGCTGAAAGTAGTGTAACAAAAATGAGAGAGAAGGGGAAAAAATTAAATTAGAACATAGTCTAGTCAAGGATGTCCTCTGGATATCTCAGATAATAGTCGGAATCTTAGAGTAGGCTTTTTCCCCCTGATTTTTAGCAACATTAAAGTGAAGTATGAAGGCAAGTCATTCCGACTACCTCTGTTGTCAATGAAGAGACATAGGCATATTGAAAAGAATATTTATTCTACTTGACTTTGATTCTATTATGGGATGAATTTGCTCTCTAGGGAAGCTGACTTTCTTTTATGTTAAAGGGTTAAAGGGCCAGATGAATAGATCAAACTGTAACTAAATGAACAGCTCAAAAAAGAGGCCTAATATTTAGATCAAGTCACATAAAAGGTGTCCCACTCTGCTGAAAAAAACAGAACAAAATAAAGTGAGATGGTTTTCCAAAACAAGAATAAAATAAATTAGTAGGAATAAGATGCAAATAATCCAAAATCAAACACTGAGTTTTTACAATCACTTTGTCCTGATCAGTAACATCTGTTCTAACAAGCAAATAGTCCTTAGAAGACATAAATCAGAGAATGCAAATATCTGGTCTCTGAAAATTTAATACTATCTTTCAAAATCAGTCATTAGCGGAAGTATTAACTGAATAATCTAGCTACACTAACATATTTAGGGTTTTTTTTGTATAGATCCATTTGTAGTAAAAAGATTAAAAATATAATGGAATTAATACAACTGAATTAGATTTGCAGATTTGACTCAGAGAAGGAGTTCTGTAAAACTATAATAGGCATTTAATATTTAGTTACTTCAGCTAGACTGTGGATATACATAGAAAATTTATTTCTATCATACTACGTTGGATATCACTTCTTGCTGAATATTCAGTCTCTGTTCAAGATTGACCCAGAACAGAAAACTGATTTAGCTGACCAATTTCTCTATTCAAATTAAGTGTCACAGGCTTATGACAGGGCCACCTGGGATCTGTGCATGGCAATAAAAATCAATTCAACAAATTTGCAGAAGGATACATCTCTGTTTTATTCCCTTTTGCAATAAAAGCAATTTTAGAGTCCCATGATGCTGAACAATGGACATTGTATGCAGATTTACGATCTTATCCAGGTTCTGTTCTAAATAGGACCTTATATCACATTTAACACTACCTAAATGTCCTATACAATTCTTAATAATTTTAGCAGCAGTCAGGTAGCATTAACAATTGATTTTTTTTTTCATGTGGAATTTCATCAAATCATATTTATTATCTGCCTCAATTTCTCTGTCATCCATATAGGAAAGCTTGGTAGTGTTAATAAAGAACTGGAAAACAGAGTGGAAATGACTGCAGAGAGGTTTCCTCTTCTGTTTCCCTTTTCAGGACAGGATAACAATGACTAAAGCAGGTGTTTATTTCTTATGGTGCATCAAAATAAAGAAAAGAGGAAACAACTACAATGGCAGAGGCAAACAAACATTACCCTAACCAAATTATTGTAATTTGTAATAAATTAGGTAATATAGCCTGATTTTAAATGTATAATTTCCCACTGATTAATTTAAAGTGTGGTCCAGCTGGTGGCTTGCAGATTGGATGTAGTCTATAAAATTTTCTCCAGCAGGCTTAGGAAACAAGATTTTGGCTGCATGTACCTTACCTGTGGCTTCAAACAACATAAACTGCTCTTGCCACCACTTTCTTTTATAAAGCAGAAAATAGACCTGCAAATAACACAATGCCAGTACAACAATGGCCAGCAAGGAGTAGAAGCTGTTAGCAAAACAAGATCAGGCTCCAGTGATTACAGAAGCTGAGCCATTTGAAGAAATGAGATTTCTGTGTAAGGTACTATGCATAAAGATTGATCAGATGAAGACTTCATATTTTATTTTAGTAGTCAGCAGTAAAGTTGATATGCTCCATAAAAGATATCATGTTTGGTGAAATCCTTCTCTGAGTTTTTAGATATAAAATATGAAAGGGGAGCATCTGCAGGAACTAATTGTTACAATTCTGGTTCTTAACCTACAAATTAGACATCAGTGAAAGAGTTCTGTACTTGCCCAGAGTGTATAATACCTGCAAAATCTTTAGTAGTAATGTTTCTGCTTGCTTGGTACAGGAATATATGCATAGGTACTTGCAGTCTTGTGTTACTGTCCAGAGTTCCTAGTTTACCAGTATTGCCTGCATTGCAGCTGTGCACACAATAAATGCCTGCAAATAGGAAGTTCTCCAGAAGCATTACTGGAAAGTAAGAACTATGAACTCAGCTGACAAAAGACAACCTCTTACACACTTTTCCACTTGGAAAAAAAGAAAAAAGCAAACCAAGGTAAATACCTGACAAACTATACAGGTATTACAAAGGTAAATACTTTTCATACCTGATAAACTATAAATCCAGTTGGACTTTAAAGCCTTAAATAGTCAATAATCTGCTAATCTGGCTCTACAAACCTTAGTTTCAGAACCTCGTACTGAACATGAATCTTAAATTCTTTAATACAGAATTATCTCAATTTGTGTGGAAACAGAGTGGAGTTTAAAACAATGTAATGCAATATACAAGACTATAAGATATTCAACCCAGGCTTCTCAGGAATGTAAACAACACTGTTTCTGAAGAGCTGATGGGCACACACTGAATTTGGCACAAGGTGGGTCTGTTGTCTAACTGGATATTTAAAATGTTCCCATGAACTGGAAAAACCTTTTTTTCAGAGTCTGAAACATTTTTATAAGCCATTTCCCCCTTTAAGTATTTTGAGTGGGATCAGAAACGACTGTTTGTTTGTTCATTTGTTATTTTCCGCAGAATTCAATAGGACTATATTAATTTATTTTTTTTAATTACTATATGTATGATCACAGAAATAAAAATAATTGTAATCCTAGAAAGGAAACAAAGTATAACAAGTCATGGTTCATTTATTATAACTACTGCCCTGATAAGACGCAGTGTAAAGTAATGGTTAAGTATAAGTAAACACTTGATGGAAAAATTAGAATATAGAGAGGTGAAGTGTGTTGCTCAAAGTAAAGCAGAAATTAGAAAGAAAGTGATCTTAGAGCCCAGGATTTTTAATCTCCTAATCTAATTCCCAGTCACTCCTCTCAATTCAGAGAGATTTGGGTGTCTGTCTGCCCCCAGGAGATTAAAAAAAAAATAGTTTCAAGAACCTCACATACACAATGGAAGCAAATCTGAGGAGGAAAAAGAAGAATGTATAATGCTGGTGTTATGTCTAGAACAACAACAAAAAAATACAGTAGTAACAATCTCTCCCAGAATAATGTCTGCCATTCTTGAAAACATTATACAGGGAGTTGATTTGCCACATTTACTTACTAGGTAAGTAAAAGTGTTTTCCTCGCATGCACAAACTATAACAACTCTCTCTGGAAATTCCTGTTTTTTCCTCAGATTCCTATTGGTTTATGTAAAAATCTACCACCCTAGTCCTATACTTACAGCTACAGAAAACGTTTCCTGCACATTTAGCTTCTAATCATCAAAGTTTTGTTACCCTAGGTCATCTCCGAACCCTGCAGAATGCATCATCCTTTGATTCTGTGGACAACTTGTGAACTAAAGCTATCCTAGTCGCCATGGATGCCAGTTGCTTTATCTATTACACTAACAAATTCATTGCAAGCAATCCAAGGAACCTGGTGTAGGTGACCCTGCTAGAGCAGGGTACTGGACTGGAGGATGTCCAGAGGTCCCTTTGCAGCTCAGCCACTGACTCTTTGTAAAAGAAGAATATTAATAAGCATAGCTAATTCTCAAGAAAATGATTATAGAAACTATTATGATCTCTGGTGATTTAAGCATTTGCTTTAATGAGACAACAATGTTTGACAATTTGTGTCAAATTGTCAGGGGAAAGATGAAAGGTTAGTGTGTAGAAGACACAAGGCTCAATTAATAACTAAAATCCCTGGTTGCAGCCAGGCTGTAATACCCTAGAGGGCAAGATCAGATGTGTATATAAAAAGCTTATCACTGCAAACCATACCCAGTGTTTAACACTTTTGTGGTACAGAATCTGAGCCTGCCAGGCTGCTCTGAGTCTGGGAGAAAGGAAAAAGGAAAATTGTCAGATCTCTGCTGCAAAGTAGCTGAAAAAGCCATTCATGTATGATCAGCCTGAATATGGAAGGCTAAGCTTTTTTCATTTGTTATTTTAAAATCCATTTTATAGAAGATATAAACCATTATGTCTGACATTTCATGTACTCAAAAAACGTGTTCAAATAATGGGCTTCTGCTTTATATGTTTGTGGTACTAAGACTCTATCGCATGCTTTTGCCTCTGGCATGACATGGTGAATTTTTGGCATTTTCTTCCATCAAAGACAACACCATCACACAGCAGTACCCCCAGTTCGGAAAAAGAGCCTAATGCAAATGCATGCAAAAAGATGTATTTCTTGCACCAACACTATCCCTCCTTCCTCACCTATGGTCATTCTGCAAATACCCTCTTCTGCGGCATCTAATGAATTGATGTTTTGAACGTCAAAAATTATCTGATAGTAATCAAGACTCAGTAGAAATTCTGCTCCACAGTCAACAAACCCACCATATTCTCCATTTTAGAAACCCAGGTCTTTGTCTGAAGACCTACCGTTTGCTGATGGAAGTAACTGATGTGCCTGTGTGGGCTGAGGAAACTTCTTCTTGCCAAGAAGTTAATAGTGGGTGGAAGACAAAAGTAAAAACAAGCTACAGCTATTCATATATCTCAACCCAGGAATTTCAAAAATAGGATTCTATATTTACCAACTTGGTCTTTTACATATGATTTTTTTTTTTATTTTTAGAAAATATACATGTTTTAATACTTTAATCTTTGCCTGAGACCTTGAAATCTTCCATTCTTTTCCCTCTTGCCATCACTATTAAATAGTTGTTACTACTAGCTATGTACTAAGTGCTCTGCAGTCCAGGAGTAGCATTTCCATTAGTTGTGTTGTATCACAAATATACCTGTTACTCCATTTTCTTCACTTGGTTTGATAACTTGCTATTGGAATTAGATTAGAATTCTAACAAAACACAGACTGGATCTGACTTGTGGGTCCTTGGTTTGACGTGCTGCCTCTGAAGAACAAATGGGTGAAAGTGATTTATTTCATTCAGAAAGGATGGTAGGTATGACAGAACTATGTTACCAAGGTGATGATGGAAAAAACCCGGTACAACAGCATTTTATTCTTATGCAGCAGTTCTTCCCAGCAGATCGCAAGCAGTTTGAAATTACTGATTTCTTTTTACAGAGACTAAAATGAAGCATGAAGATAATGGCTTGCTTAAGGGTACTGCAAGGCTACTGGCGGGGAAAGGATAAGAATCCAGGGAATCCAGGTATTAAGCATCCCAGACTGCTACTGTCTTCAAAAGAAACGTTTTTGGTTGGGTTTTGGGGCTTTTTTTTTCAGTTCAGAAGTACAAACGTAAGTATAGAACTCCAGAAGAATAAGTAACAGGGCTGTTTCTTAGTAGACTTACCTTCAGCTTCATAAAAAAACATATTTTAGTACCTCTACAATGAATACGTACCTTTTCTGACTAACAAATCCTATGGCTTCTTAACAAAATGTTCTCTCTTTCTGTGTCTGGAATAGACAGCAGAAGACAGCTAATTAAGGCCTATGCATGTACAACATAAGCAATGCACAGTAAATCTTTGTAAAGCCGAATACTATTATCATGGATTGATTTCATGCAGAATCGCTGAATCTCAAAAAATGATGAAATTTGGAGAATTGGGTTGATTGTTATATTACAAACAGGTTTGGAGTAACAAGCAAAATAGAATAGAGCACTCTTGTCTTGATAACAAGGTGGGATTTGAGGAGAGAAAGGGAGGGATTTGCAAACCACCAATTACACACAATAGGGGCCGACTGAGATAAAGAAAATAAACTGAAGAAATTCAAAATTTCCTGGAATTTCAGCAATGTAGAGATCAGAAACAGATGCCAAGGGGTGAAGGCCCTGGGGAAGGATTCCCACGACACAAATGGGCATAAAGCCAGTGACAGGGGCTGTGCAAAGCGAGGACGAAGGGAAGTCTAGCGACACAGTGAGAACAAGTATGTAAAGCTTGACTTGGAAGGGTTTTGTACAATTCCCGTTGCCTTTCCACCAACTATGGTGGCATCTGGCTCAGACCTGCAGGCAGCATACTATTGGTGGGTGGGTTTTACAAATGCTGACAAGGAGCCTGGGATTGATGAGTTTTCGTAGCATAAAGAAAATGCAAAGGATGGATACTGGGCAAAACTAGTGGTGGGATATACTATAAGCGCTGACTGAAAATTTATGTAGATGGTTGCAGCTCGTTAGCTCTTTGGACCTGGAGCCTTAGAGACAAGAAGAAACAGAGGGAATGGGACAAAGACTAAGTGTATTTGAATTGCTTTAACATAAATGGAAGATTAAAAGAGAAGCAGAATTAAACAAATGAGAAAAAACGTCATTTTAGTTTAACTAATTCTATATATGAAACAGAAGATAAAACAAGTATCAATAATTTATAGGGAGCCACATTGATTGGCTTAATTTTTTTTTAATATATTAATGAATATGGCTTTTACACATTTAAAATGTTTATTTAATGAAAATGTACCATGTGATGCATTAAGAAATGATTATTTAAAAATAGCAGCACTTGATGAGCACTTGATGATACAGAAAAAAAGGCAGAATCTTAATAGCTGCTTTCATTTATATTTTATGTGCAAAAGCCTCAGCATAAAAATACTGTAAGAACCCAACTTTAACTAAATCAAAGTTATTCAAAGAAATGCTGCTCTCTCATTTTTTAAAAGCTTACTTTCTTATGCTAAGGAAGTATTATTTACAGGTGAGAGCATGAGATTGCATATTAGAACACATGGTTGATCTTTCACATTGTCACAGATTCACTCTTTGGCATAAAGAAAGATTTTACAGCAACTTCACCTTAGCTTCCGGTTGACTATTAGCAGAACCGTGTGAGCTGCCCTCCTGTGAAAAAAAAAAAATCTTAACCTGGTCTAAATACACACCTTCTGCTCCTGCTGTGACTCACAGATGGGTACAGCCCCAGAGCTTTATGGTTCAACCTTTCACAGTGCCCTACAGGGAGCTACACAGAGAACAGTCACATGAGCCGAAGCCACCACATCCTAGAGAAAGATGCTCTACCCCATGAAAATTTCCTATTCTGTTATTTCCTTTGAGGTCAACTATAAAGGAAGGTCAGTAAAAGAGAGCCCTCCTCTGGTTTTGCCCATCTCTAATGCGATTATTTATTTTATATTTATTTATGTAATAAATACATTGGTAATTAAATATCAGTGAAAAAGATGTACAAGAAAAGTTCACTATACTGTACTTGCTCATGCATTTAGACTGTGATGTCCTGGTGGTGCAGGAATTATGTTCTTCGTATGGCACCTTGTAAGTTAGTATAGACACTTAGGGAGTTTAGAACAGAAAAATGAATTGCATTACTTTTAGTAGCTGATTATTAGGTGTCAAAGTTTTCCTAAATTAACTAATACTCACACAAAATATTTCCTTATTATTTTGTGTGAAGCATTTTTTAAAGAAGATATAAGCTTTAAATTTAAAATATAGCATGCAATCTGGGTCAGACATATACCCTGCAAATTCAAAAGAAAAGCGACGAGTGTCACCCCTGAGACACTCAGAACAACAGTCATAAGTTTTTTTATTTGTTGGTCATGACAGAGAAATAGAAATAAACCCGTTTCCCATGCACTCACTGGGCTGCATTATCCATGGATCACATTTAAACCGGAACTAATAATTTAAAGATAACTGTCACAACCGTGTGCATGTCGAATTCAGTGACATTCACCCAGGGATGTGATTTGCAAGAAGCATCAAAGATACCAATAGTTCATGGTTCAAAAATAGCTGGTGTTAGACCTTCAATGGCTAAAAACCTGACATAACCAAGTGAAAAGAAACAAGGTAAGAAAGCAGCTACATATAGAACTAACATTTATGCTTGACTAGCAGCAGTGGGGACGTAACAAAACTGGTTAGCTGATGAGAGACCCTACAGGAGTTTTTCACAAAAACAGGAAAACAGCATTAACAGCATTAAACTGACATTTACTCAGCAAGCCACCAACCAGAAGTACTTGGGGCACCCCCTACACTGAATCAAAATGCCAGAGCTGTATAATGATTAGACTTTGATGGATCCCACTGACGTCCCAAAGGCTGTTCTGTTTCTATTTTTTATTTCTTTCATCTGATCTTTATCCATAATTTGACAAACTATTTTTAAGTGTCTATTTTCCTTGTGATTTATATATTCCAGGCTCACCAAATTAATTCAGTGCTTCACTTGATCACTGATCACTCTTATCTGTTAACTGTTAAAGTGACAGCACAATCTGAAACCCAGCTCATTTAGCAGTGACAAAATCTGATCACTTCAAAAGTGACAAACACACCCCTGCCACCGAGATCTCCCCAGTAGGTGTGCTCCTGTCATGTTCTACTGTTATTTTCTTCTACTCTCTGTATTAAGTTCCAGTGACTGAAATAGGAAGAGACATTAAAAAAAAAAAAAAAAGTAACTGTGAAAGTTTTGTGCATAATTCTTCCAAATGGTTTTCTGTGCACTGAGAGACAGGCAGTTGGCTGGTGTAAATCAGTATATGCCCTCCTCAGTGAAGGTAGCTCGTCCCATTACCGAGAGCATGACCCAGTCTCTGTCCCGATGAAGCTACTGTATGTTCCTGAGACTCATCCATGCCAGAGATCTTGTGCCTCCAGTAAAGCACAAATAGAATAATTTTCTGTGGGACGTGATAAAATGCCTTTAATTTCTGAGGTCCTTCGCTGCCTTGTATTTCTGAGGGTGGCACAGTGGTAGTTAGCTGGTATATTTCTGAAATTGATCAAGTCTTTATTTAATTGGAAGAGTATTTTTATTGTACTTTATCCTGATTCATTTGTTGTCTAACATCTGTATAGGCAAGTCAAGAACAGTAGAGGCAAGTAATCTTTTCTGTACACCAAAGAGAGCCAGGTTAAATCTAGTAAATTTTTTGTTACCTACTTAGCATTTGCAAAGGTCTCATGTTCCAGTCTGCTGCCCCCTCACTGGACTACGATTTAGAGTACCTCCAGAACTAACAGTTTTGAACAAAGTATCATTCAATCCTGGTTTAAATCATAGCCAAGGCACAAACTTGAAAAGTCCAGAGCTCTTATAGCCAACAGTAGAGGCCCAGGTAATGCCATGAGGGACTGCAGGGTGGACTGCAGGGCTGCCCCATGCAGTCACCCACAGAGAAACAGGTAGGACCCTTTGGTGTGGCCTGGTACACTCTTCTATCGCTCTAGCCACCACATGTGAAGGCCATGGGTCTCCTCAAGGCCTCAGGTGAGATATCTGGAACCTCACAGGTGGTACTAATGCTTATATCCAAACAAATTAATTGAGCACCTAGTGTTTAATGCTAGTGGATCTATATAATAAGCTATATATAATGAGAGGAGCTATAAGATGCTGCCTGATACCTCTTGTTACATATATAATATATTTTGGAATTATGTTACTGTGACATCTTCTGGAATTACACAACAAATCATACTTTAAAAAATTAACCAGCTCTGTTTTAAAACAATCTAGATACGATTTTTCCAACTCCTGTGCCACTACCATCATAGCTTTTTAGTGCCTTTAATTTTCTTTCTGACAGGCTTTTGTTTGCACAATAGATCATTAGGAAACACTTGGTTTAAAAGCAGGTTTGAAAACTCAGTAGTAAAATATTAAAGCTTAATAGAGACACTGAAGAAAACATATAACTTGCAAAGATAATGAGAAAAAAAATAAACTGTAATTTCTGTAGGAAACTAATACTTTATGAGCTACTATACGTATCAGTATTCAGAATCCTATTCTGGCTGCTAATCAGGGGAGAGATGAGGAAAGATGAGGGGCATACTCTGAGACAAATATGTGAAAACTCTACTTCTTGTTATAATAATATTTGAACTTACAGATCAGTACCTACTAAGGTTAACACAGATTTAACCCACTACCGTTAAATATTCATGTTTTATCTTTCTCTTGCATTTTAAATAAAAATTTAAAAATCTATTTGTTCCCAAGAGCTAACCACAAAGACTGGAAACTATTTCTTTAAAAATGAATACATCTATTTTTATTAATTAACAAGAATATCTTCAACATAATAGCTTTCGGATTCCTGTAACTTCCAGAATAAGAGCAGACATAATTCGTACTGAGCTCCCACTGGCTTTTTTTTGGAACTGTTTATTATAACTGATTATTACTATTGATTAACAACAGGATGAACAAAACTACATCTGTGTGTTTTTCTCATAATTACCTTATCCTGGCTAACAAAAAAGTGTGAAACAAATAATTAGTTAAATTATCCACTAGAGAAGAAATCTGAAGGTCTGTATTCATATATATTTGTACTTTTTTAACAGTTAGAAGAAACAACTTCTACATCTTAGGTTTGAAAATATGAAGTCAAAAAAGAAATTGCTGCTCTGAGATTTGATTTTTCTTATCTCCTTTTTCAAACATTTTCTAGTATTTTCTGAAACTCTCCTGAAGACTTCAGGAATTTAAAATTTATGAAGGATCTGGTCCTGAGATTACATAATCAAAAATATTCCTCTGTTATTCCAGAGATTTATTAGATCTACGGAAGTTCAAAATACAATGAAATCTCCTACAAATATAGAAGAAAATTGAGATTACTGGAAACAAGGGCATGTGGGTTAGCCACATAATAATGTGTGTTAGACGGGACCTCCAGAGCTCATCTAGTCCAACTTCATAGTCAAAGCAGATCCAGGAAAAGCAAGTTTATTCCAACATATCTGGATAAAGGACAGCTATCGGAAAATGTTCAAGACTTACTGTCATTCTACAAAAATATACCTCTTTAAAATAAAGTGTTTATGAATAGCAAAGCAAGAATATATTTTAACTGGAAAGTAAAGAGCGATTTATTTTCTTCAAGAGATTAATTTCGTACTGGAATGATCCAATGTACTCTGTAGAAAGAACATGAAGGCAACAAACACAGGAAGTAATAATTGAAGATTAAAGCTTTTGTTACTTTGGGTGGGTTAGAATGCACTTGTGCAGGTTCCAGTAATATAATTATAATTACACTGCATAGAAGTGTGAGAGCTGAAGTACCATTATATAGTTTTCATCTTTGTTTGAGATGATGAGTAATAGGCAGTTAGGCTGTTTTAGCATCCTGTTTGAAGATTAAAGCTTGGATAATAAGAAATAACTCTTGTTTTCTTCCTATCATACACCGGTAAAACACAATAAAGCTTTAATAATCAGACATATGTTCAGAAACCATGGTGATGAGCACGGTACAAAGAGATTAATAAACTAGACAGGTAAATTTCAGCAAAACTGTAGGCATGAAGGGACAAAGAAGAATTTGCTAGGGGAAGTTCACATTATCTCAACATAACATACCTGCTAGTTTGTGAATAACTTGTGCTGTTAAGGAGCCAAGCAACATCAAACAACTGAATTTATACTTCATTATAGACACAGTATAGACATTTATACTCACATTAATTTTTGGAGTCAGTGACAACTTCTATAATAAAAAGAAAGATTCTCATGTGGCTTTGTCATGCCTTTTTTGCAAGATTCCATTTCTTAGCCCTGACTGTAGAAAATGCTCAGTTTTGGGGCATGCATATTCGGATGCAATAGTCTGTTACCTGGGAAGTGTTAGCATAATATTTTTAAAGCAATCACATAAACAAAAAATATCTCAATTGAGAACTGTACTTCTAAGATTAAACTTTTTTTTTCCTTTGAGTATTTTGACTGCCATATAGATTTTGTTCTGAGGAAGAAAGATTTACCCTACTGCTTGAAGGATACATGCCCAGCTCCCTGCTGATGTATTTCTATTTCTCTAAACACCACAATAGGTTTTGCTTCTTAGAGAAAAAAAAAAGAGTTTGTTTTTTTTTAAAAAAAAGCATGGCTCTCAATTGGAAAGTCCTTTGAACAAATCAGTTCTACCAAGGTTCCGTAAGCCTGGAGGAGGTTGTGCTTCCTGAGTCATGCAGGTGTGTTTTATGCAACCTGGTTGGAGTACACAGCTGACCCTGCCTTGAGTGGAAGGTTGGAATAGACATCCACCTCTTAATATCCCTTCCACCCTCATTTATCCTGTGATACTATATATTCCCAGAAAAGAAGCTGAAGAGTAGAAAATTCTGTGTTTCTGTGGAAAGGTCACAGCTAACCTGAGTTAACAATGTTTTGCTATTGCCAAAGCAGCAAAATCATCCTGGGACGTATAAAGAGGAGCAGCCTTGCAAAACTCTTGCAGAAAATAAGGGAATAGTCTGCCCTTTGCTTCAGCCATGAGTAGGAGTAGCCTTAAATTGTAGTAATAGATTCAGCTGCCATGTATTCCTCCTTTCTAATTATATTGCTTAGCCATTCCTTATTCTGGAGTACATATAAAGCTTCATTTATAAATTTCCTTCTCTTTATTTGTGTTATCTTTACACTGTTTTCTATCCACTTTGTTTCTCCAGACTTTTGAGCTAATAGCAATAATAATAAAAGCTTTTATTTTACTCTAAAACCCTGAAGGTGTGCTAAGGAGTGGGTGAAGAGAAAAGGGAGTCTGAAACAAGGGAGAATTCAAGCTTTGATTTTTCTTGGCGAGGAAAATTGTGGTGCCATTGTACGTCGGTACTGACAGAATATGCTTTAAATAATTTCAAAAATGTCTATAAAATTAGTTACATCAAGATAGACAGTTCTGTTATATTTAACATAATAACAAAAAATGAGGAGGAAGAAAATTAGCTGTGGATCTGTTCTTTCATGCAGAATCAAGTGTAAGCACCTCTTAGGCTCAGGATTACAGTCACTGAATAAAGGAATGTACTTCAACAGGTTTAATCTCAGAAATGCTGATTTTATCACTCACATCTAATATGAAGTCAATCTTTATTGGATTCAGCAACAGCAGAGACATTTAGTAGGAGCTACATAAAGGGAAATAATAGACCTATGCCTTATGGGGCTTTTTTCTTCCTTCATCCAAATCTGCCAATTCCCACCATACTGCCTGCTTCAGTAGGGGTTATGTCTCTGTTCAGGAATGAGGAAAACTGCTCCCAGTCTTTTTCTGATTCCTTTGAGTTCCCCAAGCTTTACCAGTCAATACCACAGCCCGTTACAACCATTCCCTTGGAAGCCTTACTGCCTGATCTCCTGAAGAAAATCTGAGAGCAGAGCTGGTGGGCAGAGGAAAGATGTCTCTGAGGCCCCACCTAGGTGTACAACTGATAAGACAAGCCTGGAGAAAAAACCTCTGTGCCACAACTGAGATCCTAGAGAAAAGGAGCTTTGTCCTGCAGGGAGGCAGATACCACGTTGCAGAGGAAGCCCTACTACCACAGAGTGTTCATTGTTTATCTGAATTTTCTGCTAGATGGTTAAGCAACAGTTAATTATCATCTGACAAATATTCACACAAGCAGCTTTAACAGTTAATTTGAGTGCATTGATGACTTCAGAACTTGCTTTGCAATCACTGGTACTCGTAAAAAAACATTGTTTGCATATCTGTTTATGTCAACATGAAGAAAGCAAAGATCCTTATTAGGTTTAGGTACTTATACTACTGTAGATAAATCTGAGACTCTAAAAATGTTTGGTGTTTGCTCTTTAACATCAAGCTTTTGTTGACTTTCTGTCCAATCTTCCCCCAGGCATATCAGAGTATATATATTTTCAACGGACCAAAGAAGAATGTCACCATACATACCATGAACTTTATTTGAAAAATACCTGTTCCGATAAAAAAACCTAAAATGATAATAAAAGATGCCTTATGGTATAAGTCCTAAGTTCCCATTCAGTTCTTCATAAGGAACAAGAAAAAAAATGGAATTTCTCTTTTTTTTGGCGAATTGTCTAATTTGTGTTGAATAAAAACACAACTGCATCTGAATGTTTTCTTTAATTCTAATTTGTAACGAATTCTTTTATGCTTCCTACATTGTCATCTATCTCAACATTAAATTCCAATTTGTTAACATCTGGTCCAGTCCAAATCAAATCAAAGATGTTTGACATTACAGAGCTGTATTCAAGAAGCTTTCAGACAAACAGCAGAGGTTGGATAGAATTTTTCAAACACTGCAAAAGAACTCTCTCATCCACACTGAAAAATAGTGGATGAATCAAGTACCAGAAAAGAAAGAATCAAAAATTAGAAAGGCACATCTGGTTCTTTCCACGTTCAGGTAACGGTAAACTAAAATAGTTCCACTGAAGTCAACAGAATTTTGTTGGGAAAAAATAGAGAAACTAAGTTTTCTCACTTTGAACAAAAGTTGGTTGATTTTAAATATTTGGATATAGATCCTTTATTATTCACAAATGCATCATTCTAGTTCTCTTGCAATACAGATATAATAAGCTTTCCCTAAGTTTTGTCTTCCTCCACACAAAACCTATCTGCATGAAATTTTGGCTTCTGTTATGGATTAAACCTTCTCTGAACTAGTCAGTAAAGCAACTCAGAAACAGGAGGTTTTAAAGTAGGAAATGATCTAATTTCTTGCAGATTATTTTAGTTTCTAGTTTCTTACTAAAAATCTAAAATAGATTGGCTGAGTAATTTTTCAGCCTTTAAATCATTAAAATGACAAAAAGATTTTTAGAGCTGGTGGGCATGAAGAATTCTTTTCCACAATCAGAACTTATTTTGTTCATTGTGTCTTGATTCAAGTTCTGTACATAAATCTTTAGAGCCTTTATGAAATAGTGTTTTAGTCTCTAGAAAGGAGAAACAAACAAAAAAAGGAATGGAGGTGTATGATGAGCAAAGATAAGGGTAGAAGTCAAGCATTCCTGCCTCCCTGCATTATAATCCTGGCTCTCAAAACAGTTTGAATTGAATTATAGACTAATTGTAAGTTCTTGCTTCTGATTCTTTGTAAATGTAAGTAGATTATAAATTTGTGAGAGTTAGCATGATTATACACTGCTTCAAAACTCCTAAAGTTAATATAAACTCAGGATATATCCATCAAAGAATGTAATAAGAAAGGTAATTGCCCAGGATTTCATTCCTTCCAGTGAGAAGTTCCTTAAAAAAAAAATGTCTGTGGTGATTTCAGTAATGCAACCACCCCCTCCTGAGTCTGCAGCCCCTTTTAGGCTATCCATCAACCACAGCACCATCCAGAATGACTTTTGATCCTTTGCTGTATCTCATGAGTTAGGTCTTGCAAGGGAATCAACCACTGTAAACTTTCCCTAGACAATTATGGAGGTTTAATTGGCAGCATCCAAGGGCTACAGTGAGATCTATTTTCTCAGGTTGTCATTACACAATATAATTTCACATGCAATTTGAGCTCAGTTGTCATCATACCCAAACTAGTGACTGCAGCACTTCACTCTGAAAGATCCTTTCCAGTATATGAGTTTACATTAGTCCACAACACACAAAATGTTTGGTTTGGGGAGATTTTGGTGGGGCTTTTTTTCATTGAAGATTTCTGTACCAAATAATTAGCTCAGCAAGTGTAAAGATCTCCCTGATATGAAAGTCCAACAAAGAAAACATCAGCCTATTGCTAAATATCATCAGCAGAAAGACTTGTGTCCTCATTTATCAACACAGTAAAAAGTATGAACACACACTGTCCTCGGTTAGACGCGGCTGGGTGACAGAAACCAAACCATCACGCCTTTCAGCAATATATCAAACACAACGCACAAAAGAATGTTCAGGATTTTCCCCCAGCACCCCAAAAAGTGCTGAGTATTTCAAACAGCAAGAGGATAATACCTACAGCAGCAGCAAAGCTCAGGGTGAGGCTGGGGAGGGAGGATGAGGAGAGAAACAAGATGGTGGGTACCTACAACAGCAAGTTAGCAATGTTAGGTATAACGTTGAGTTGGTATGTAACTATTTCTACAGAAAAGAAATATGAAGGATAGAAAATGTGAGAAAAAAAGATTCAGAAGGAAAAGTGGGAAAAATGCTGCTCTAGAGCCCTTGCCCTTCGGAGGTGCCGCACGCTGGAGCCATGCTGCAGGCCTGTATACCCCAGGCGTATTAAAGTGCAGCTGCTATTCACTGGCTTCAATTTCTAAACCCAAAATAAACAAAAAATCCATAAGACGGACATACCTAGCATACCCAATGGCAGCAAGCTGTGTGAGGTGGTTTCGTGGGCTCTGAGCAGCTGCAGGCACCTGCTGACAGAAGGCCTGTGTCAGGAGCAGAGACTCTCCTCAGCCTATCTCTCACTACAGAAAAGTGTAGATATGATTCAATGTCACGCACCTCCCCACTCCCTCTCTCCACCTGTTGAAGAAAGAAGCTCATCCTTGAACTCCCCCACCTTCCTCTCCACCTCCGGGTGTTTTGAAAGAGCTGCCTGTCATTTAAAGCAGAACCCCACCTTATGGTGAATAACAGCATCTAATAAAATCCTGGGGCATCAAATTATACTGCTGGCCATGAACCCCTACAGCTACTGAAGATCTCTTCTGGTTTGCCTGTGGTGAGCGACTCGGCCAAGCTACCAGCTGCTGGTCACGGTTCAGGGAAGAGCGACCATTTCCTACAAGTGCTCCAGGTGAGACCCTGATACCAAAAGTGGCCTCCTATGGAAACATCCCACTGCCTGTGCTCCTCCAGTCACCGGAGGGAGTGACTGCCTTGAGGGGAAAAGAGGAATGAAATAAGAAGGCAGTCCTGACAGCCTGCTTTTCTTCCCCAGCCTCCAGGCTTCTATTTTGGGCAGAATGGGCAAATCTGCCACTTCTCCAGCTGCGCAGCTCCCTGATGCGGTGGGGAAGAGGACGGCTGGAAGCACAGCAGCCAGCTGCAGCCTTCCCAGAAGAGTCAGCTCTGAGTCACCACACCATCACACCTCATCATTATCACCACTTAGCATACACGATGACCAATGCCTTCCACAAACGGCTAATAAATGGCTATTACTTCTATTTTAGCTTTTAGCCTTTCCCTCTTCTTTTTATTGAGTCCAATTTCTCATGCCAGCACTTCACAAGCATCTTGAAAAGCAACATTCAAAGTGTCTTCTCCCAGGCTCTCAGTTATACATATTAAAGGGAATTAAATTTCAGGCAGTAGCCTGAATTTCATCAGCACCAGGGCTGTATCTCAGCTGAGGGATGTCTCGCTGGGCTGGCTTGCTCCAGAAGCAAGTCTACATGGTGGAGCACGTGGAGGCACAGAACAATCATAGAATCATAAAATGGTTAGAGTTGGAAGGGACCTTAAAGATCATCAAGTTCGAACAGGGACACCTCCCACCACACCAGGTTGCTCAAAACCCCATCCAGCCTGGCCTTGAATACCTCCAGGGAAGGGGCAGTCATACTTCCTTGAACAACCTGTTCCAGTGTCTCACCACCCTCACAGGAAAGAATTTCTTCCTCAGATCTAACCTAAATGTCCCCTCTTCCAATTTAAAACTGTTAGCCCTTGTCCTGTCACTACACTCTCTGACAAAGTGTACCTCTTCAGCTCTCCTGTAGGCCCCCCTCAGGTACTGGAAGGCCGCTATTAGGTCTCCCTGGAGCCTTCTCTTCTCCAGGTTGAACAACCCCAGCTCTCTCAGCCTGTCCTCGTAGGGGAGGTGCTCCATCTCTTTGATCATCTTCGTGGCCCTCCTCTGGACCCATTCCAATAGGTTCATGTCCTTCCTGTGTTGAGGACTCCAGAGATCGACACAGTACTTCAGGTGGGGTCTCACGAGCGCAGAATAGAGGGGTCCATCTCCTACCTGCCTTCCCACGTTGGCACAGTGACAGAGGCTTGCCCTCTTGCCTTTCTGTGCTGGGGCACTGTCGGGTGGATTGCCAGGACTATGCGCATTACTTGAATAACCGCTCCTTTGAGGAGCGGCTGAGGAGCCAGGTGGGAGTATCCTGGAGTCTAACTGCACTTTACATATCACCAACTGGACTGTGCTACTCTAGAATTCTTTTTCTCCTCCTCAGACACGGTAGCTGTTATCAGTACAATAGTTGCAAAAGATACCCTTCAGGGTACACCAGTTCTAAATACACTGTTATTATGGAACCATCTCATAAAAACCTTCCACAGATCTGATGACAACTCTTTGCTGAATTATTCAAAGAGACAACACCTCAACACATTTTTGAGAATATCGCATGTGCTCACCTGCTTTTCTTTTCTGATTGAAAAGGGCCTGTTGCTTTCAATAATATTCTCAATATTTTAGCATCGTTAATTAAATAGAATAATCTATGTTTTTCTCTGGAAAAGCATTAAAAAGATAGAATCAATATAATACTTTGACTTAACCACAAATCTGTTATATGATTAATTACTATGATGGACTCAATTTATCATGACTATAATGAACCTAAACACTTGCCTGATGGGTTTTGAACTTGACAATGACAGCAAGAAACACAACATGACCTGGCATTTACATCTTTGCAATGCACATGTTGGAGCCAATTCAACTCTCACTCACTGACGAAATACTTTTATGCTCACCGCACTTTTTCCAAAATTATGCTGGTATAAATCACAGGAAAAACAGCCCCCAAACTCCTTCACATATGATAGAAATTATCTATATGCAATTTGGACTGGATCCTCATATGCTGTGAATCATGTACACGTTTTGATTCACAACAGCTGAAAAATCTGTTCCACCAAACCTAAATTATGGGCTTCACCTGAGACATACATCTCTGGGAAGCTTCAGCTGCTGTGTAATCTATCTGCTGTTTTCACATGCAGAGTCTGTGTATTACCAATCAAAACCTTTGGTTGCTGAATGTTGCAGGTTATTCTGAGGTATAGGTAATACATGGGAAATTCAACAAGTAAAGCCATACTTTCAGCTCTCAGCCCTCTCCTTTCCTACCTAACCTGTCACAGGGATTTCAGAAAAGAGGCTTTCTTTCTACTTTGACATTGTTTAGGACTGGAAACCTTTTCCCCCTGCCTTCTGACCATGGTACACAACCCTTTTTATCTCTCAGTTTCCTTCTTCCATGATAGAACAAAATCCTTTCTTTCCATATGCCTGGGAAAAAGCAGAACAGAGTCCCTTCCATTCAGCTCAGTAATCTGAGGATGTGTATTGTTCCATAAATGTAATTAAGAGTGTGGGCCAAACTCTAGTCACTTTTAAAATGTAGTTTCCATAAAGATCATTCTTTAGTCTAAAAGCACAACTAATGGGCTTATATCAGCTTAACTGGTCCACTGTAGCTGCCTTTATTCAAGCTAACTACAAGGTACCTGGGAAGGGTCCTGTGCACTGGAACAGTTTGTCTTGTAGCATTAGAGTCATGCTGTTAGCCTGTACCAACTAACTTTTCCCCAAATAATTCTTGGGTACTGTTCAAAAGTTATCACAGGATGTAGATTATCAACAAAAAATCATGTGCACATAGACAACCTCTTTTGGAGGCTCAGGGGGTTTATCAACATAGACATGGGCTGTTCTGTACTAGTCAACCTCAATTACTGTGAACTTTTCTGCACACTTTTTTTTATCGGCTTAAACACGGCTTATAACTATGTCTACGCTCTTAGCCCACTCATATTGCAAACCAGAAGAATTTACTCTAAACACCACTGGATGAGCTTTAAAGCCAGGACTAAAACTGATTCTTGGGATTGCTACCATGCTCAGCAGGTACCCAATACTTTCTTAAAACTCTGTAACATACTTTTTTGATGCCTAAAAATAGAGCCTATGATATGAACACCTTGAAGTGGAATATATATTGTTGTTATGGTGACTCTTCTTTCATGACAAATTAAGCCCATACTCTAGTTAGAAAGCTTAAGCTGGGAGAGTTAAAAGCTAAGAGCATGGCTCTGCCACATAAACCTTGGAAATTATCTTTCTATTTTTTTACATAAAGGAATGAGTATGCACATCTGGTCCGTGTCTGCAATTAAAAATATAGCAATGCTATCATGGACAACTGCATCAAGGGTTTAAACCACCCCCAATCTCGTTGTAATTCAGTGCTGTAGGAGGAGAAGGTCATGGCTATATTCAGGGGTTAAAATTAAGGGGAAGATTCATTAATTTTGAATCCAGCTTATCATGCCTGCAAGACTATATGCTGGGCAATGGCTTTACATTCTTATTAAGGCAGGAAATGCTAGAAACTGAAAGGCTGTCAAAAATAACTTCACTGCAGTAATACTGAAAGCTAAACAGTATTGGCTATAAAGGAAGTTAGTAATTAAATGCTTTATTTATATTTTTAAGCACTCATGAATATATCAGTAAATAGATAAATTCAATGATATTTTCTTGTGTTGAACTCTTGATATCTTTCTCAGATGACTTTTGAAATTAATGATAATTAACAACATAGGAGCATTGTGCTGGAATTTAGGGCAAAATAGGAATTTAAATCTTTACTCCTGACAAATATCTAATGCAAAGCAAAAATCTTTGATACTTACTTTATTTCAAGACCTTTTCTTAGCCTTTCTTCTCTTTAGCAGAGGACCCTTACTTTAGATGCATGCGTGGGTACCGGTATTGTTGTTGGCATCACAGAAACTGTCAGAGTCGCTGAGATTAGATCTGATTTTATATGCACTTATAGCAGTGCAAAGAAAAGAGTACAGATATAAAGATAGCCAAAAGTTGGATGGTTAAATTAATATGATAGTAAATTTGAAATCAGTGCCACGTTTAGTACCAGCGGTACAGGATGGCACCAATAACAGGAATTCTAATGCTTCTTACAGCAAACCACAGCAGGAAAGAAAAAGCTCTAGTATCGCCAAGTTAGTGTAGCAATTTCTGTAAGCTTTTATCAGCGAGAGTTTCCACAAGGAAGGTCTACACAGGCACCAGCTGAAATCAATGAGTTCAAACTCTGCCCTGGCCAAGATCATGCCTGTGCTTTCACCTGCTTGTTTTAAACCCCTTTAGTTTGTCTTCTCAACTCTGACGGTAAACTGTTAACTGGGCTTCTTTTAAAAAAGGAGGGAAGACTGTACATGCACTAAGTATTTTTAAATGGCAGGCCTTGCAAAAGAGTAGTGTCCAGCTGCTTCTGGAGATGGGGTGGACACCGTGGTTTCACTGATGTGAACTTGGGTGGTTGTGCTTCCCTTGCTGCCTGGGAGAAAGTGGCTGGAGTGGGGAAGCACTGATGCAGGTCTGTCTCTGCCACGCTGCCTGTGACAGTTGTGGAAAAGGGACCATTCCTGTCCAGCCTGTTCCCACTGCCTCAGTGTGGCCAGAAATAGGAGAGTAAAAAGCTGCTTAAAATTTTCTTTTCAATTTTGACTCTTGTTTGATCCAAACATGATCCAGTCCAAGAGGGGAACCAAGTCTTTTACCACCCTCAGTGAGAATAACCATAAGGGATGTTTGGTGTTCCTGCAGTGAACTTTGTGGAGTGCTGTAAGGTGAGAGCAGGGGATTTGTACATTCAGTGCTTTATGTGTGAATGATCAGGAGCAAAACAGGGGGGGGGGCTACATGATACACAACTTCATGGACATCACCACCGTCTCACTAGTGTAAAGAGTAAAACCACGGGGCAACCCTGAACTCCCCAGCATGCATTCAGGTGTGTGCTAACTCAGTTACGTGCCTGGTTTTGGATAGGGCCTGCCATGCTTCCTGCTAGTTCAGAGCACAGGCAGAGAAACCACAAGACTGACTGGAAAAATAAAGAGAGAATGTGCTCCAGTCATCACATACTCGGATGTGATCACATACTCGGACCGGAGGCAAAAGAGGTACCTGAGGACTAGTTTTATAATGAAAAAGAATATCTTGTATGGTCACTTACTGGTTAAAGAGGGATCAGACCCTGTCTCGGGCTTCTTTTGAGTCACACGGTGTTTAACATCACGTGCATTGTGTGAAAATTACACCGACGGACAATGCAGTAGGAAACACCGAACCTCTTGATTGCAATTTTTGTTCCATTTCATCATCTTTTCTGCATTCTCTGGAGTGCAGAAACATTTAGTAAAACTTTTCTGTAGCTGTTCCCCAGTGGTCATTGAGTAAGAGGACCTTGTGAGAGGTCGAGTCTGCTGACTCAGAGAGTCTTAGCTTGAAAGATAGTGAAATATTCTTGAAAGTATTTAAATCTGTCATCAGTATTGTAGGAATAAGGTGATGGAAATCAAGAGTTATTAAGCAGAAGACTTTATTAAAATTACACAATGTTTTAAATCAACAGATTTAAAATTACACAGAGCACATAAAGGAGATGAGGAAGTCTCATTAAAATCATGTTCTCTACTCCTTGAACTAAATTCTGTGATCTCTCAGATCTACCAAATGATATATTCTATGTTCCTTTCACTTTGTTTCAGTTTTAGCATAAATAAAAAAGCTACACTTTACTACCACTCTGAATTCAAAATGAACTAATGCTAACTGAGTTTTAATACAAAAATGATGATACTGCTTTTCATCTTTCTCAGGGTTAACATTTATTATCTGCAAAACACATCCAGACTTGAAGAACATTGAAAATATAATCATAGAAGTGTAATTCTTCATAGCAATTCTGGAGCAGCTGCTATGGCAATACAGCAGCAACTCTAAACCAAATTCATATACAGGATATATATAATACCATTGAGTGTTCTGAGTTCACCACCAGATGAAATCCATTTTTCAGTAACACAAATACTGGCTTAATTTACAAAGATTTATGGATCAATTTCTTGCCCACAGGCTGTGTATTACAGTCCTGTATTGAGCTTCTTTCATGCCCTTAAGGGCAAGCTTAAGGAGAAGCCTTTTGGATCGTGTTTTCTGCCATGTTAAAATTTAAAATGAATAGCTCACTTGCTGGCTTTGAACAAGTCTTAAAAATGGTAACCTTTTAATTTCTCATTCTTCAAACTCCTACTACCAGGTATACAGTTTGCTATCAGCAATCTGTGGTATTTGTGGTCACCTAAAAGGGAACACTCTGTTTTTACTTACACAGCATTTCAAAATATTAATATTTTAAGCAGATATATTTTATCTTACTGGATTAAACATTTCCCCAACTATTGCAAGCTGCATAATAAATAATAAGTAAGTATTTCCCCTGTAACACTAGGAGCTCAGGTTACAGCCTGAAAGCCAAATCTAACATATTTTGTATTAAGATCCACTAAATTATCTGTGAATAAATACAATAGTTACATATACAAAAATAACTAGGATAGAAGAATTCTTTAACCTTATTCCCCGAATTCAAATTTAGCTGGTTTATAACAAAGATTTTCTGTGAATATGGCAATGAAAATATTTAGAAATATTTTTGAACTTTACAACTTTAATAATGAGCTAATTTATCTGAGAAAAAGGAATTCTATTAATTTCAAGTCAAAGGAACAGAAATAAGTGGTAATACAGCTGATGGCTTTTTCTTTCCAGTTTATAATCCTCCTAAACCCGTACCAAATTATATACTTAATTTATTACAGCACATAGAAGAGGTAAACCTGTAGTTACCCTCTACCATCCTCTCTGCAACTAACATTTTACCCTCTAGAAAACAATCCACAGGTCAAGTCACAAGTAAGTCTTCCATTTATTTCATTTTTTTCACTTTGAGTGACAACCATTTCTTCCTACTTAGCAGTGTTAAGTTTATCCTGGTTTTATAGAAGAGCTATAGAGGAGATTCTGCTTTCATCAGCTGCATAAAAAATGAATATGTGATGTAGATTTAGGCAGGCCATACAAGTATACACCACCAAACTGCAGTAAGAAGTTGCTTCAAAGAGTGGATTCTGCTTCAGAACGAAAAATATGGATATTTGCTACCTCTGGTCTTCATTTGGTCTGATGTGTTTGAGGCATCAGCTCAGCCTGGTTTTGCCATTTCAGACAACCTCTTTTGTATATCTTTTCATTGTGTTTTTTTTTTTTTAATCAATAAATAACCAAATTAAACCAGTAATCTTTCTTAAGAAGACAAGCCATCACATTCCTAAATGTTTCATAGCTTGTTTGAGCATCAAGTATCAGAAAATAAAAAGTGTTCTTGATTTCCCACTTCAATTACTATGAAAAGCAGTATGGATAGGAGAAGACACAGTCCAAGAATATGGAGTTAGAAAGTCCAGACTGTATCTGTAACTGAACCACTGCATGACCATGGACCAAGTATTTTTTATCTCCATTGCTTTACATTTAAAATAGAATTAACAACATTCATCTCACTTGTGATGTTCTTTGCATCTTACAGATAAGAAAATGGCATGCAATTTAGGTATTGTTATGTCTTATTCTATGTCTGGTTTATATGTCAAAACACCAAGATCATTCTAAAAACTATTTGTGAAATGTGCTGTGTTGGATGTGGATTTGTTTTGCTTAGTGTGAATAGTCAGGAGGAAGATGTTTCATGAACATCCAGCTATCACCTTCAAGAAAAGACAATGGAGTCCCTGAATGTTATTTTTCCCATGTCATGCATTGGCAAAAAAATGAGCCTATGGGTAAAAGAACTACTTCTCCTGGAAACCAAGCTGTTCTTTGTGCAAGAGTTACTATTAGCTGCCATGCAAGTCAGTGTTTTTCAATAATATGATTATTACTTAGTACATTGTAACAGTTTATTTTTCTCTGAGTATTTCCAGAGAAAGGAGTATATATGCTGTAACTTCTTAAAATCTGCACAACCAGTACTTTTGGTTTTGGTCAGCGGAATTTAATGAATTGATATGGAAAAGAAGAAATGCAGGAATTTAATTAGCTTTGGTATGTATGCACAGGAAAACTGAAAGCATTGCAATCATATTCAAAACTGGCAGGTAAACATAAGACAACATACTGAATTGTTGTCTACTCCAGAAACTTTGTGAAAGACTTGCTACAGGATAAAGCTGTTCTGTATGAGCGATGAAAACCTTGCTCTTGACTGAAACTCCAACAGAGGAGAACCTTTTCTCTGTTGTGATATGCAAAAAGCAGCAAGAGAGTTGTCTTCATCTTGTTAAGAAAGTCATCCTTCAGGGTATAATCTATTTACAAGAGTGCTGAGAACACTGAAGAATATTATGAGTACTGACAAGAGAATAAGTACTGTGAGTATTAACACACTGAGAGTATAAATGGAAATATTAAAAAGTGTACTCCTTATCTACTTCATGGTTAATTCATAGCAGAGCGGTGGGACCGCGGTGGTGGGGTAGGATACTAAGACATCTTTTTTTAACATTATTTTACGTTTGTATATCATGTACAAATACTGAGAATAATCTGCTGTTTAACAGAGCTGAGGAGACCAGAACAAATATGAACCGCTTGCTTTTCTGAAACTCTTTCTAAAATGTAGAGAGGGAGACTGGAAATCCTGCGGTATCCTTACTGATCTACTTACCTTTAACATATGACACCTTCAACGTTTTTTTTATCCTGCTTCAGTGAGCTTTTTCTACTACAGTTTAACATCATGACTTATTACACCACCACCTATAATCAGTAAAGAATGATGGGGACATAGAACAACTCACAAACTTCCTGGGTTTCCTGCTGGCACACGAATTTTTTATCTAGGGGTACAGAAGCAAATGCATTGCAGAGAGTAAATGGATTATTGTGCTGCCTGTTGTGAATGTTTTTAAGGCAACACAGAGCTTTTTAATTTAAAAACATTATGTGTATTTTTACAAGCAGCTGGTGTTTAAACCATGTTTGTAAGCAAATTGCAATTGATGTCTTCTCTGCTAATTTGGTATCCAGGGACAATCTCAAAAATTAGATCTACATATGACTAACGAAAATCTGTTGTACAATGTAATTAACTGAGCCGAGGTAGACCCTCATAAAATGACACTCAACATAAGAGTTACCTCTCAGAGGTCTTGTCATCCTGTTTGCGTTATGATACACGCCGGAGCCAGCTCCCGGTCCAGCCTCCGGGAGGAGCCCGCAGCTTTTCCGAAGCGGCTCTGCGCTCTCTGGTGGGCGTTCAGAAGCCGCGGGCAGGACGTCAAGGAGTTTCAGGAGGTGGCAATCAGCGAAACGCCACCACAGCGTGGTGATATCCTAAGTATCCCATCTGAAGCTGTGGCCAGCATGCACTAGCCCTGGAAGAGGTCTTCCTCCTCCTGAAACACACAGGAGCATCTTCTCAGCCCGGTCCTTCTGCTCAGCAGCTGAGGACCACCTGAACTTCATTATCCCCACAGCAAATACTTTTGGTTAGAGCCAACCCAACTCAGACAAATGAGGCTCTCGGTGTGGGTCTGACATGGGCTGAGAGAGTCAGAGTAACTCAGCCATTTAATGCAACACCAGCACTCACCATTACTGTCCTGCTTAGGTCACAAGGTAGCATCGATCATCAGGAGCCCTTTGCTTTTCAGCAAACATACACAGCGTGCTGTGTTACCTACCCAAAAGACATGGCCTGCCCCCCACTCCGGGCCTTACAGCCACCCCAGCTGTCTTCCTCAACCCTTCTTCTGTACCCACCTGTGCCCCACCATCAGCCACCTTCTTCCCCCTTGCCAGACACAGCTGCACTTCTGGTACCTCCCAAAAACTAGCCCAGCACTTAGGAGGTGAAAAATAAGGCAGAGGAAGGAGAGGGTTCCCTCCTTCTTTCCAGCCATACCCCTGCTGAGGCAAGGGCCATCCCTGGGGTCATGGGCTGCCCCTGACACTGCAGCTGGCTGAGGGCTGTGCGCAGTTCATCGTATCCCCCCAGCACCGTCTTGAAACCTACAGAGCAGTCAGAGACATAGGGAAATGCATTTTTTTTTGCATCTCAAGGTCTCAAAAAGCCTCTCAAGCCCTTGGATTGTTTGAGTCCTGTGCTGAGGTAACAGGAGGGTAGTTCTGAACGCAAAGAGCAAAACAATACTGAACATTAAGGGACAAACCCTCAGCTGCTGAACCATCACTGTGGCTATTACAAGAATGTCTAGTCCTTCATTTGAACCTTGCAACTATTTCTGTGTGCCAGCAGGATCTAGTAGATGCTTGCTGCTTTTATTTTGTGCTAGAAATATCAGCATTATGTTTTGTCCCTCTTTCCTTATGTTCTCTTAAACTCCTTCAGAGGAGAAACCATTCCAACAAGGTAACATTAAAATTGAGTGGAGCTGACACAGCAATTTATTCATCGGGTAAAAGTTTAAATGTAGCAGACGGGGAACCTTTTCTATTGTGGCAAGTGTTTTCCAAAATCAAGCTTCTATCACAGCAGTTGCTTGGTCCATCCTTGCATTCAGGTAATGGCACTTCAGCTCAAGACACCAGCTCTTTCTAACCATGGCAGAGGAACTGTATGAGAAGCTGCCTTACCTATTCATGCTATGCCTTTGAGTCAGTTTGCAAGTTAGCACCGTTAGCAAGAAGACATGTCTAGGTCATGCCCCAGCAGTCGCACAGCTGAAGTGGGTGAGGAACACGACATCTGTTCCCAGACAAAGCTCCACTTACTGCTTGCTCCTGACCTGTGCTGAGGGTTTGATGGGACAGTTTGCACACACTACTTTGGAGTGGTGGCTTTGCTCTCCACTTGTCCCTACAGGCAAGGCAGGCAAAAGAAATGTTACGTTTTTAGGGCAGCAAATAACTCCTTGAAGAAGGTATGCACATTTAGCAGCAGGATAAGGCTTGTGTGGAAGTCACCTGTATTTTTTTAAGTTCAGGAAAGAAGTACATATCCTCCTCAAATATGTTTGAAAAAAATGTTTACATCAGTAATTGAATTCAAGGTTTGGGTTTTGTTCTTTAAATCACAGATTTAATGTGATTACCCATGACTGTAGTAACTAGATGGATGGCTACAGTCAGTGGCGGTGGATGAAATATCCAGCAAGAAGGAACTCAGTGAATCCATGCAGTGTATCAAGAGCACCATCTCGTGGTTTTCCCTTTCCAGAATATATTTAATTTTTTTAAATCACTACACTGCAGCATAATTGCCCCAAAAAGGTTCTCGGCCCTTGGCTTTAGGAGTAGATATTTTGAGAGGTGGAGAATTCTTACCACAATCTTAATCTAGATTGCTTTTTTTGAACTCTGTGAGTCAGGGCAGACTTTAAATATTTTGAGCTTTTTTTAGGAGTGAGCGCTGCCAGAACTTCGAGTTTTAAACTTTTTTGTCAAGCAAAACATTCAGCATGCTAAAATGTCGCTTCTTTGTGGTGGAGCCTTTGGCTAGTGACAATATGCTGTGTTTTTGCCACGTGTTAGAAGTCAGCCTGCCAGGTGAACAGATAGGTTGCTTGCTGTGCTACGACACCAGCAGTTTTGGTGTTGAAGAGGGTCTTTTTTTCTGGTTTGGTTCTTCCATGGCCCGCAGTCCTCAAAGGAACCTCAAAGGCTGCTGCTGGAAGATAATTTGCACTGGTAAATGCATACAAACTCATCCTTGTTTTTACAAGTGAGTTTATCATAGGATTAATCATCATTATCTGACACCTCCCCAGCTTGTCTAGTTGCTGTGGTGGGACAGCTGACATTGCCTTTAGCGCTTTGCAGAAAGATGTAAGTACCTCAAGCAGCTCCTCGGGACAGGACAATATCGTAAGTGCAAGAGAGAAGAGCTGCAAAATGTGGATATTCAATACTGTTTTCAGAAAGCCTTAAACCCCTGCTTCTGCCTGCCTTCCAGCTAGGGTGAAGCTAAGGAATATTCTGGCTCCGTAGATGTTGAGGCCTGCTAGCCACCACAGCAATTCACGAGCAGAGAAACATCCCACCCTTTTTTCCTCACCATGCCTAGAGATAAGCACGTCGCTGGGAGAAATCTGTACTCTGCTGTACCAGACAGAGAGGGGACCCTGTCAGCCTGCAGGTATTTATCACCCTCTGTAGATCTGTAAGGCATATGTAATGTGGGTAAGAAGCTTATCACATTCCTGCAATGTCACTGGGGCTGCCAGTTGTTGAGTTCTGAAAGTGGTTTTGCCAACACAGCTGTAGTTTGTGGGCGCTGCTCCTCTCCATATGGCAAGTGCCATGCTCTTGCCTTAGGCAGGACTCTCACATTGATTACACATCAAAGACAGGTTCAAGATAAGCTCAGCACAGCCATTAACGACAATCTGCATCTACTACTTCTTTCCTGCCTTTGGCACATGTATCACTCTCCTCGGCACTGGTTGGGGCACTCACTAGTAATAACTTCCAACACCCTCTCTCTCCATAAGAAGCTGCTTTCTCTCTCAGCAGTAAATGCCAGGGTGGGGACTGATTGTCCTCTCTTTCTTTCTGCCATACACGGTTCACTGAAGCTATTTGGAAGGAGAAGAACAATCACAATTTTCAGCAAGATGCATAGTTTTTATCAGCTCCTGTGCTCAGCATTGTTGGGCAAGGTTTCAACAGCTGGGCAACATTGCCATAAAGGAGGAAAGAGCTGTGTGGCCACCATGGATCCCCATGCTTCTACGAAGAAATTTTGCGTAAGAAATCTGCAAGCATTGGTAGCAGGTCAAGGTCCTTAGGGAGCTGTCACCCACCTGTCGAAGGCTGGAATCTTGAACATCTACTCTGATTATTAACACTAAAGCTGGGAGGACAAGGGTTGGAGGATCAGGATAAGACCATAAAAATGGTTGGGCAAGAGGAAAGAAACAGCCACAATGGTTTGCAGCAGACTCATTATAGCTTGGCCAAAGTTCTAATAGAAGTCAAGTACTTATCTCACCTTTGCAACAAGTTTCAGGAAGAAATTAGTTGCCTCTTATCGCTCAGTGAAAAATGTCTCCTCCTTCATATTGTTCATCTCCAGTTGTGACCACTGAAGCCATGTAGTGCAGTTCTTCCCCCTTATCTGGAGGCAACAAGGAACTTTCCTCAAATTCTACATGAGCAGATAAATTTCTATAGGAAAGCAGAAAAAAAAAAAAAGAAGTTGTTCTTCACTCTGTAGAAATTGTTAAGCCTACTAAAGTGGATAACCTTAGTGAGCTCAAAATCTGAAAAAGTACAGCTATTGTTTGTATCACCCTCATTCAGCAACAAAACAGACATACAAATTTTAATTCAAGATGTATCATACCCTGCAACACTCGTCTGAGTGTGACTGCCTCTGCCGAATTTCTCAAAATCAGTGAGCTAAAGGGCAGTATCTGTCCAGATCACATTAAGGCTTCGGTGATCTTCAAGACACAGGAATTTCAATAGACAGATGAAAAATCTCATAACAAACTTTTGCTTATATTTGTTATCTGGCTATGCTCAGCCTACAACCTAACAGACTTATGGTCTTTGCAGGCATATCAAGCCCCTGACCATTGCCTTTTCCACATCCCACAAACAAAACTGGAGAAACCAATATCCAGCAGTTGAGGGTTATTACTTCCTACACAAACACCAATCTTCTTCTGGCCTGCAGGACTGGCTGGTAAAGGTGGTATAATCTAATTATCAGAACAGGTAATTATAACAGAATGGAGGAGTTCTATCTTTCATTCACAGTTCTTAAGCATATCTGTCAGCAGATATAAATAGACAACAGATTTACAGATGAAAGCTCTTGATATTACTCAGCCATCCTCTTATTTTAAGTCTCAGGTCCACGTTAGGAGATTAAGTTCACCACATAAAAAAGGCGAACGCTAGAGGTGCTGCTCAACTTTTTCTACCACTGCTGTCACAAGTGGAAAAATCAACAAGTGCAGGAGAAGTTGCCATGCAGTATGTAAGTGGTCTCCCAGTTGTAGGAGCAGGACCTACAGTGCTGCCTGCCCAGTCTGTTGTCTACTCACTAGCGGGGAAAAAGACACCCAACCCTCAGGCGTTTCCAGAAAATCAGTCCTTTCCTTGAAAGCTTGCCTTTCTTTACTGTGGAATCACAAAGACTTTACTGACAGTGAGCTGGTTCTGCAACAGCAGCATAAATTGCACCCGGGACATGGCAATCCCAGGCACAAACACAGGTTGGGTGGAGAATGGCTGGAAAGCAGCCCTGAGGAGAAGTACTTGGGAGTGCTTGTGGATGAGAAGTTCAACATGAGCCGGCAGTGCGTGCTGGCAGCCCAGAGAGCCAATCGTGTTCTGGGCTGCATCAAGAGAAGCATGACCAGCAGGTCTCAGGAGGTGATCCTACTCCTCTACTCTGCGCTCGTGAGACCCCACCTGGAGCACTGTGTCGAGCTTTGGAGTCCTCAACAAAGGAAGGACATGGACCTGTTGGAACAGGTCCAGCGGAGGGCCACAAAGATTATCAAAGGGATGGAGCACCTCTCCTATGAAAACAGGCTGAGAGCTGGGGTTGTTCAGCCTGGAGAAGGCTCCGGGGAGACCTCATAGCAGCCTTCCAATATCTGAAGGGACCCTACAGGAGAGCTGGAGAGGGACTCAGGAAGTGTAGCGAAAGGACAAGGGGCAATGGTTTTAAATTGAAAGAGGGGAGATTTAGATTAGATACTAGAAAGAAATTCTTTACAGTGAGGGTGGTGAGACACTGGAACAGGTTGCCCAAGGAAGCTGTGGATGCCCCCTCCCTGGAGGGGTTCAAGGCCAGGCTGGATGGGGTTTTGAGCAACCTGGTGTAGTCGGAGATGTCCCTGCCCATGGCAGGGGGGTTGGAACTCGATCTTTAAGGTCCCTTCCAACCCAAACCATTCTATGATTCCATGATAAATTCAGTCAGCACAAACTTCTCCATGGAATGCGTTGGTTCAGAAACTACCAGCAATTTTACTGCTAGGAGCCTTTCGGCAAGCTGCAGGAACACGGTATGAGAATGGACTCAGTACGTTTTACACAAAATCAGGAGATTCCCTCTTTGTTAAATCAACATTTTTAAGAAGTGTGTACTAGAGGATATGAAAAACAAACATGAAAAGTAACATTTTAAGATGATAAATAGGAAGTCCAGATTTACCAACAAAGTTTTTGAGAATAGTAATTTATTTTCACATTTACAAGACAAACATGAATAATATTTAAAGTAGTATTTACAAATATACACAAATATAAAAAAAAATTATGATAGGGAAACACTGGCGAAGTATTTAAAGTTTTTTTTTTGGCAAAGTACAGTACTTTTTTTTTTTTTTTTAAGTTGGGTTTCACCTCAGCTCAAGGAAAACCTGCAGGTTCTGAACAAAGAAATGAATCAAGAGCAACAATTTAGGATTCCTAGAAGATAAACCATCAGATAACATGGTATTATGAACTTTCACATTTAAAATAAAGGCAAAGCCCTTAAAAAAAGATTATCATAAAATTCACTAATCTCAATTGTCATTCTCACTATAAATGCTTTTAAAAGACTTTTGAACATCAGTAAATATTTAAATAAAACACAATTTATGCATCCCCCTTCTGGCATTCAAGAATTGCTAGGGTTACACATGGAAGGCTACTTGGCAAAACTTTGTTCTTTCATTCAATGTTATTGTACAGCGCTTTGAAGACTGGAACAGAATAGACAAATTGTCAGGAAAATATTTAAAATGTTATCAGAATCCATATCCAGAATTTTATTTTAAATTTAGATATTAGTAAGACTTTTAAAAATGGATATTTGTGATGATTCCTGGGAATTTGAACATGACCAAACAGTACAGAGGAATAATAAAATTAAACTTTTTTTTTTTTAATATAGAATTGCAGAAAGCACTTTGTTGTTGTTGTTTGATTTCCTTGTAAATAAGTTCATATCCTAAAAAAACTGTTATGGGACACCTGAGTATCTGTACTGGGATGGAGAGATCACAACCTCCGTAGATTCTGTTTGCTTTTCTTAGTCCCAGGAAGAGCCCCTAGATTAGAGCTGGATTTCACTGGTTTGCCACTCATACAGTCACTGGAGCTGTGGTGGCTGCACAGGCACTTTGTGCAAAAGTCTAATCCACAGCTTTCACGACTGCATGTTGCTCTTTGTAGATAGGAGTCGTACCTTGCAGGTGAGCCACAGTGATGGCAGACTTTAAGGCTTTCAGTGTTTTTCAAGGTCTTGGCAGCCTGTTGGAAAAAGCATATAAAGAAAAACTATCAGTGGAGGGTAAATACACAGCTCGAATATCCCCTGATGTTATCCAAGTGCCACAAAAGCATATGACTTCTCCTACTCTAGAGATAAATGACGAATTTAGCCTAATTCTGATTGTATCAAATTCTTATGGAGATTGAACAGGAATAACCAATCTATAACTGTAGGTACTTTGGATAGAAATAGAAGTAGACAATTCAAAATTCTTTAAATTTTAAATTTAAAGGACAAACTAAATGTACAGCTCAGCTTTCAGATTCCTAATGGTACCTGGTGCTATATAGTTACATGAGAGCAGCTTGATCACGCTTTCCAGTGCAATTATCTTTTCTTCTCTCATTGCACCAATTTGCAGACTTTGGAGTGTAAAATTTTTTTCTAGTTAAGAAAATATGTTGCTTATTAACAAACAATGACTTTCAATAAACATTTTTAAAAGTCTTATAAGACTCCCCTTGCAATGTAGACGCGCACATATATATGTGGGAAAGCAAAACCTTCAGAAAAATAACAAGGTGAAGGGAAGCTTATGCTCTTAGCTGTTGTTGACAACTCCAAATGTGTGACGTTACAAATGTCTAGTTAAAAAAAAGCCAACTTAATGTCAGATAAATAGTTGAAAAAGCAGCATTGAATGAACAGGAGAATTATTCCTTTGTTCATTTTTAAAAAATAAGAACTACTTATTCTTTGTTGGTTTTTTTAAACAAAAAAATGCCTATCAGTGTTGAAGCAAAATTGATAGTTTTTGTGGGATTGCTATATGGAAAACATGTGATTCATTATAAGCCAGTGGAAACTGAGGATAAATACTAAACATTTTTATGTCTTATCCAATGCAAAATTTAAGCCAGAACCCTATGAAGCCATTTTAAGGATACCTAGACACCAAGGGGAGGGGAGGGGAAGGGGGGAGAAAAAAAAAAAGGGAAAAAGATGTAGAACATCTCAGTATATGTACCAATATTCTCTGTTTAGTTTCTGACATTGTCTTAAAATATGCTTAATAAGCAAAGTCTAGCCATACTAACAAGCACATCAAATTGGAGAGATTACTTTTAGAAATATTCTTCACAAGCTGATTGTGTGCCAGACAACATGCAGATATTATAGATGAATGGAAATCACCAGTTACCTCAGAAAACTCCACAAGCCGGCTGTGATTCTTAGAGGCTTTGGATCTGGTGCCTTTTTTACTCAAGCTTTTTGGTGGGGTTGCTTTCTGAATGGAAGCTAAAGCCGCTCGGTAGAGAACATATTCCCTTGTTGCAGCATATTCTGATGCCTTAGCACCATTCTAATGAAAAGAAAAACATGAATAAGTTTTGAGAGAAGACTTATCTGATACTGATTCTTGGCGTAACAGAAGTCAACAACTCATTTTTGATCTGTCCTCCCGCCTAGAAGGCTTCCTATAATAAAGCGTCATACCAAGCAGTATGTTAATTTTATCTTTAGCTTTTTCAGTTGCTACTGTTATAAATGCATGGAACGGACCCCTAATTCAGACCATCAAAACCAACTATCTTCTACTACCCAATGCAACTTACTTTCATATTAACATAATGATTGAGGTAGAGAATGTAACCTCATCACTGCAATGTTTAAAAGTGCAAAGTAATATTTCTAATTCTTTACACTGAATAGGGATGCTTGAAGTTTTCTTTCTGAAAAGTAAGCTCCTCCCACCAATTCTCTAAGTTTGCTGTTCAGGTTAAGAAAAGCATACAATGGCAGGGAGTAAATCAAACTTTATGGAATTAATGTTCAGTGCTGTCCAACTGTTTCATCCCAACAGACCAGCATCATAAAATACTTCATAAAATTCAAGCTAGTTGTCTACCTCATTCTGTGGCAGACCCAAAGCCTCGTTTTGTTATCCCTTAAGGAAGAAAAACCCCAAATGTTTTAAAAGAGTCCTGACTTGGTAAAGTGCAATCCTAGTGTGGTTGGATCTGTGGTTGCGTGGTACAGTCAGCGGAGTGGTTTTGCTTGGTCTCACTCCCTTCTGGATGAGTGGAGATGCTAAAGCCAAGCAAGCCTCTCCTGAGAGCCTCAAGGGCTTGCCCAGCGGGCAGTGCTGGAACTGACCCTCTCCTTCCTGCCTTCCTCTGTGACACAGGACATGTGGAAGCTCTTAAGAACATCTGCATCTTTCCCCTGGGTAACCCGCTCAGTAAATCTTCCTTGGGCTCCAAAGACAGCCTATGCACTAACAGTGAAGTGGCTAGCAACACCTGAGACCAGGCATCCTAACAGGACACACTGAAACACTTCATGTCTTCAATCTAAGATTAAACTCTTCTGAGATCTCCTAAGGCTGGGAGGAGTCCTGAAATAGCAGAAAGACGCTGCTGGTTAAGGCTTGAAATATCCAACAAGTGTAGAAACTTACAGAAAGGTTTTTCACAGCTTTACTATATATTTGGAAAATCCGTTTATCTTCCTGTAGAATCTTCTGCCATGTTGTGCTGACTTTGGCAAAACTGCAATGACAATACAAACATATCAGTTACCTCCTAGGAAAGGGGAAAACTTTTTATTTAATATTAGGAACAACTATGCAATCTTTTTCTTTCATGTAGAAGATGGGATATGTTCACAGTTGTAGTCTTTAATTTGCCTTCCAGGGAAAAAGACATGCTGTCCATATTTGGCTTATCCACGGCTTACATTGCCAGTTCATGTTTCAATATACTAATATATAATACTAACCATTGTCTTTGTCAATGTCACAAGCCCCATATCTAAAATATTCTTAAGCCATCTGATTAGGTTGCTTATTTTCCCAATGAAATACAATGAGATCAATATACTTACTTTACTAAATCCATCTCACCGAGATGCCTTAAGATGTTTGCTAATATATGCTTCAGGTTCTTTTGGAAGAGTTCAGCAAGAATGTCTATTGTGTCTAATCCCATTTTCTTTCCAATTAGGTTACAAAGTTCAACCTTTCCTCTAAAAATGATTCTGTCTACCACAGCCCAAGACTTGAGATTTCTTTTCCCACTTTTTTTCAAAGTTGAGCAAACCATTTCTTCATAACCGATTACTGGCAACAAAGTCTTCTTTGAAAACTGTGCTTGGTTTTGGTTCTTGAAACAATGTTTTGGTGTGTCACAGAGATTCCCAGCCAAAGGTATACTATCGTCATGTTCTCCTGCATCAGCATATTGGTTACTTAACATAGAGGAATAACCACTGTCCTCATTAAATTTACTGTTTTCCAGTGCCTCCATTTCATAGATACCTTCATCAGGTGTCTGGGTTAGTTGTTTGTTTTCTTTGTTATGTATGGGTTTTCCTTCGTCTTCAAGGTCTAGATTTCTGGTGGCCGCATGGTATGAGTCACAAAGGAGTATTTTCTGATGCTCTTCAGCACAACTTTTACAAAAGTCTTCCTTATAATTCAAGGAGCAAGATTCTTCCAGTCTTGTTTTCAATGGTGCAAACCCAGCAGGAAGAGATGTACAATCAAAATCACATTTCATTTTGAAAGAGGGGTTAAGGTTTGATTTCGTTATTATGTTTGTATCCTGCAATAAACAGCAAGGACAGAATTACTACACAGCATAAACAGGTTCTTTTTCTTGTAAGGAACCAATCAGTCCTCCTTTCTGTATTATGAATTTTAAGCTTTTATATAACTCACC
>JAOQGH010000023.1:53490451-53520071 GCA_025769975.1 Gallinago jamesoni
ACAGGTTCTTTTTCTTGTAAGGAACCAATCAGTCCTCCTTTCTGTATTATGAATTTTAAGCTTTTATATAACTCACCCTACAGCATCTAAACCACAAACAACTAGTGGAACCACTGGAATTAAGGATCAGCCACACATTTAATCTATGTGAGATCTTCTCAAAATTAGAGCTTTATGCAGGTTACAACTGGGGAAAGAAAAATGAATCATAGAATGGTCCGGGCCAGAAGGGACCTCCAAGGGCCATCTAGTCTGACCCCCTGCAGTCAGCAGGGACACCCCCAACTAGACCAGATTGCCCAGGGCCTCATCAAGCCTCACCTTGAATGTCTCCAGGGATGGGACCTCAACCACCTCCCTGGGCAACCTGTTCCAGTGCTCCACCACCCTCACTGAAAAGACCTTATTCCTCATCTCCAATCTAAATCTGCTCTTCCCTAGCTTAAATGATTTACTTTGTCACCATTCCACCAGCATGGGCTACTTTAAGAGACACCAACGCTTCCAGCTCCCTACCCTTAATACAGCGATATACTCAGGACACTTGCAGTCCCTGCGCGGGACACCAGTGGTAGAGGGCCCGTAAGTGACATCAGGCCCAGGCAGGGCTATAGCTGGGCCAGAGCAGCCTGAAGTTTGCACCCAAGGCCAGAGGCAACCCTGCTGATGCAGCCAGGTGTCTGGCATTTTTAAGGAGGGAAAAAGCTGGGTAGCAGAGGAAAAACGTGAGTGCTCACACGTACACCTAAATTACAATGCGTGTGTAAATTACAATGGAAAGCAGCAACCCTTAAACGATGGTCCAAGTGAAATACAGCTTACCTACAAGCATGATTTTAAGAGGGTGATCAATAGATATTACAGGGAAAATCAAGCTTTTCTTGCCCTGGTTCCTTCCCCTCCCCCCGGAGTGTGGTGCTATCTATATTAACAATTGCGGGGGGATGGGCGAGGGCTGAAGGGAAGAAGGAAGCCATCTCTGAAGTATTAAATCTAGAGGGGGGAGAAAAAATTTTCAACATGCTTTGCAATCCCTATGCAAAGTAGGCTCCCCCATTTGAGCAGGTATTTTAAGAGATTTAAGCACTTCCAGCCCTTTTGGAAAAAGACGTATTAAAAAAACGTGTTTCGTAAACGGTTCAGAAAAGAAAAGAAGAAAAAAAAAAGTCCTTTTTTCGTAGCTATTTATGGTTGAAGAAGAGAGCAGATACGCTTATGGCTTTGTACAGTGTGAGTGAACCGGGGGGAGAGAGGCGAGCCCCCCCCCCCCCCCAAGCTTCCTTCTCCCCTTCCCCCCATGGCTTGCCCGCCACCCGCGAGCAGGGGAGCTTTTGGGCTGAAACCCTGCAAAATTGGGAAACGTGTGTCCCCCTCTCCCCCCATTTCTCGGGGCGCCCAGGTCGGCCCCGACCACTCGCCGGGGGGGGGCTGAGCCCCGGGCCCCCCGGGCGCTGTCAGGGGGCTCTCGCCCGGCTCTGGAAGATGGTCTGGGCGGGCGGCAGGTAGACCCCGCGGCCCCGAGAACCGGACCCTCACTCAGCCTTCAAAGGAAGGGGTTGTCTCCGTTTTCCCCCTCGTTGGGGTATTGCCCCCTAAAATGGAGGCAGCGGGGCGGGCAGGAGCGCGGCAGGGGGATGCCCCCCTCCGGCGGCGTGGCTCGGCGGGCGGGAGACAGCGCGGCGCGGCGCCTCCCCGCCCGCTGCTGCCCGCCGGCGGGAGCCGCGCTCCCCCATTCCACCTCCGACCCGGCCCCAGTCCCCGTTAGTGCGGGACGGGCCCCCACACACGCGGCTCGGCGGCAGGAGCGGGGAGCTCCGCGGCTGCCCATCCACCGCCGTCCCATTTCCTTCCATCCTATCCCGCCGGCGGGATAACTGCGGGGCGATGCTGGGGGAGGGCGGCGGGGCCGCCGGGCATCCCCATCCCTAGTCCGCCCACCACCCTTCGCAGCGCGGCCGGCGACCCCCAGACCCGCCACCGCATAACGCCGGCAGTCCCCGCCAGATTTCCCCCCGCACGGCGCTCCACAGTCCCCGGCCACGGAGCTCTCGCCACGGAGCCCCAAACCATCCCCGCTCACCGAGCCTTCCCCGCAGAACCCCACCACTCCAGAACCAGCCCCGCCGTTCCCCCAAGGGTCCCTGCCCACGGGGCCTCGGCCCCGCAAGCCGGCGCTCACCTACAGGTCTGGGTCTGCGCCGCCGCCTCCCGCAGGTCCTGAGCGCGCGGCCGCCCGCCCCGGGTACTTTTAAAAACTTTGAATTTGGTATCCAAAACCGCGCCGGCCAATCGGGCGCCGCCGAGGGGGAAGGGAGGCGGCCAATGGGAGGCGGGCGGAAGGCGACGGGGGCCAATCCTGAGGGGGCGAGTGGGCGGGGCTCGGCCCGGCTCGGCATTTTCCCTCCTCGGCCGGCAAAAGGAGGGAGGCGGAGTGTGTGTGCGCGCCCGCGCGCTGGGCGGGGCCGGAGCGCGGGAGATACGGCGTGGGGTGTCTCCCGCCTCTTCCTTCCTCCCTCCCTGCAGTCCTCCCACAGCCGGGCGGGCTCGGGGCGCTCTCCCACGCCGACTGAATGGCTTCTGCGCCCCGGGGGAGGCGGGGTAGGGGGTGACACGGAGATGGCCGCTCCCACCGAGGTCGGCGTTCGTCCCCGAAAAGGGCGCGCCCGGGGCGGTGACACAGCCCGGAGGGGAAGGATTTGGGTTCTTAACACCTGGGCTCCTCCCACCATGGAAGAATTGGATTCCAGTGAAGCACTGGATTGGGTTGCCCAGAGGAGCTGTGGCTGCTCCATCCCTGGAGGGGCTCAAGGCCAGGCTGGATGGGGCTTTGAGCAACCTGGTCTGGTGGGAGGTGTCCCTGCCCATGGCAGGGGGGTTGGAACTCCGTGGTTTCCAAGGTCCCATCCAACTCTAACCATTCTATGATTCTATTTATTTTACAGTGTAATCAGCATTACTCGCAGCTGGCAGAGCAGGGAGGAATAGTGCTGGGAGCTCAGCAGGGTTGGACACCAGTGCAGGGGGGCCCACTGCTGCTGAGAAGACAAACCCGCTCACAGCCCAAGGAAGTGGCGTTTGTCTTGCAAGGCCACACCTTGCGTTAAAATTAATATGGAGCATGAAAGGGACTTGGAAGTCTTTACGTGGTAACACTTGCCATGACAGGCCACGGAGGCACCACTCAGGGTAGACGTCCACCTTACAGGATGCCACCACATGCCATTTTTGGGATAGCTCTGTCAGCCTCCTGCTAGAACCACATGATACCTGGATCTTCTCAGTCTGATCACGGGCTGGCCACCTGTATGACAACAACACACCTAGTCTCTGTTTAGGATCCAGACAACAGGGCGGCTACAAGCCAGGCAGGATCTGAGCGGGTGGGCAGGCCACCATCTGGAACATCAGGGACCCGGGTGACAAAGACCTGAACATTTATTATGCAGTGGTTGAGTGCTTAGACCTGGTTGATGGCCCTCATTTGTTTAGAGGAATATGAAGCTGAAGTTACAGAGAAGGAATCAATCGCAAACTGCATCCATCTCTTGGTATAAAACAGTTGGCTTTAAGTGAAGTCAAGAAGACTGTCACAAGTGCTCTGTAGTCTGCTTTTTACAGTACTGATCTGGCAGGAATAAAGACTTTAGTCCCAGTTTCTGCTCCAATCAATACCCAATTCTTTTACCCACAAAATGCATCAATGTTTCTTTTCTCTTTCTTATGTGCCAGTTGGGAGTTGTAAACCTGGCTGTAAATCTAGACCTAGGTCTCACCAACAAGAAATACGTGTGCCTCACCTTACACATACAGGCACTCCTACATCTCAAGTTAATGTATGCATTTTTAATTATAAGATTTGGAACTTAACCATAGTTACCATGCAGTATTTCCTAGAAAACCAAGCTGATGGTCTTAGATGGCTCTATGCATTTTTTTGACGTGCATTTGTTCAAACTGCAGTCTCAAATGTAATAAAAGATAATAAACTTACAATAATCAGTTGATTTTATATAGGATATTTAAACAATGCATCTTTATAAGCTATCTCTAGCAAACTTACTTTGTTCCATTTCTCATTTCTTACATTTCAATTAGGAGCCTGAAAGTAAACACCCCTATATTCATGGTAACGTTTTTCCTTAAGTTCCAATTTCTTATTTACTGGTATTTATATTTCAAATACACTGTACTGTGTGTGTACACACACATGCATAGGTACAGTGCATGATGGGATAATGTGGCATGGAAGCTGGTTTTGTATCGCTATCTGTATTTGGCATTGTAAAATGTAGCCTAAAATAAATATTAAAAGTCTTCTTTACCTACAGATATAAACATGTGCACACATATCAGTAGATTAGAAAGGCAAAAGTTTTACTTTGTTTTCACTGATCAAGTGTTTTAAGACACTGTAAAATAAATAGACAAAACCAGGAAGATGCTGTTCATACCATGTAACATTTAGAAAAATCAATAAACTGGAGTAAATTAAAAGCATAAAGGAGAAACTGAACTGCAGCCAAATGGAGACTGAAATATCAGCCAAACGATATTGTAGTAATTCTTTTCACTTTTGAGTGAAAAGAGAAACGTCCTTTTCAAAAACAATTCATATAACTTGGCAGTTGGCTTCCACTGCCCTTTTTATGGTTTTGTTTTGAACAAGGGATATTCCCTAACATTTTTTTGTGTTTAGTAATAAAGGCTGTAAGGCCATGAAAACATTAATGAGATACACTTTGACTTCCTCTCCCATGCCACATATAAGTGATTAACAAAAATACAGAATTGTAGTGGGGTCATTTATTTATCACTGTCTTCCAATCACTCAAACAAAATAGCTTACTTGAGAGAACAAAAAAAAAATACTATCTGAAACTGTCCTGATATTTAAACTATTGTTTAAATGAAATCTGGAACTAGAAATAGCTCATTTTTTAATGCATACCTTTTGGAAGTGGTGTATCGATATCTTCTCAGTGGAGAAAGGTAAAAACTGCAGGGACTTCTGGCCCAGTCAAGTTTACTTTTTTAAGAGGACTGCTGCAGCAATAATGTCTCATATGAAGGTAAGAGAGACTTTTACTCAGCAAGTAAGAAAACTGTTTATCAGTCATGAGGAAACAAGTTGTGGTGTCTTTCATGATCTGAAAAGCAGTTGCATGTTCTGGCTGGTGGCTCCAAGAAGCTCCTTTGCAGACAAATGCCTACATCTGTTGTAATGGGCTGACAAAGGGCAACATTCAGGATAGATTCTTTTTTTCACTTTCTGAAATAATTTCCATTAAAGATTCATAATCAGCATACTCTCTCAGAGTTTGTATCATTTCATCTAGCATTTCTTCCCCTAACATGAAAGACTCAATATGATGCACTGATCTGCTTATCCTGTGGTCAGTAATCCGGTCCTGTGGGAAGTTGTATGTTCTGATCTTCTCTGATCTTCCTTTCATCCCCACCTATGAAAGAAGTATCAGTTTATCATCATCATCTTTTTATAAAAAGGATGAAATATTGATTAAGCATCTGAAGCAAACGCTTTCTCTTCCTCCCGTGATTATCTAAAATTTGTTACAGTTACATAGTGCTTAGACCAGTTCAGCAGTTGCTGAATTGTTGAGTAATTGTTCTTAAACATGTAGAAGAATTATTTTACCATATCTTTTTCTAATATGTTTTGGTTCTTCATGCTCCAATCCAGTTTGTTTCACTAGATCTCTAGAATTTACATACTACTGAAATTTTAAGTCTGGCTAATAGATAACTTTTATTGCTCAAGCAGAACACAGGGGTTTTTTGCCTCGTGTAAGTCCTTCCTGGGCTCCTGTTCCTCTATATTTCCATTTACTATTTGCAGGTCACCACAGGAGTTACCCCAGGAACATATGCAGAATTATATCTTTACTAACTGAAACTTACTTGAATCTTTCGAACACTGTTTCTCTTTTTGGTTTCTTCTTCCAGTTTGGCATTGTACAGTTTAGCAGATAGCATTTGCATAGCCTTCTCTTTGTTTCTAATTTGAGATCTTTCTTGCTGACATTCAGAGACGATCCCTGCCAAAAATATCATGACATTTAACACTTAATGGTAACACATACTAAAAGGGCTTTGCAATTTCTAGAAGATTTTTATTATGTTACGATAAGCTGTTTCTTTCTTCAATAAGTATTTTGGGCTGGGAACGTAAAAGTCTAGGCTTATTGATGTCTAATAATACATTTGGGAAGAAAAGTGCAGGCTGAGTTATACAGGTGCTTTAAGCCGCAAGATAAGAAATTTAATTCAATATGTTGGACAACAGGTAGGTAATGAAAGAAAAGATACATGATGTGATCTGATTTACAGAAGACATTATTAATAAGACAACAGTTCCAGGAAATTTAGGTTTAAATGAGCAGTAAAATACAGGAGATAGTGAGTATAAAGATTATGATCAGAATATACAAAAATGGGCATGATTTTCTTTAAAAAAAAAAGGTGTGGTTCCTCCTCCCAAAGCATGCAGTTCAAGTTAAGATGAGAAGCGAACAGCTCAAGAAAGGAGTAGGGAGAAGAAATACAGGAATAAGACAGCACAAGCTGAGCTATTGTCTGGATTTATTTTAAGTAACTCTAGTAAGATTACAGTATGCTTTTATAAGATTACATAGTATTACTTTACGAAAGACTTGTTTACAAACACAGAGTTAGGATGAGAGAACTAGAAGAAGTAACAGAACAATTGTAAAGGAAGAGAAATCAGAGGAATGAAGAAGGGAAAGGTGAAATAGGAAAAAGTTAGGAGGTAAGGTGAGATATAAACCCCCTATGAACCATCTGCAGTGTATAACCACAAAACATCTGTAATATCTTTTAAGATTTCTATAACAAACAATAATAACTACCTTCAGCAAAACCTAAGATCATTTGCTGGTTTAAGTTTGTGGGCTTTTTTTTCCCCAAACGTGCAGGCAATCCAAAACTTTTTGAATCTGGAGTACCTTCTTATCACTGCATCTTGAACAGAATTCTATCCTCTCCACTGTTTACCTTCTGCTTTACTGAGGTGATGCAACAAGTGCAGAATGGATTAATGTCTTTAATAAACATGAAGAAATGGGTGGCAAAAATCTGGGTACGTGAAGATAAAGAGCACTCAGGATTACCTGAGGCTGTAAAGCCTGACTAATGTTTGTGATAGAGAAGAGGAAAAGTTAAAAAGCAATGAAAGTCAAGGCAGCTGTTGTGGATTGCTCAAAGGGAAGTAAAAAGCTTAGGAATGGCAATAAAAAACCAGCTGTGATAGCTAAAATCAGGTAGCATTTGAAAGTGTATCTTATCCCTCCTGCGTTTCCTAAACTGAGCCCTAGGGATGGGCTGAACCTAATCCCATGTGTAATCTATGGGAAAGGAGCCAGCAGACAAATAGAAGCTGGCATCCTGAATAGACTCTGTGATTAAAAACAACATTTTAATACAGAAATAGAGCAATCTCTCTTTCAGAGACTAGTCAAGAAAAGGCAAATCATCAGATTTTCACCTACTTTGTTTTTCAGTTGTTTCTTTTTGATTATTTGGAAGCTTAAATATAACTTTTTAACAGAAACTGAGCTGGATGCTCTTAGAGTGTCATGCTTAATGGCAAAACGGATAGTTTGCCCACTGAAGCCAGTAGTCTTCACTATTACAAGTTGGAGCAGCATAAACTGGCGCATTTACAGTAGTATAAACACACATGAAAGCTACATGGAAACTCTGCTCTACTCTTGTCCAGTTTTGAAAATAAAACCATTGTTTCAAAAGAAATTCTGACAGCAGTGTAGTTCTTGTACTACGAAAAAACCAAATCACCTGTTGGAATATGAACTATCCGTACAGCACTGTCTGTGGTGTTGACATGCTGGCCGCCAGCTCCACTAGCTCTCTTTGTTTCAATCCGTAGATCTTTTGGATTAATTTGCAGCTTCATCTGTCATGGGAGACCCCCAAAAAAAGAAAAAAATAACATATTTATATAGTTCCTTTTTAGACAGATATCAAAAATGCATAGTTGGGTTTATTTTATGTCACATTCAGGCAAGATCAAACTTTTTAAAGTTTATGAGTGGTAGCTCACATCCACTTATAAACATATTAACAAATCTTTGTAGCCAGATTGGAATGTGACGTGATTGAAGCCAGGAAATGAGACAAATAGTAGCTTAAGGCATAACCATCCCATCACAGTGACCTTCCCCCTCTTCTGAAAGCTCTGCACCCTCGTCTAGAAAAGTTAACCAATATTTGAACTTGACCAGATAGGTTTTTAGATAAAATGGAAATATTCCCTTGACTGACTCTGGAATGGGGCAGTGGTCTCCAGAAGGAAGGAGCAAGGCAACTTCGGGAGAGAACAGGAAGGGTAACATCTTTGACAATTTGCTAGGTCAACATGAAACAAAAATCAAAACGAAGCTTTAATTCTTAGGCAGTTGTTTTTAACAAAGCAAACACTGTAAGAATGAATTATCACCCAGACATTTGGAAGGCGAAAGAGATGACACTACAGAAATGGAGAAGAGGAGGTGCTAAAAGAAACCTGCAAGCTCTGTAAACTAGTTCAGTCTTTTGTTACTTTGTAAAAAAGGTAGTTTTCCACAAAACATGCAAGAAACAGTCACAGTGAATTTTTAAATTACAGTGAAGTAAACTGCCAGTGACTTTTTTGAGATTATGAGGAAATCCAGAAATTCTTTATTTCAGTCCCACAGACAAAAATAAAAATAAGCAAACAAACATGACAGTTTAAAACTAAAATTTAAAAAAAAAATCATTAAGAGAGAATAACAATAGAGACAGAAAATACACGGGTATCAGCAATACAGCATGTAACAACATTGCTCATGGTAAAATCAGTTATACTAGAAGATAAATATTACCTCAGTGGGTTGGGGTAATATCGCAACAGTCATTGTGCTGGTGTGAATGCGCCCTTGTTTTTCTGTCTTCGGCACCCGCTGAACACGATGCACTCCTCCTTCAAATTTCATGTGCTTGTAAGCCTCAAGACCCGCTATACTGGCAACTGCATATCTTAGGCCACCTTAAATATAGAAGAAAAATGGTTGTAAAGCTGTAAGAAAAACTGTTGGTACTATGCTGTTACATTTCAAACAGGATAGGTAAACATCATTGCCATTTGTTTCTTAAAATTATTAATTTACTATTTAAATACTTAGGCAGAATTTTACGGGAAATGCAAGAAAAGTCTTAATAACAAAGCCAGACATATATAGTCACACAGATCTCATGTACGGGACTGTCAAATTCATTTTTATAGAGTCCAATTTAATTTTTTTTTATATACATTAAAAGGTTGTCTACAAATCACGTATGTACACATACAGTCATAAACCATAGTAGAACTCTAACACCAGTAGTAAGCTGACAAAGATCAAATTTTGAAAGCCACCTTCAGAAACTACATAATTTTTTTATTGTTAGTTCAGAACCTTGTAATTTAATGGGAAAACTAAAGGGTGAATGTTATTCATACTCTTCTTATTACCCATTCTCCTCTGTGCATCCTACCTGTGTCTCACCTTCCTCTTTCATTTTGTTTAATCTTTTGCTCCCTTGGAGTGAACAGAACCCCGGCTCCTGCCCTTCTTACCAATACATCCCGAAAAACACTAGAAAGCAATATCCTAAAAACCAGAACTGGAACTTGGAAGTAAAGCCCAACGCAATCATGGTTTGTAACAGAGAGAGTTTGTTGCAATACTAGTTTACAGCATTCTTGCTCTTCCTTGTTTGCTAGAGTGCAAACCCTTAAGTTGTGCCCATACAACTGTTTGAAGGATCAAAGAATTGATGGCACTATAAGTGAATGTAATTTTTCATGCATTTTGGATTTTAATTCAGCTCAGTTCTGAGATCCCATTCTCAGCACAGCGGATGGTTTGCCAAGGGAATGGCTGAAGAGGAGAGAGGTGGCCTGGAAAGAGCACTGCTGTTGCAGTCCTGCAACATGAAACCACAGCCAAGGAAAAGAAGAGGCACAGACTTCTCAGAAATACTGTTTTAGGCTATCTCTAGACTAAGGAAACTGACCACGGGGACAAAATAGCAACTTTTTTTAAGAAAGGAAAACGAAGACAACATAGATCCTGAAAATGCCCTGCAGACCAGGAAAAAATCATCAGCCAGAACACAGGCCAGGTTGTTCACTTCCACAGAGAAGGTTTGCAAATGTTTTCATTCTTTAACATTCCCTCATAACTTGACTAAAACATATTTCCTTTTACAGTCATGTTTGCGGAAAATAGCCTAAACTGCCTCTTCCTTTCTCTTTCATCTCATTTTTGTCCTTCTGCCTTTTAAAAAGTTTGTTTCTGCTTGTACAAATCTCTACCACTGATTCAAATGTTCACCCAGTGTTTCACTGATCTAATTTATAGCCATTATCTACTACCAGTTCTGTAAGATAAATCTGTCACGTTTAGAACAAATCTGACCATAAAGCATGCAGTTTAACAACTAAAGAGTGCCTGTCAAAATCTTCAGTTTAGATCAGTAAGTTTCATTCTTAACAGGTACTGTGATATCTTTCTACTACTATGCAAATGCTATTCAAATGAACAAAAGATTTCTTCTTTAAAGAATCTTACATAACCTAAAATAATTAATGTAGTTGAGTAATAAAACTTACTTACTTCTTTACATATAAAAGCAAGTACTAAAAAAAAATAATAATCATAAGCAACCTCTGCACATGAGGAAGAAGCTAGACTACGTCAGGAATAAAAATAATGTAAATGTCCACAAGGCTATGGCATTACTGACAAGTATTAATTATGTGATAAGCAGTTTATTGCAAAAGCTAATGTTCTGCCTTTTCTCCCTCACTTCTCCCAGCATTGATATATATATATATCAGGGGTATAGTCTGTCTGTTTGAGCTGCAGCCATGTCTGTGATGTGTTCAGGAGAGTTTAAATTTGTAGCGGTAACAGTGTGCCCGTGGCAGCGTAGTGCTTAGCACGAGATGAGCGGGAAACCAGTTCAAAAGACAGGTATTTAGGTCATACTGCTTCATATCAACTATTACCAACATGGGTTTAATATGAAATGCAGCCAAATCCAATGAAACTTCCACAGACCTTTTACCCTGGCAGACATGTCATAGGCCTGTCAAATAAAGTTAGCTCTTACGAACTACATGCTTGCCCCTTTCAATTAAAATGTCCCTCTCTATTCTGGAAGTTGATGTGCTCATAACAAGGGTATGAGTTTGCACTTGTTTTTTATACCCAGGTTGAGACAAAGTCCCATACCCGTGTGTCTGCCTGCCACTACAGGGCAAGGGGCAGTGAATAAATAATGACATGTGGGTTTGTGCTGTATCTTGAACATGCCATTTTTGCACAATGGCATCCCTTGAGGTAGGTCACTAAGGTAATAGTGGACTGAAATAAATTCTTAATCACAGCTTTCTTTAACATTCACCTTGTTCACACATGGTCACATTTAGATTTCAGCCAAATTGTAGAACTCTCTCTGGAATGAGGGAGTTTGATGTTTTAATGTAGGACCTTATTGTTGCTCATGCAGTTCATAAAAATGGGATGTGGATGGGATGCAACAGCTCAGTGCCACCAGCCATATTCCTTAACTCCATTCTTGCTCAGCACAGCACAGACACTTTGAACCTGAGGCCAGTCAGTCACACCTCTGTGCCTGGCAAGATTATGGAGCAGATCCTCCTGGAATCTCTGTTAAGGCACATGAAAAGTAAGGAGGTGACTGGAGACAGCTTCACCAAGGGCAAAAAAGGCCACCAAGTTTGTCAGGCATGATATGATGCTGCCATACACTTGGTGGACAAAGGCAGAGTATCAGATATCATCTACGTGGACGTGTGCAAAGCGTTCAACACTGTCCCACACGACATCCTGGTCTCAAAATTGGAAAGTCATGGATTCGATGGATGGACCACTCGCTGGATAAGGAGCTGGCTGGATGGCCACACTCAAAGGATCACTTTACCTCAGTTGATTCAAGATGTTTTAGACTAAACTTCAAGAACAGTTTTAGTAATACTGATCCCTCTCTGCCAAGGGACACATGGTAATAAACAGACTTTCAACCTGCCACCAAACTGATCTATAAACACTATAAACTTTAAGTAACTAAGCAGAACAGCGTATCCACATAAAAAGCATATGTAAACTGTATTTGTAAAAAAATAAAGCTAAAGCAACATATCTGCATCACTTTCTGAACTTCTTTCCACCAATCACTTAGTTTCATTTCTACTTTTTTAAACTACTGAAAGGCAAGTTTTATTTTTCAGTACCTTAGTATTTTAGTAGTACTTCTGAAATGGAATTTCAAATAAAGAAGCTGAGGAATATCATACTCAGACATTCAAACAATCTTCTGCTTCTAAAATTAAGTTAGTACAAATTAGCTTCCTGCAGTCAGGAAATTCAAGTGTCATATGAATGAGTGTTTCAACTTAAATTAAAAAGTTACAAAGATTAAGTATTTTTGTTACTGACCTATTTCACTGGGGAAGTATTCTAATATTTCAAATTTCCACTGTTTATAGGCAGCATATCGTTGATACATATCAAATATCTCTGAGGTGAACAGCATGGCTTCCTGCCCTCCAACTCCAGAAGTTACTTCCATGAGAAGATCACTCTTGTCTGTTTCTTCTGAAGGAATCAAAAGCAACGCTATCTGTGAATACAAAAAACACCCAGCTAAGACTTCCCTCTGAGGCTTCTATCCACAACTGGGACACTATAAAATGCCAGATAAGTCTGTAATTGATCTAGACCACATTCTCCTGCACCAACTGGTGGGATGCCCAGAGGGCAGGTTCCTCCTGCTGGGAAGTGGCAGCAGTCAGGAAGATGGGGAAGGGAGGGATACTGCATGGTAGGAGGCTCCCTGTGTCCATTCACAGTCCCAGGAGCTACACAGGTCTCTCTCAAGACCTACAAAACTTCACAGAAGTGTTTACTCATTGGGAGCACTGTGACGTCTGGACACCACAGGATACACGCCAGTTCTTGCAACACAACTAATCATCTCCCTTCCCAGAAGATTCCCTTTTAGCCTGGTCTCAATTGCAGGGCTAAGAAGGCATGGAAGTTCAGGAGGTCAATCCTCCAAAAACAACTCAGCTCTATTATTCATTTATTTATTTACAAAGAGAGAGACAGCCTTATATTGATCTGTAGAATAAAGATACAGTAGAACAAAAAAACTATATCACCGTTTTGCAGGCTGGATCAAAACTGTGGACCGTTTGCAAATGCTTTTCAATCTCCTTCCTTTACTAGCATTGGATGATGCTCCTTTCCAGGCTTTTCCTTCTTCTTTTGGCAAAATCATAAGTATTTATAAAAAGTATTTATAAAGGGACTGTTGTCAGAGGAACAAAGAATGTGACAATACCACCTTCTGCTTCACCGGTAACATTAAGAATATGTAACAGTTTGTTTACCTAAAGACCATGATTTTTAGTGTTAAATAACATAAGATACTATGTAGAACTTATGTAGCAGTCTAAAGTAGTTACATAGTATTAAACTACATATTTCAAAACCACTACTGTGTTGTGGTACACAATTTAATGTTTCCAACAGATAAAAAAGCTGGACATCCATAAGCACCTACTTATAAAGGTGTATTGATTCAAAAAAAATTTCAGCTCTAAGTAGGCACTTACTCACAGGCTGTCTCTATACCATCTGCCTTTTTCATCTTCCTGAGATAACAGACAGTAGTTGAGTACAATTTGAAGGGAGGAGAGGAGGAGAATATATGTATATATGTATCTTATTTTGATGAGAAGACAATTTGGTTTTGTTAAGAATGGCAAGGTAATAGAGGCTTTTAAAGGGGATCTAACCTCTTGTTTCAGTTCAGCTATCTCTTCTTCACAGGAGGCGATTTCTGTTTCTGCAAGCTTCCGGAAATCTTCGCTCTCATCTGGAATATTTGAGTATGGTTAATCCTCAGACTTAGATCAGTGCCACTGTCAGAAAACCCTCTGAAAAATAACCACATGAAAAACTTACTCTACAAAAAAAAAAAAAAAAAAAAAAAAAAAAACCACAACACCCACCACAAAACCCACCAAGCCCCTCAAATGCGCTAAACCTGTCAGAAAATGAGATTAATAAACACAATCTGTAAAAAAGACAAACAGTACATATGTAGAGTTTTTTCTGATATTGTTCAGGTATGAGGCATGGGAAAATATGAAATACAAGAAGTTCCATGTACAGATTAAGAAAAAAAACCCCAACAACCCAACCAAAACCACAGCAACTGCTGTGCTGGTCATCAAACAGTGGCACAGGTTGCCCAGAGAAGTTGCAGAGTCTCCATCCTTGGGGATATTCAAGCCCTGGCTGGACACAACCCCGAGCAACCTGCTGTGGGTGACCCTGCTTGAGCACAGGGATGGACTGGGAAACCTCCAGAGGTCCCTTCTCACCTCAGCCTTTCCGTGATTCTAAAAAATGACTTCCGATATTTCACTGTGACGGAAACATCAGGGATTTATAAAGAGCACAACAGCCTCACAACTGACACTCTTTGTTAAAAGGACTATTACCCCTATCGTTGTATGCAAAAATTTGGAGATAGTAGTAGTAATTTCAAGTATTCTATCTCTGTCAATTTATTCCAGAACAGTTGGAATAGCACATCACTAAAAACAGAGATATGGAAGAACTTTTTGCATAACAAGAGGAACTTGTAACTTAAAAGCGTTACTTGACTGATCAACACTAATGCTTTATAATTAAGACTTGTTTTTCTGTAGTACAGTTTCAATATGTTAAAATGTTCCTTTTTTCCTGGTCAATATCAAATTTCACCCACGCTTAAAAAATATATATAAAAATCAGCATCTTAAGCAGTCTCTGATCTGCACTGATTCAGCTCACTCATGCAGAAGAAATAAATATTTCCCCAAAAAGGAGGAAATGGTACACACACAATGAAAAAGGGGGAACTGGGGCAAGCACAGGAATACGTTACTGCACGGTCAACAGCAAGAGGAAAAACAGAAAGATGCTAGACTTCTTTTTTTCCCATCTACAGCAAGCTCTTAAATGCGTTCAGCTGAGAGAGGAGGTGCACTCTTACAGTAAAGCCACACCATTTCAGCACTTTAACTGCATTTAGTCCCTAGAAAGAGTTTAAAAGAAACTTTTTGAGTCTACAAGTTAGGTTTAACATTGGTAAATTGCCCCCACCCAATCACTTCTGTAAGAAGGAAATTAAAAAGACAGTCATGCGTAAATTGGTTTAAAAAACAAACATGCTCTTATGGACAGCTGGCTAAGAGCATGCACGGTTGACTACCTGACTAACTGTAACTCCTTAAACATGTTAACTTGATCATCTCCAACTATTTACATTTCTTTACAATAGCTACTAATTAAGGGCTAGTCATTAAGGCCAACAGAAGAAAGGCTAAGAATTAAGGAATTACAAATTGATTACAATCAAACTTGCTATTCATAATGCAACAATTATCCAATGAAGAAATAATCTATTTAATAGCAGTTGAGTACTTTAAGGTCCAAATGTAATACAAGCTCTAAAATCAGTTAAAACTAATATATATATGTAAATATTTTGAAGTATGAACTACAGAGGTGCTCAAAGTTACTTGTAATCACTTCACTTTGCTGGTTTTGATGACACTGACTTTTTCAGCAGGTTCAGAAAGGAGAGGAAAAAAAATCCTCTGTTTCATTCAGTTTGGGTCATTGATTAATTTGTTCAAGGAACTAGGTCTCCTTTTTCAATCTGAGGTGGGAGAGAAGGAACAGAAACAAAAAAAGATACTGCCTCCTTTCATAGTGTTCACCACCTTCATCAGCTGAAGTAAATGACTAATTAACACTCTTATTTCAGCAGTATTTAGAGAAGCAATAGGGTTAGGTTGATGGTTGGACTAGATGATCTTAAAGGTCCCTTCCAACCCAGACAATTCTATGATTCTATTACATGACCTGGGGAACATTTCATGATCTATAATGAGATCTGTGATAATGGGCATTATGAGAAAGACCTGGGAGTCCTGGTGGATAACAGGATGACCATGAGCCAACAATGTGCCCTTGTGGCCACGAAGGCCAATGGCATCCTGGGGTGCATCAGGAAGAGTGTGACCAGCAGGTCCAGGGAGGTCATCCTCTACTCTGCCCTGGTGAGGCCCCATCTGAAAGACAGGCAACTGATGGACCGGGTACAGCAGAGGGCTACAATGATTAGGGGCCTGGAGCATCTCTTTTAAGAGGAAAGGCTGAGGATCTGATCAATGCTTATAAATACTTAAAGGGAGGGTGTCAAGAGGATGGGGCCACTCTTTTTTTCAGTGGTGCCCAGTGACAGGACAAGAGAAAATGGGCACAAACTTGAATATAAGAAGTTCCACCAAAACATGAGGAGGAACTGCTTTACTTTGAGGGTGGCAGAGATCTGGAACAGGCTGCCCGGAGAGCTGGTGGAGTCTCCTTCTCTGGAGACATTGAAAACCTGCCTGGACAAGTTCCTGTGCAACCTGCTCTAGGTGGACCTGCTTTGGCAGGGGGGTTGGACTAGATGATTTCCAGAGATCCCTTCCAACCCCAAATCATTCTGTGATTCTGTACCCTAGTGAAAATTTTCTAATCTTACAGCGCTGTTTATCTGCATTTTGGTTTCTAACTGCTATCAAAACAAAGTTCAATTTGGGCTAAAAAAATATTCCCTCTTTGGCAACATCCGAGGTGTGCAGCTGACAACAGGGCCCAGAGTTAGATCAGAGCGTGGAGGCAGCATGAGTAGATGCTGAGGCTGATGACTGCTGAAACAGATGCAAAGCATAGGCCATATGCCAGGCATATGGCAGTGAGAAAAAAAATAATGGAATCATGGATTTTTTGGAGTTGGAAGGGACCTCTAGAGATCACCTAGTCCAACTCCACTGCCACAGCAGGGCTGCCCAGAGTACATTACCCAGTACTGCATCCAGGTGGGTCTTGAAGATCTCCAGAGAAGGGGACTCCACGACCTCCCTGGGCAGCCTGTTCCAGGGCTCTGTCACCCTCACCAGAAAGAAGCTTTTCCTCATATTTGAATGGAACTTCCCATGTTGCCCCTCATCCTGTCACTGGGAACCACTGCAAAGAATCTAGCTCCATCATCCTTCAACCCACCCTTTAGATATTTTTAAGCATTAATTAGGTCTCCCCTCAGCCTTCTCTTCTCAAGGATAAGGAGCCCCAGCTCCTTGAGCCTTTCCTCGTAAGGGAGGTGCTCCAATCCCTTAATCATCTTCGTTGCCCTACACCGGACTCTCTCCGGTAGTTCCCCGTCCCTCTTGAACTGGGGAGCCCAGAACTGGACGCAGTATTCCAGTTGTGGCCTCACCAGTGCCACAGAAGTGAGAGGGGGAGAATGACCTCCCTTGACCACACTCTTCCCTCTTTCTCCTCAGAGAAATACATGAAAAAAAAATATTTTTTTTTTAAATTTTTAAAAATTTCTATCCCTGATATATTATTTCATATGCAGAAGATGCCGCCACGCTGCTCTTCCTTCAAGTACCAGCGGCTCCCAGGCGCGTGGACGAGCCTCTCCATCTCCTTCCCCCGCTCACCTGTACCCTGGCCTCTGCTTCCCCACCCCACAGGCCTTTAACCCCCCCACGCGTGTCATCGCCGCCTCCCCGCCACGCACCGCCCCGCGCCTCCCACACGCGCAGCCAGCACCCTCACCGCTCCGCTCCACCAATCGCGTCGGCGTATGCAAATCACCCCTCCCCGCCTCCACCAATAGGCCCCGCCTTCTCCCCACCCCTTCCCCCCGCTCCCCGCGGCGCCCGCCCCGCACCTTGCCGCGCCAGCTCCCGCGTATCGCGCAGCTCCCGCTCCTTGTCGCGCAGCCGTTCGATCCGCGCCGCCAGCTCCGGCCCCGCCCCCCCCCGCTCCCGCGCCTCCAGCAGGCGGCGTAAGGAAGGGGTGGCAAACAGCTCCTCGAAGCCCGGGCGGGCGCTCAGCCCGCGGCGCGGCTGCGTCCCCATCGCCGCCGCCGCGCTGCCCCGGCTCAGCACTGCGCGGGGGCTCCGCGGCGGGGGCAGCGCGGCCGCCCGGCAGCCTTGCGCCGCGCGAAGAGCTCGCGAAAGCAGCCGCATGCCCAGCTGGGGCGCCCGTCCTCCGCCAGGCCCTGCCCGCGCCGGAAGCACCCGAGTGCCCTCGGCAGCCTCCCTTCCGGGTTTCCGAAGAGACTCGGGAGCGGCCGGAAATTTTTCGGGGCTCGGCTGGCGGAAAGGAACGAAGGCGTTCGGCTCCCTTCAGCTGGTGGGGCGGTGCCTTGAGGCGGGCGCATTGTGATTGGCCAGTGGGGGCAGGGGGGCGTGGCCCGGGCCCGCGCGGGTGGTGGCAGGCTGCGGCGAGTCGGCTGGCGGTGCGGGGCTGGGAGGTTGGGTGTGTTTTTATTCATTCTGACTGGAAAAAAAAGCCCCCAAACCTCGGCAAATCCTCCATGGTACAAGTTTAAAGCAGAGCTCCCGGGGGTGGTGTTGCGTCCTCCTACCCTGCAGCCAACCTCCCGGGCCTAGTTGTGGGGACGGGGAGGCGGGGTTCAGTCAAGGGGGGTTGGATATCCAGGTTACTCTCCCTTTTTTTGTTTTCCTCTCGCCCCAGAATAAATTTTCAGAATTAAAATACCCTGAGGAGGAGGAAGCTGCAAATAGCTGTGGAAGGATACCTTCACTGTTAAAGCAGGCGCAAAACTAAGCATTTGGAGGAAAAGAAGAATAATAAAGAGCAAGTGAAAGAGCTTTCACATCAGGGATAAGTGGTGAGGCTGAAAGAGTACCCCTTTACAAAGTGCAGATCTGAGTACAGTGTCTTGTGTCAGTTTTTCGGCTGGAATGTAGTGAAGATGCAATCATTTGGTAAATGTTACGTGATGGGTGCTGCGGGATGACCCTGGCAAATCCCCTCTGGTATGCAGACAGGGTGGCATAGTGACCTTGTTTTATGTAACACCATTAATGAGATTCTTGGCTAAACTCCAAACAGTTTGAAGAATATCCTTTATTATAAAAATGTGCAACTATCCATAAAACTTTATTAGGCAGTGTTTCATATTACAATCATTGGAGGAGTCACAGTCAGGTCTTTGCTGTTCTTCTGTCCTTGTTCACATCTAAACAGAACTTACCTAGTTCTGTTTTACATATACATGCATATTTTACAACTAAATTACACTGGTGGAGTAACAGCAACTTCCATATGATACATTAGTAAATTGTTATTTTCATGAATGTAATATCAAAAGCAAGAGTAAGGCTTGAACACCTAAGTGGTTTTGGTAGTCAGCAATGAAAACTTGAAAGTTTTGTTCCATTGTGGAAATCCAAAGGCAATATGGTCAACAAAAGAATTTATTATTTAGAATGTTAAGCATTAAAATGAATGGTTGGGTGAAAACATTTTCCTATGATCGTAGATGCACCACTTTGAGTAAGGTTTATTGTCAAAATACACTGTATTTATAAGTCAAATCACTGTATTTTATAAGTCCAATCACACTGAAATAGCTTTGTGGAGAATGTACAATCTTTGTAGCTAGTCTGGCACTGATAAACAGCCCAGGCCATTGCTTATTAAATCTCACCCACCAAAATCTTTCCTTGCTGCTTGCCCATGAAGCTCCCTCAAGCCCTCTTCAGGAAAAATGATCACATTTATGCACTTAATAGACCAAACATTTTGGTGGTTTCTAACAATGAAAGAAATTATGAGAATCTTAACGGCTGTGTGAATCCTGCTTGTAAAAGGAGTGCACAGAACTCAGGAGATTTGGAGTAAGGGGTGATTACATGAGTAAGGTAAAGCTTTTGAGAAGAAAAAAAGTAGTGTGAGTCAATGACTGCTGTTCAGCCTTTGAATCACCTGAATCGTATCCCTGTTTTAAACTGGAAGGTTGAGTTTGTGGACAAAGGAAGGGACGAAATCTGGCTTTTTGGTATAACATTAAAGTAATATGCAGACTATGTTTTTGTCAGGGCTTTTTCCAGCTGATTATGGCACCATTGCTTTGTTCATTCATCCTACAAATGTCACTTTTACTGCTGGCGGAAGTATTCAGGACCTATGTGACTCAGGCTGATGTTTTGTCACTGCAAACATAACTCAGGCTATAGGTGAACAGGTCTGGACTTTGTCACTGCAGCCATGTCCCAGGATGTGCTACAGTGCTATTCTTGGGTCTTTGCAAAAATAACAGCATTATGGGCTGAGGAAAACACCAATTTGAAGTTGGTAGTTAGACATGGTGCAAATAAACTTGGAGCAGACATTGCAGCTGTCTGTCTATGTGCAACTTTAATTTTTTATTTTGTTGCATTTGATAAGGACTCAGGCTTTTGTTGGGTGTGTTGAATGGGTTAACACTGTCCGGAGCAGGCTCACAGACATCATAGAGGTGTGAGCTTTCTGGTGTAGAGAGTCACTGAAGTTAAAGAGGCTTTCTTGTGGCAGCTTTGCTTTTGAATTGGTGGTATGGAATACTTATGCTAAATGGCTTTCGAAAACACTTACTGCCTTCAGAAGCTGCAGGTTCCTGAGCAAGGTGATGGCATGGTCAGTCAAGCAAGCTGCTGTTACAGAAACAGCCCCCCGCCTTTTTTAGGTATTGGTTCCACAGGCACACATGTGGTCCTTATGATGGTATTTGCTGCCCAGGGGAGCAAGTCTGGCATCAGGTGACAGCTTAAACCCTGGCTGTTTAAGGTAGAATGTAGGTCTCCTCTATTTGCTTGGTTTAGACCAGTCTAGCAGACACTTTAGCATGCTTTTTATTTAAAACAGGGCTATCACTACCTTAGGTCTGGTTTGTGTCCACTGTCTGTTGTTCTGCAAATGGATTATGTGGAGTCCACAGGTGCTCAAGGAAGTTGTGGACAAGCTGTGGACCTGGAAGTACTATGGCCACATTTCCATGGTACCTGGACTCAGCTGGTTAACACGCAGTCCAGGCGCCTGTGTCACCAAGCTGCCTTTTCTCCATCATACCTTTTGTCTCTTTCATACTATATGTGCTTTCAGTCTAATTTAAATACTCTTGATACTGAAGGTTTTGTTTTATCCTAGGATCCCAGCATTTCAGCTCAGTTACGTGAAAGTTGACTGTAAACAGCTGAGTTGAGCACATGCATAATACAATAAATACTCAGTTTCTTTGAAACCTAAAGGTCAGAAGTGTACACAAGTGCTCTGTGTATTTGGCATCAGGCTCTATATGACATAAAAGATTAAACACTGGGCAAAAGTGACAAAACCATAACTCCTTGTAGTGCACTTGCTATATACATTCTCATGAAAAATGAAATACAAGTTAAATACATACTTATTTTATTCCAGGCTATAGAATAAGTGTATTTAGGCAGTTTTTCAAAGTGTATTGTACACTGCATGCACAATAAATCAGTTTAATAGCTTGACTGTTTTACAATTTGTGTTCAAAGAACTATATGATAGGCAATGAGATCATGTTATAGCATGACTTGTTGTCCATCTGGACTATATCCATTTTTTCATTAAAAAAATTTGGAAACCCAAACTAATAAATGAAATGTGTAATAAACATTTTAATATGAGCATTTGCTCCAAGAAAGAAACTTCATGTTATGTTCAATTTTTTAATTCCTCCAAATAGAGGATGTAAGACAAGAAACTTTGAACGTGATTTCATTGCAGTATTACACTGAAGATTGGTGTAATATTTTCAAAATGATGTAACAGTTTCCAAATACAGATTTTGGAATCTTACACTAGAAATCAAGGTAATACTTTAGGGCCCACATATTTAACTTTAAAACTGTCCTGGAAAGGATGACTTGTCTGTGCTGACAAGAACTTTTACCTGTGTGAAATATCTTATAAAGATAGCTTATGACTAGCAGGTCACCATCAAATAGTAACATTAAGAATATTCAAGTCTACATTTGTAAAGACTTATGCATGCAGTTTTGTCTCTTACACATTGTTTAGATGTGTGGACTAAATGTATTGTGCCTCAAACACCAACAAACTTGAAATTACGCTATGTAAATATATACATATATGATGCTGTATATGTTTAGTACCATAGTAACAAATGATACTAGACATATGTAGGACCATAGTTTAATTCCAATTAAAAAAAAAAGCCAGAAAAAATTGATTTTTTTTCTAATAAGATTTCACAGTAGGAGGAGGCAGTCCTTTTTTACTGAATTTCCCCCCCTCAGGATTTGTAAACATCATAGCTATTATTCTATCAGTATAATAATTGAATATTTTATTCATAATGGTAGGTAGCTAACCAACATGAATAAAGTTGTCATAACACAATAACACTTTCAGACAAAACAGGTATTTATTAAAAGAAACATTTATAAATATTTTGTCTTGCATTTTAAACTACATTTTCATAAATAACAATATTTAAAAGTGCTGAATATGGTAGGATAGTCAGCAACGCCACTGTAAACAGATTTGTTTCCCACTTTGCAGATTTTTTTTTTAGATCCCATTTTGTCAAACACTACAACAGTTAAAATATTTGCATAGGGAATAGAGAATAGCCCTTTTAATCATCTCCTGAATTCTATATAAATTACAAAACCAAATGAGTTTAAGAAACAGTTCGTTAAATTGTTTGTATATATATCCAAGAAAAGCACACAGGTTTCAAGTAAAAAGAATGATTAAAAAAATTCCCCAAGACTTGCTATTTGAAACATGTTCAATAAATTAAAAAAAATGAGAGGTAGTAAAACAAAGGGAAAAAAAAAAAAAAGGAAAAGCCCCAGAAAATAAACTAAGACCTGCATCCCACCGGTTACTCTACAGCAGCAGACCCTCCTGGGCAGCAGCGGCTCCAGGCGGGAGCCAGCACCGGAGGCTGCCTGCACGGAGTAACTGGGTAGTTGGAGCCAAGTGTTGTCAGGGCAAGATTCCGCTCAGGGACACAACTGCCAGACCTTCCTGTCCCAGCGAAAGCAACGGGCTTGTGCCATGTTTAGTCCTGTGGAAGCGAGAAGAACCTTGCCTCTTAAGTCTTAGTATAAGACCAGAGTTGTCACTATTAAATATATATATATATACATACAAATATATATATATATTTAACGAGTATTCAAAGCCATTTCTTAGTATATCTTTAGTGGTTTGTGAGGGATGCTAATGCTCATTTTGCTTGTATATGGTAGGTATGAAGATGGGTTTTTTTTAAGTTCCGAGTCACTGTCTCTTTAAACATCAGAATACATCCTAAAATTGGACATTTTTTGATCAAAAAGCCAAGCAAACACCTATTAAAAACACCATGGCGGCCAAGTGATGGGAGTACTGGGCTGCCTTAGCTCTGAGGGCTCAGTACAGGATTCTTTACCCAGGAAAGACACCCGTTGTGTTTCTGTAGGCATTTTGCTTGGGTAAGGACTGTAGGTTTAGGAGCCCTTGAAGTTTGGTTTAATATTACTCTCCAAACCCCTTGCTTTCAAGGAGTTACTCAAAATCAATGAGGCTAGAAGCTAAGATAATACTTCCTTAACCTGCCACCTTGTAAAACATTACTTTGTTTAAAAACACTTTTTTACTGGATTTAGCTTTCAAAAAAAAAAAAAGATCTTACAAGACAGATGCAATTCATCAAAATGTTCTAAAATGCTCTAAAATGCTACATGTAGGCAATCTTTTATTAAATTTCTTTATTTAAAAAAACTAAATTCTTAAGCTTTTTGTTTTTCGTTTTTGTTTTTCTTTTTCTTGTTTTTTGCTGAAGTACATAACATTATACAACAGTGTTAGAACTGGATAGCCAGTCTTTAATAAATCAATTACAGTATCTGACATCTGAAATGTACATTGAAAATCTTTGTTCTTTTAACAATTAAACAATATCAGCGCATAGATTGTGTCACCCAGATACGGATCCCTTTAAGTGGTTTGTGCTTTTTTTTTCTTCCTTTTTTTTTTTTTTTTTGACATTGCAAACTCTGTAATGAAAATGCCACAGTTTTGGCAGTGAACAACCAGAGGAATCCTCCGCTTGGTTTATTTTAAATAAACAGTGATAAATAGCTCTTTTTTTTTTTCTGTACAGAAATACTGGCTTAAAAAAATCAGTGTATTGTACTCAGTAGAGCATGTTGCGTAATGCTACACCTTAAAAATTGGCTTTTTTCAGTTAGTGATGTTAAAAAATGCAAGCCTCTTTCTGGTTTGCTGCAATTGTTTCTATGTACCATAAGACTGTATTGCACAAAAAAAGTTCTTAAATACAGATATAGTTTATGTTATTGGATTAAATATTGCAACAACTAAGTGGTAAGTGAAGCAGTTTTACCTTGCACATGCAGTGTGAGGATACACAAGGAGACTGTTCATAAAACTACAAATACATCATTGCAATCTTGACTGCAGGAGGGTGAAAGGAGTGTGAAACAAATGTATTTTGGCAAATCCATTGTTCCCCTCCCATGCCATCTTGAGCAAGGAGGACCTTGGTAAAAATGTAGACAGAGACCATAATATGTATTTGTTTTCTTCACAGTAGCCTGAGTAGTGCTAAACTGTAGTTCTCCAGGAACCCAGCTCCAGATGTTATTAAACTACTTTTCTTTCATCCCACCCACCCCAAAAAATCAAGTTGTTTTGTTTGAAAATTAAAACTAAGTTTCAGAAGTAGAGCCTGTAATACTTTCAACAAGAGACTTATAAATCTGGGAGTTCAAAAACCTTGGAAAAGAGTCTCTGTGCATTAGGGTGTATATCTGGAGTTGAGCATCTTCATACATGTGAGGGCTGGGGTCCAACAAGTTTCTGTTGATCACTTCTCTCACCCGGGAATCAAGACTAACCTGAAGAAGATCAGAACAGACTCATATTAAACAGTAACATTGGAAAGGCTGTTATGTGTAACTTTGTTTTGCGGGGCTTCACAGAACATGCCGAGTTTCTCAGTTCATTCAAGTAAGGCTCTGTGCTACTTTCAGAACCACCACATAATTTCAGACTGAGACCATCGATACTATTTCAGTTTTTACTTTATCTTTGCATCCATCTTAAGATCTGTAAGATGAAGTGCAGCTGTGTAACAGAATAAATGCAATGCAACTAAAAACTCTGCAGTAACCTGCATTTTCCAAAATATGTTATTTTACCTTCTTTTTATTTATTTATTTATTTAAAATTATTTTTTTCTCAAATTACTGTTGAATTACTCTAATTCAGAGAGCTGAAATGGTTGTTTTCTGACTATTTGTGTTTAAATCTTTAGAAGCTTTCTGTTCATCATTCTCATCTGGCTGCCCTACAAGTTTTTTTCCCAAAACACTTGTCACTCACAAATGATCTGGAGTTTTTTGTCATTTTGATCATGTTAATATCTCCTTTAATATTAACTATTTCAGATTTGTTCTTTTTTTTTTTTTTTTTCAAGACCCTGTAACAGCTGGTGATTTTCAGGATATAATTGTCCGTATTGAAATTGTTAGCAAGTTTCAATTTTAGCTTCTCATTTACTTTCCATGCCTAGGCAGAAAAGGGCATGTTATGCTTGGCATGAAAGCACAGATGATTTTAGAATATTATTTAGAAGTTCGAGTGAATGTACAGCTTATCCATAAAATACTCGAAAAACAGTAAGATTAATGCCTTCTGGATTAAATGAAATGGAAGAAGCAGGGAAAGCCACTGGAGCCAGCAAGGGTTTACTCAGCTAAGAAAAAAAAAAAGGCTAAAACACTGAATAAGGAAATACCAAGTATAGATCAGTTAAGATGCTGTGATTTACACCAGGTTACAGTCTGACCCCACAACTCTGCAACTATGTAAATAGATATTTGTATTGTCTGAAGGATTGAGTTCAACCCTGGAAAGCTCCACATACTGACATGGCTTGGTATGTGAAGGATGCTAACTGACATGAAAACTCAGAATGCGTGCACGTGTGTGAGCTTGTGGCTTGCATCTTTGTGTATGTGGTAAACCAAAGTCTTTGAAATACAATGGGATGGGTGAGTTGGAAAGGGATGGGGTGGAATGGGATGGGACTGGATGGGATGGGATGGGATGGGGTAGGGTGGGGTGGGATGGGGTGGTAGTGAGGAGTAAATATCCCTCATAGATGGGCAGGGGTGCTGCATCAGCTGCCATGAGCAGCCTCCCCCCTTTCCCAGCCTGGTGCTTCCCCTCCCTTGTGTTGGCTGGGATGTCTGGGCAACCCCACAGCAAGCTGAGTTAAGGAATCAATCCATCTGAAAGTGGCTGTTTTTCAACCCAGGCATTGTCTAATTAATGTATCTGTGCAAGCAAACCAGACTGCAGAGCAGGAGTGAACAGATTGGTGGGGCTGCTTGGCCAGTGACTACCTGATTTTAGACACAACAACGTGCAGGGGTGTGTGTTACGGTAGTTTTGAGAAGCAGCGTTGCAGCCATGCATCTTTGGAATTTATTTGAATAGATTTCAATCCTAAGCGATTGTACTTCTGTAGCACAGAAATGGCACATTAAGGTTTAAGAATTTCTCCCCCTGACACACATGCATGTATGTTAGGAAGAACAGTTTGTGCAGCTAGCTAATTGGTTCTTCATTATCAAATTATAATTGCTGGATAAAAAGATCAAATTTGGCAGGATGGTGGGGGTTTGTGCCATTGAACATAGTAAAAGTTAATTGCACTTATAGAAAGAAAAAAATACGGAACTATTCATTTACATTATAGTTTTTCGGTAGCTCACTGAAGCCAGATGGCAAAACTAGTTGGAATATGCTGAAGGTATTTCCTTGCTAAACAGATTAATATAAGGTATCTGTTGAGAACACTAAGACCTTCTGCCTCAATAACTTTTTCACAATAAGTAATGCTAAATATTTCGGCTCTTATGCCAAGAGATAACATCTGGAATGGGATGCCTGGATGAACAAGGACTTTCCAGCTTCCATGCTGATCTAAAGCGCTGCAGACAGTTTTTTTTTTTTGCCTCATGAGATTTCCAGTAGGGGCAGGAGCAACTGGATTAATGACCTCCACACATGTCCGGTGCATCAAGTTTCGCAGTAGTTTTGTTAAACCCTAAGTCAAACAATGCTTAGTTAGTATTTGAATTTTAACTGCTGGTTAATCTTAGCTTCAAAAGACAAAAGAGCATTCAGCACATATATATATATGTACTAGAGATATTGTGTTATAAGGAAAACTCATTATGAGCTTGTTGTGGTTCTGGAGTTATCTCACTCCAAAGCAGAAGTATACACTATGGCACAAGGGAAAATAATGGAGCTATAAATTGCTGTTGGCTTCATTCATATGAATGAAGTTGCAAATTATTACTGAAATGCAGTGCAGAAGTAAAATGTAGGAAGCAAGGTCCATAGTAAACATAAATTAGCATAATGCTACTGAGTAGAAAGTCAGATGCAATGCACAGAGACAAGGCGAAGGAGCTAAAGGTACATGACGTGGCCTAAGAAAGCCTCTTCTGTAGTGCTTTTATATATATATAACTTTATTGCAAAGCATGGTTTGATAGGGAATGCTTTTTCTTTACTCCAGGTGAAGAACATTTCACAATTTGTCTATTTCATTTTAAGGGTTGAAGAAAATCTTATACAATTTCCTAGATATCATCATACCTTTCATTAGAGAGCATATGTGGTCTCCATTCCTGGACTCTCACATAGGAATAACCGGTGCAAATTTGGATTTTCTCCCAGACAGCTGTTGCAGCTGATAAATCTATAATGATTCTCTAATTTTGGTGCCTTTTTTCCAGAAATCGATTTATATTACTTACTTCCTCTTTCTGGCAGGCATGTAGCATTACCTATTTCTCAGACTTCTGTTACTGGAGTTTCTTGACTCTTATAATGAGCTTTGAGGTGTTGTGGCCAGTGATGCTAAATGTCCCTGTGTCTCTACTTTTTCTGTCCCTTCCTGTCCTGATTTAATGTCCAATCTAAGATTTTCTGTCTGAGAGATCAGACAGACTTTCAGACCCCCATGTGGAAATCCAGGGTATAACATTTCTGCTCTGGAGTAATAGAAGATGCAAATGTAACATTTACAGCTTTACCTCTTTTGGTGATAGTATAGAAATGTAATCTTCATATATAAGTCTTGCTTTTTCTTCAATAACTTTCTTATTCTGTTCCTTCTTTAGATCTTCACATGCAAGCCAGAAAAGCAGGTTCTCCTCACTATACTCTGTTCGAAGAAACTCTCTGAAAAGGTTCCTCCCAGCTGGTGTTTTCATCATCTTGTCAAAATTCTGAGCCCAAGACAAAATTTCATCTGCAGTAGGGTTTTGACTGCAAAAGCAAAGTATCATTACAAATATGCTTCTATTTTTGTAACACTGTTTTCATACAATTGTCCAAAAATTCTCCTTTCAACTGCACTTTAGTCCAGAGTGAAAACTGGAAGCAACAAGGCTTCAGCAGTGACAGTGGAATTTTGTTCACTCTTCATTTGTGCATTCATTATCTGAATAGCCCACTAAACATGTTTAATGTTATGAGACATGCACTTGGCTTCCTACAAGTTTTCTGCTAGTGCTGTTAGCCGCCAGACTTAAAGACAAAATCCCACAACAACACTGAATTCCTGCCTGGGCAGTTAAAGGAGTTGTGATTTCAGGAAGCTGGCAATAGACCCTCTTTCATGAGTGTTTTAGATGACACCTGATGTCCCTGCCTGCTTCTGTTGCTGTTTGGCCAATCACTGCCTGCCACATGATTTTGTTCAGGAAGGACAAGAAAAACAAAAGGCTCTTGGCAGCTAAGAGCATACTAATGAGGCCCAACAAAATAGTGATTCAGAGAGCTTTTAAATTAGCATATTTCTCTGTGCTTGTACCTAAGGGTTGCTAAGCTTCCCTCTGTTTGGTGCTGTTGACCTGAATGATGATCTATTGGCACAAGATGTGATGGATGTTGCTGGCAAAACTGGAGAGAGAAGAAATGGGAAAAGTCCTTATTCCCATTTTCTGAAGGAAACTATTTATGACTTGTAACAGTGGACACACTGGATAAGTCATCAGAAGACTAATTTGTGTCACTAATCCATTAATGTATCAATTGAGAAGGTAATACTCAAAGTTATTTAACAACAACTAAATATGTTTTCAAACTTAATTCTGAGGGCTCACCCTCCCCTTACTGATAGGATCCAATACAAACTTCTATGTAATCATGTTGCACAGTAAGTGACATTTATCTATATTATTTCTCTTAAAGTCAATTTATCGACTCCTACTCTGCGTGCAAGGCAGACTGGATGATGGGAAGCTGTTTGTGATAGCCTTTCAGCAGTCCAAAATATGTAATAAATGAGAAAGTGTTTACATTTAAACTATCCAGCAAAATAACTGTAATTTGAACCAAAAAGTATAAACATACAGATTTGGAGGTGAAAAATCCTCTGTCTGAGGAGGGTGAAAAGAACAGGCTGAAGTGGATGGAGCTGACAAGCATCCTGTGCTCCCCCGTTGTCTATTGGGAATAGACAGAATTTTGTGGAAAGTTCTGACATTGTCCTCTCATAAATGACCATCAGTAGCAATGAAGACAATGAGTTG
>JAOQGH010000023.1:53520171-53579041 GCA_025769975.1 Gallinago jamesoni
ATAGACAGAATTTTGTGGAAAGTTCTGACATTGTCCTCTCATAAATGACCATCAGTAGCAATGAAGACAATGAGTTGCTTTTGCCATCAATCTAGAGTTAAGTTAACTTTAAGTTAATTGAGAGTTTAAGTTAACTCTAGAGTTTTTATTTGCTTGTTAAGGCATTAGAGAATTCAAGGCCACTGCTAGGTTAGCATTTTCCCCAACAAAATAAACATGGGCCCAAGCTTTAGACAGAAATAGAATCTCAGACTTTTAGTGTGTGTTAGCTCGTTTTTCAAGGTATGTGTTTCCTTGGTTAATTCCAGTGAAACCATACTCCAAGCTGTTTTATGAAAGGTAGCTATGTTAAAAATGTGAAGTTGAAAATGTGAAATTTCTTCTTGTCTTGATAAACAGAAGGTGATCCTACCAATAGGAGAGGCTTCTTATAGAGACCCATATGTATATGCAACCATCCATGATCTCCCATTTCTCCTACAGTTCTTCCCCACAAATAAGAAACTGGAAGTAAGCCTGACTTATGAATGTCTTCTGCTGGCATTTCACTGTCAGGAAAGATTTTGCTTCTTTTTGTATTGTTGTAGATTTTTTTGGAGGAAAAGTAATCAAAAGCACATTCCTGAAACATAAAAGCCAAGGCAATTCTTGATATTAGTTATAGGCAAATTAAAAACATTTGTTAGATAGCAGTTTGACCAACTTACCATTCTTCTATGACTTGGATACTCTCCATTTTGGTCGTGTGTGTTGGCCTTCCCGCATTGTCTCCTCTATCTTCATTCCTAACAGTGAGGCTGCAATGTAGTACAACACTTTATTTTGTCTAGAGAAAGTTAATTTAAAACAATGACTATAGTAATACAAACTTTTAAAAGATACAAACCTATGTAAAGTGTCATTTTTCACTCTTGCCCCTAAAATTTGGACCCACAGTTTGGAAAGAAAATTTTTATGATGACTTTTTCACTTAATTCTGATGAATGTTAATTAACAGTTGCTATTAGCATGTGTAATTTTTTACAAACTCACAGTTAATCCACTGAAAGATGGACATAAACTTAGAGGTCACATTTGGAGTGATTTCACTAGGTAAATTGGGAATATTGGTAACAATAAGGATAAGAGGGATAAGAATGTCTGAATTGGACATTGATGGGGCTTTGGTGCCGCATCAGTTGTGGATGGTTGTTCATTCTTTATGAACGTTCCCTTTTTTCTCTCCAGGATATGATGGCGGTAGATGGCTCGGATACAGAATTTAGGTCGTGCTCCTTATAAGTCAGCTCCTTACAAGTTCCTTCTCTGACCCAAATTTGATTTTCAGTCCAAAAAGTAAAACTTACTGGCCTCTCAACAGAAAGGCATCCATTACCCTCACATTACCAGAAGCAAGGAAAAGAAAGATTTCCTTTAGGCAAGGATGGTTTCAGTGTTTTGGTTTTTTTTCTTCTCTTTTGAGCTGGTAGCTAGCATCATGTATTTTTCTGTAAATATTTTTTAATTTGTTTTGCTTTATTGGTAGCGACTTCCTCAGTGTGTGCTCTCTATGAATGTTCTGGAACATGATATTGCCACTGAAGACACAATTCCTGGTAACTATTGAAATAAAGCACATTTTGAATGATGTAAGTATTCATATAGGAAACCTAGTTCCAATAATTAAACTTAAGAAGTGGAACATAGTAAGGATATGGAGATTTCCCCTTATCAGGTGTTCCCTAAATGTCCAATTGAGAGAAAACAAGCAATGAAACAAACAAACAAAAAAATCCCCTCCCAATCCTAACAGAGCTCATATTTTGAGTATTGGGTATTCACCGTACAACAATGCTCTCAATCACCCTAGGTGGCGATATACAAGAATACATTGGTAGCAAAAAACTTCTCCCTCCCCCAGAAATCTGAATAACTTCTGCTCAGCTCTAAGATGAAATCCCAGTTTTGAAGCATTTTTAGCCCCTCTGCATTTATGAGTTTCATCAACACTTTATTGGCAAAGTTAATAGGTGATCTCAAATACTCTTCTGAAAAGTGGAAGTTTAAGCTCCCAAGTAAAGCACAGCACATATTAAGACTTAAACATTACAAAGACGTACACTTTCAAAAAAAAAAGCTGTTTGATACTGGTTGCTCCTTCACTTACCTGCCAAGACCTTAGTTCAGGCCCTTGGTCCTGCTTCCCCTGTTACAGCGTAGGAATGCAGCTCCAGTGCTGCTAAGGTGTTAGGGTGTCATCAACTGCTGCAGGAGAAACAACACATCCTGAACTCTGGGGTTGGCAGGTAAAATGTTTTTCCGTCTCCTCTGACCTGTTGCTCGTCAGTCTATGGAGGGAGCACCCAGGAAAGCCAATGGGAGTTCCGTATATAGGAGGAGGAAAAAAAGGGACCATCCATCCACTTTCTGTCTTGTAATCTTTAAGTCTACACATGTAACTGCTTACTGTCACCTTGCATCTGGCTGGAGCACAAAGTTGGGGTGAGGGAGAAGTGGAGAAGGCACAAAACTTCTCTCTCTCCCTCTCTCCCTCCCTCCTTTACAGTAGGTAGAACAGCATTTTTCTTCTCTGCTAGGTGCAGAGAAGTGAGTGTGCTTTGGTTCCATGGAAGAGTAGCACCATGGAAGGAGGAAATAGCTTCTGTAGGTTCAGAATGTAACAGGGTGTTCACTCGAGTCTGTCCAGAAGGGAATGAAGCTGCCCATTTTCTTTTATCCATCACATGAGCAGCAGCCAAGCTGTATTCAGATAATTTACTTGTTGGGCAGTAGGCTTATTCCAAAGTTCGGATGTAGAGTCTTACTGGAAGTAGCAGGTGACTCATCTGAGAGCAGTTAATCAACACTGCTAATTTAATTTGATTGTCTGGGGCTGAATACTGTTGTTTTGCTCATATAAAATCTCTGCTAAACTTAGGAAAATTAACATAGGCTGAAGAAGGTGGAATACAAATAACGAGTGGTGAGCAAGAAAGGAAAGTAAGAAAACAGACAAGAAAGCCATGCTGCCTTCTTTGCACTTTTTTACCAAAGGTCTAAAGGATAGGCCCTATGTGTTTTGATTTTCTACGAGACAACACCTGGTAAAGTGTTCAGATGGTGGGCCCAGAATGTAGTGTGCGGTTTTCTGGTGTCTAAGCCAGAGTGACAATGAGAGGTACGCACTTGGCCCTAATTTCTTCATCGCACCATTTGTAGCCCGGGTTCAATGGCTGAAGTTAGTCAGCATTGCAAAAAAGGGAATACTAAAGAAAGAAGCGTTACACTTGATTGGAACACTTTCTAAAGTTTGGGTATTTTATTTAAAGCTGTGCTAAATTTATAATACATCTTGGCCTAAATTCTGCATTATGTTTCCAGTGACAAACACTTGCACTACATTTCAACTTTTATTTATCTACATGTGTCAAGGCTGGAGTTCCATCGGATACATTACTTTTGATATGTTTTTCCTGTGAAAGAAACCATCATTTTTATACAGAAGTACATTCAATTCGGAGACGTTCTGTTTTCACTCAAGGAACTGGTTCATGTTTGCTTAGAAAAAAAATTAAATATTTACACATTTGTGGCCACAAAGCTAATTTGAAAGCAGCCTTTAAATAACTCTGATCACAATAACAGATTGCTACCTTTTTACCTCAAAATGACAACACTGCTTTGCTATTTGCTATGTTGCTATCTTTAGTTGAAAATACCCTATCTGTTCACATTTCTCTGGGGAATTCAAGCAGTGCTCAGTGGCAAAGGCACCCTGCATACCTTGAGCTGGCGTTCTTGATACATTATTCCATCATGGAAGCTAGCTGATTATGCCAGAAGAATTATGCTGTATAGTGTAAAACTAGAGTAAAAGTAACAGGATAAAGATTAATGAAATGATCTTTCTTAGTTAAGGCTATAAGAGGAGGAAATTGCTGATATGCCTTATCAAATAATAGTTAAATAAAAGGGAGGTGTTCTAGAGAGACATCTGATGTAAATTAGCATATATGGTGCCATTATTATTTATTAGTTGGGGTACATCTAGCAGATAGCTTTAAAATTTGGAGATGTAAATTACCCATGAAAAAGGACAACAAAACTACTGATGCCTGAAAAATAGAGAATTTGGGGTGCCTAAAGGCAGAATTTAAGTGGTTTGTTTTCTGTTCCTATGGAAGGTTTGTTCTGCCCATTTTCATGCTGATTTTATTGCTCTGGAGAGTATGGTTTAAAGTACTTCTGTAAGCCCAAGTGATGACCCTTCAAATATATTTTGGGTTCCTGTCTTCTACAAAAATAATAGTTTCTTTAACTACTGCAACAGTATTATTATGAGTGATTTCTCTTTGGAGTGAGTGCATTTCCGGTTTGCAACTTCACAAACTTTAGAAGTAAAAATGTTAATTACCAGAGACTATTTGAAGAAGTATACAAAATGAACAAATTACCACATATAAGGCTAAGCTGGTCCAGGTTCCTAGCTCATGTGTTTTTGGAGGAACTAGTGGGATTAGGAAGACTAATCTTTATTTATTTAGCTAGTGGTATTCAGCTGTTAATATTCATGTTCAGCAATTAAATAGTTGTTCTGTTGAGTAACTATTTTTCTACATCAGTATCACAGGCCACTGGTGCATGCATAGTAAGGTAAAAAAGCCAAGCTAATTGGATAAAATCATCAAGAGAGCTGGACTAATTTAAGAGCAAAAATCTCACTTTTTCTCCCTCCAGGATTCTTCCTCCAGGTGTTTCCAGCTGGTGGTTTTACTGTTTTTTCAAAAGTTGCTTAGTATTCCTACTGCTGCAGTAACCTTCTACTGCCATTAAGAAACTGAAAATCATTTAAAGCTTGGACCTGATCTTTCAGTCTCTGTCTATCCAGTATACAAATAGTCTTTAATTGCTTCTCAGGGCTGGATTCTGATGTACCAGAATCTGGTGAATCAGTATTACCACTATGGCAAGAAAACTATGCTATTTTAACAGATGTTAAGATTAATATTCTACCCGTGTGTGGCTAACACCAGTTATTATTTGCTCAGGCATTTTCTGTATTATGTGCATCATTGCAGTATTTTGCAATTATGTCTGACATTGAAGATAATGTGATAATTAAAGTATTTTGCCTTAGTGATTTTTTTTTTGTGTGCTGCCATGACGATAAGGAGAAGAAATCAAACTGGGACATTGTGAACTAGTTGGTAGGCTATTGGGTTGCCATTCTGCCAGTCTGTGCTTGGTTCCCAATTCTTGGCTGAAGTCCGTAGACATTAGGCCCTGCAAGGCAATGATTACATTTTAGGGTGAACCTGTGTATGTCACATAGTAGGGCCATAAGCCCTCTAGCCAATACTGTGACACAGAAACCTTCCTTATTCCACCCCAAAGGCCACATGAAGACAGTTGCACATACATAATCTAAAGGCAGAATTTGGTTTTCAGATGAAAATCAATATTCGGTTAAGATTCTCTGATGTTCTGACATGATTCTTTCACTGATCTACCCTTTGAAAGAGTGTATCTCAGTGGTGCCAATTTTCACCCTATCCTACTCCTAGGAATTTTTATTATCACTAGATCAAGAGACAAAATATGTTTAGGTCATAGGTCCAAAAGCCTTTTTTGATGCTTGAGTCCAGCTCCCAGTGCAAGAGAGCTACATGCAGGCCTGACATAACTTAAATAACGGTGATTTAATAGTTGTGGATTAAATGGAGACTTTCTTAAATAAACACAGCTCCCTCCCTACAAAAAATGCACAGGAGATCAAGGTTTAATTATGATTTTAAAATTCCACTGGTAGATGATGTAAAATGGTTATTCACCTAAAATGCTGACAAACACAGGTTGAATTCACAAAATAGATTCAGTTAGGATTTCCACCTCCCCTTCCCCCCCAGGATTTGGAGGAGAAAAAGCCCTCCTTTAAACAAGAAGGTTAGTGAACTCATTCAGAGTTTGAATCTCCCTTCCTGTGGGACTGCGGTGGGGAAGATTTCTTTCAAGCTGTTCTGCTGAAGCTATTCCACTTTGTAAAAATAATAGAATGCTCATTACACAAGACAGTAACAGGAAGCTCTGAACTTAATGGCAAATCATCATGTAATGATGCTTAAGCATTTTATATAAAGTACAGTATTCTATACAACTTTGAGGGGAGAGACTGAAAACAAAAACGTATGATTAGTGCATTTTCCTGAGGTGAAGAGAAGGTGGTTTTGAAAACTCTGAGACAAAGTTCTCACCACCAACCCTAGATCTCTCACCTGCTGGATAAATACCTTCAGTCTTCAACATGAAGTGGTTGTGCCCTGCCTGTCTCCAAGCTCTTTGATTCCTTTATGTGTCTGGCATAAAACACACTGTATGAGCAGAAACTTATTTCTCCTGGTTTTAATTTGGATGCAGAAAAAGTGCACGCCAGTGTCTTCTCTCATTTTTGATTGCGGCTCAATCTGATTAGACTGTCTTCAATACAGTCAGTCATTGAAAAATCACTGTGTCTCCACTGCTGTGCTCACAAGTGACTCCTACATGCTGAGGCAGGCTCTGGAAGAAGTCAGAGATGGATGTGGTCCCTGTATGTGGCAATAAAACAGACAACTATACTGGTGCTCTTTAATTTCTTTTATGAAACCAAAGAAAAAATGATTTTCTGTCCCCTTGTTTTTCTGACAGCTGGAAGATTTAAGCCTGACAGCAGTGAAAAGTAGTCAGGGCTGTGTTTGTCTACGAACAGAGGAGCATGATGATTTTGTTATATTGTACACAGCAATAATAATGAAAAATAACTGCCATATTATCATGATCCATTCAGAAAAAACAATTCGGCTATGTTACTTTCGAAATCACTTAGACAGAGTCTAGTCTGTAATGCCATATTCTATCTCCCTTTTAATGGCACAAAAACAGGCATCCAAGAGAATGAAATTTTACATGAACAATATTATCCTGTTTTGTTTCAGACAAGTAAAGGATGAAAAATTGCTGCTATCAAAGTTAGGGGAAGAGTTAACTTTTTATTACAATTGATGAACAACGTCCAGAATTCTGAGAAAAACTAGAGCTAAAGTCATGATTTTTATGAAGAGGTGATGCCTTGCACTAAATATATTCATAGGCTCAGAGAAACTTGCATTATATCCTTCATACTCCTGGCTGTATTAAAGAGAAAGGGGATACATCAGCCATCAAAGCCATGCATTTTGGTGTCTTATCTCTGACCTCTGAGAATTTATCTCCTTGTAAGAATAGCTAGACAGACTAAATAGCTTAGGCTCTTGTAATAATACCAGTATATGCAAAGCATAGACGTACAGAGCAAATTTCAGCCAAATCACTGGCAATAAGTGAATTCTAGAGCAAAGGCATTGTGTGTAACCCTGGAGAGCTGCAAGGTCAGCATCAGTGATGTGCAATCTATCCACAGAAAGATGTGAAACAGTGAAAATTGAAAATTTGGTATTTCCATATGTCTGCATTGGTTGTCTGTGAGAAACTTTGGAGGGGAACAGTGGTCAAGAGACTTTGGAGTCATTTGCTTAAATTGATCAGAACCTGGTCTTAACTCAGCAGAACATGATAATTTTTGTTCCAAAGAAGAAACAGATAAAAAATGTGAAGGATTTTTTGGGACTTAGTGTCTATCCTAGTTCTTTAATGATATAAGGTTTACAGATCTTTTCTGAATTCAGTAAAATAATGTAGGATGTACAATTTTATACTGAAAACAGGTTAGAATTTTAGTGAAAAATAGCTAGATCCTTCTCTGAGTGGATTGTCTTGTTTTTAAATGATGGAGATCGTGTTTAGTAGACTGACACAGGAAAGCAGCCTACTGGGCAAAAGCCAACAATTACCATAAGGCTATAATCAGCCTACTTGGCAGTGTCCACTGAAACTATAAACTCCTTTCAAAAACTCCAGGTACCTGTGGTGCTAAGTTTCCTGAATGCCAGAGTTACATTTGCCTTAGGTGAAAACATGGTGCAAGAGACATGTGTAATCCAAATTGTTTTAAAAGAAAAAACCAAACAAACATAGACTCCAGCTTGAACTCAGCTGTTTTAGAATGAAAAAAAATAATATGTGTTTGCAAGGATAACTTATAAATTTGAGATCTGATTCTGCAAGGCTTACCTCATATAGAGAAAAAAAAAAACAACAAATTAATGTTTTGTTTTATTTTGGTTTTTAATAATGCAAGTATTTGCAAGGTTAGCATCCTGGAGATTTTATGTTACAGCTAAAACTCCTCCAATATTTCAGAGCTTCAGATGGGGGAAGGAATGTGGAGTCACAAACCCCCCAGCTGCTTGTTCAGCTTACACTGTGATCTCATCATTTTGACCTGTAACTATAAAGGCTGCCATGATAACAGGATGTTTGGGTTTTTTTTCCTCATAGGTCACAAAAAGTACATTAAAAATAAAACAAATGATAAAACCAGATGCCTTGTCTCTTCCAATGGCAAGAAAACATTCAGTTTCTTCCTTTCCAATTTTCCTTGGGGGTAGTTTTTCCCCTCAATTCACTTTGCTATGCTGTAGTATGGTGTGCTTCAGATTTTTTCCTTTTTTTTCTCATCTCTTTGTTTGAAGAGGATACAGCTGAGAAACAGTCTGTAACAGACGGTTGGGCACTTGTGTGTGCCGTGAATGTGCTTTCAACTGAAAAGCTTAGTGTCTGCTCAGGATCCAGTAATAGTAAATGCAGGCAGACTTCTGGCTCCCATATGCACCTTTCTGCATACCATAAATCCTGTGGGCCAAGGGGGAGCTGAAGGTGGAAATTTTTGGGTCTGATTTTTGCTACCCAGGATGGTTGATGAAGCTGTTTCACAGGCCCTTCCCCTGGGGTTTTACAGAGAATGCAGCTGACTGGAACTGAGTTTGTGTTCCACACAGATTTGACAGTTAAAGATAATTTACTTCTGGATTGGATTTTTCACAAAACAGTGTTTTTGGAAAGGTTTAAGATTAATGAAATTTCATAATTTGTTTTGATGTTTTTAAAAATAATTACCATTAATTTTTCAATTGAAATAATTGATTGTCTTGGTTTTATTCATTGTTAGTAACCATTATTCTAACTAGTATTCTGTAAGTAATTTTAACGTAATCAAATAATAGATTTAAATGAAATATTGTCTTTAACTTTGAAAGGCTCTTTAGAAAAATTACATTCTGTCATAGTAGATAGTTTTTCCAGTAAGCTTTCTGATTACAAGAAAAGAGATTGTCCAGTAAGAAAACAGTTCTTAAGGAAATCCAGCAGCTATAACTCTTAACTTCATGATACCTGGAGTTTATTAGACCCTCATCTCTCAGAGTCCTGCAAACAATTAGCAGCCCCACCTTTCACTCAGAATCACGTTTATACCAAGAACTGTGGAAAGAATCTGGAAGAGCAATGCTTTACAGCATCAAAATCCTGAAACACAGCAAAACCTGCAGTTGTTTTTTCAGGTTATTTTGAAGTGTCGTCACTTCCCTAAAGCAGTCTTGAGATTTCTAGAAGGGTGGCATTGACTGTCTGGCTGTGGAGTGTGTGGACACAGGAATAAATAGTTGTGATCAAACTCTCCTGTGCCTACACACAGGTATCCTGGCCTTTAGACTTTTCTGTGTGAATGAATAGCTTTTAGCCCTGTGAGACATTTGGGAGTTTAGAAGGAAATACACATAAAACCACTGTGGATGAACAGGGTCCTACCTTTCTTCCTTGTGAAAACCTGGACTAAGGTCTGTGAATTCTTTTGTTCAAAGGCTTATGATAAGGCCAGTTCATCTTTGTTCAGAGTTCTGAACATCCCCGTGAAAAATAAGAAACTTCTCAGTTCATCTAAGATTGTATATTTCTGTCATACTTTCAATGTGGGGGAGAGCAGGCTGAATTTCTTACTGCTTTTCAATTGCAGTGCTTTGTAAATACTGTGTTGGATTTAGCATAATTGGTCGAAGTCATTACGGATTCAAATATAAACCATAAAAGAAAAAGGAGATTGGTGGAAATTAAGGTTTAAGGTATCTGGAGCATCTTAGGCTATTAAGGTCTAGTCAGTTAAGACATTTAGCTCTGTCCTGATAGTCTTACTTATGTTGTGCTACTCCTCAGCTTGAGTAAAAGCAGAATTTAACCCAAGAGATCTAATGCTTAAGAGTATAATCATCTCTTTGTTAATGGGAAGTCTTGGCCAAGATTTTGGAGTTTATGTAAGATCATTATATAAGGTTATTAAATTGCATCCCACATGCCACTGTGAAGGTAGATCATCCTTACTGAAACATAAATGCTAATATAAAGTAAGTCATCGCAGGATGTGCTCGGTAAAGCAAGTACCTAAAAAGGTTTTAGCAAATCTGCAGTGTTACAGTCTATTCCCTTCCCTGTATATTTAATGATTTAAAATGGAATAGATCTAAAATCTGCTAACCTTTTCTGTTCATAAGGGACAGTTAGACTAACAGACTCTTTTTAAAGCCATGAGTTTTATTCTTCTGCTGTCTTTTCCATCAAAGTCGAATTGAGTATCTATTTGGCAGACAAGTTTTCAAATTTGACTAAACTCTGCATTTTCCTTTTGGACCCCATGAAGAATTTGAAGGCAAAGCCTTCTAGAATCAAAAATTCACATGTCAATACATCTTCCATCATAGATTGCTATTTGCAATGTGATCTTTGATGTAATTTTTATACTGATTCTTTCTTCTTTTAGAAAGTGTTCAAAAGTGGATTTGTATTGGAAAAATTAACCTGCTAGAAACCCCCTGACAAAAGGGACATTTCCTTAAGATACCTATAAATATACCCAGGAATGTTTTGCAAACATTTAAGATCTGAGTTTGGCCTTTGCCAAGTTGAACACAGAATCACTGAAGGAGAAAATCATAGAATGGTTGAGGTTGGAAGGGGCAGAACTCTGGAGGTCATCTTGTCCACCCCCTCCACTCCCCCTCAAGCAGGGACACCTAGAGCAGGCTGCCTAGGATCATGGCCAGATAGGTTTTGAATATCTCCAAGGATGGAGACTCCCCAGCCTCTCTGGGCAACCTGTGCCAGTGCTCAGTCACCCACACAGTAAAAAAAAGTGTTTCCTCATGTTCAAAGGGAACCTCCTGTGTTTCATCTTGTGCCCATTGTCTCTGGGCCTGTCAATGGCTGCCACTGAAAAGAGCCTGACTGTGTCGTCTTTGCACCTTCCATTCAGGTATTTATACACATTGGTAAGATCCTCCCGAGCCTTCTCTTCTCCAGGTGGAATAGTCACAACTGTCTCAGCCTTTCCTCATAGGAGAGGTGCTCCAATCCCCTAATCGTTTTAGTGGCCCTTTGCTGGACTCTCTCCAGTACATCCAGGTCTCTTGCAATGAAGAGCCCAGAACTGGACCCAGTATGCCAGGTATAGACACCAGTGCCACAACCTGCACATTTAGTACAATCATATTTAAAGAAAGACTGTGATTGAAGAGTATTTATGGGGGCTACTTAAAAAATGTAATGATATTTACACTTCAGAATGAATTCAGGGTGTAGGAGGGAAGTGTTCTCAAGGACAATGCAGGCTAAAAGGAATGTGAAAGGAGACTGGTCCTTTTAATGGACAGCCTTGCTGAACTTGCTTTCCTCCTCTGTTCTTGTGTGACTGATTTAAACTACTTGGCTACAGATACTGCAGCTCAGCAGGCATCCAAAGGCAGATGGAAACTACCAGTGTTCACTGTACTTGAACTTCTGAAATAAAGGACAGTATCTAAAACTTAGACTAGCACTAAGCAAAAATTGTAACTTTGCAAGAGAAGAAAAACTAGTGATTTAAAGCAATCTGATTTTCCTAAACAATCCTTTTACTCAAATATATTTTGTTCTTCTCAAAATCTGTAAGAAAATATGCTTTCTGCTGGAGTCTACTTTAAACAGAGTATATTACTTTTACATAATAATAGCTGCACCAGAAGCTATTACAACTTTTGAAACTTTTAGTCCTTTCTAGGATAAATTTTTTGAGATTTTAGTTCTCAGATATGAACTGTAATTTCTGTATAGGTAAGAAATCCATAGCTTGCCAAAGTTTGCTTGCCAACGATTCCTAATGGAGTTACTCTAGCTTTGTTTTATTACTGTAGAGCTGGTTTCTGCTTTAGGCAAGATTCAACTCAAGGGTGTATTTCTCTTGTCAGGTCACCCACAAGATCACTATTCTGGCTGTCAGCTTCATTCCTTCCTTCAGAATAATGTTGCCATCCATATTCCATCTTGTACAATGGATGCATCTAATTACTAGACAATCTGCAGTCTCCTTACTCCTGGCTACAGTTATTTTGCAAGCAATTCCTTCATGTATTTGACACAATTAACAGCGGCAGTTGTCTACTGTTCAAAGAAATAGACATTGTATTCCTTGAAAGGGTAACTGCATGAATAAAAGCCTTCCAATCCACTAGTAAACAAGCCTATTTGTCTCAATTAATTCTGATAAATTGGCCTAGTCTCAGTGTCCAATAGGCTTTTTTATTATTTTTGATTTGCAGAGATGAAAATATCAGGAACAGTAAAGAATTGAGCCTGATTAGGATCATTACTTTGATTTCATAGATTTAGTTGCAGTTTCCAAATGGGGAGAGATGCCTGGAATCACTCATCTAAATTCACATTTTTCTTTTCATACGGTGTTGTGAAGTTCTTCAGTTTATGTATTTGTAAAGTATAATTCCTACCATGATGTTTATGAACATCGTATTTTATGAAATTAGCCTGGACCATACTAGTTTATGTCTATCAACATTACAATCAAACAAGATGTGACATCTTCCACTTAACATCTGTCCAACTAACAAAGAGGACTGAGAACCACCATGTCAGCCTGAATATATTGCAGGCATCTGTTTTGATATATGTTATTTGCTGGTTTCCATATTTTCGGTTAGACAAGTCACCGAACTGGGAGGTACTTTCAACATGGATGTCAACGGGAACTGAAGATACCCATTGCTCCGTAACGGGTGCTCAGCATCTGCCAGTACCAAGTCCTCAATCAGCTGCTTCAGAAGAGCCATCTAGACAAATATATGTGCTATGGAATTATTAAGGGTGATTAGACAAGGCTCGTGCCTCCTTTGCCTTTCTGCCTCACATAATGAATGTCTGACACACTTTTCTAGAGACAGGATCCCCATCTTGTAAGTGTTATTTACTAGGGGTCCAGACTCATTTCCATGATACATTCTCTCATCTTTTCTCTTAAAAGAGCTAGACATTTATTCCTGGTTTAACTGACATTTTCAACTGATTTGGAACGACACATGGTTAAAAAATAAACATTTGTAAGATGGAAATTCTGCTGCTAGCAGATTTAGGTAGCCTTATTTTTTTCCCTTTTGGCTTGGAGCTACAGACTGCATTTATTCTTGCAGATAAAATGGGCTGCGAGAGTTTTCTGGCCCTGAGGCTGACTGGCACCATGTAGCCCCAGTCTGTAAAGCCCATACCCAAAATGGGGTTTCTGCACCTGCAACAGGTCATTGCCTGAGACTGTGCACTTTGGCACTGGCCAAAACTCTTCCAGGGAGTTAATACTTGCTAACAATTTAACTGTACAGCTCATTGCTTGACCCATATTAGACCCTGGCCCTGCTTAGTGTAGGCACAGCTAGTGCATGTAATTTGTATAAGACTTTTTATTGTTGTTTTTGCATGTTAAATATTTAAGTTTTTATTATACTGCATGATGAATAAAGTTCAGAGGATTTGCAAGGCCTCCTTGGAACCTTTAAAATGACACCATCTATCAATGTGCCTTACTTCAGATTATATTTTGATCTCAGACCCATTCTGACCTTTCACACACTTCTGCGTTTCTGTGGTTTTCCACACACTCCTGAGTTAATGCATCTTTGTGTAAATACATAATTGTCAAATTTCCTTGATATAAATTTCCAATAAGGAAACAAAACCCCACTCCAAACTCTGTTGGAGACAATGTAAAAGCTACCAACTCCTAATAGCTGAAAACCACAGCATAAACTGGACTCGGGCATCCTCAGTGCTCTTGGCTTTTTTTTTTTTTTTTTGTTGTTTTTTTTTTCTCTTTTTGACAGCAACAGCAAGCTGTGCACTGGTGACAGAAAATCTGTCATGACATTACGAATCTTCCCTCAGCCACTGTTCCTCAGCCATCAAGCTGAATAGCATTTTGGCACAGTCAGGTGGGAAATGGGCATGAGTGGCGAGGGAGAGCCAAGATGCTGATGCTCTGAAGCAATGCATCTCTTAAACAGCCTCCGAGGAGACATCAAGCTGCTTTACCCCAGTGGAGGTGATTCTGCCATTGCTTTCGCTCCCTGTAGTCTTCTCAAGAGCAGCTGTCCCTGAATACACCCTCTGTGCTGTGCCAGGGCAGAATCAAGATCATTTTCTAAAGCTAACTAGATTTGGTCTGCTATCTCCTTCTAAGGAGCTACTGTCAGCATCTTATGTGTGGCTGAATTAGAATGAGCCTTGTGTAATCCCAAATCCCCTCTGAGCATGTATTTATTCTTCAATTTAGGAGGATTGAAGTTCTGATTATTATTTTTTTTTTGCATTCCAATTTTCTTTACAGAATTGTTTGCTTGAAATAGGACTATCTTCTGCAGTTAGAGTGCTGAGAGTTTCTTATCTTAGTAGTATTATACACATAGGAATCTATGCATTTGGTTTTTGAAGCTTCAGAAACATTTATTAAAAATTTGCTAATATGTTATGCTTATGTTCTACCCATTCTCTAACCTGCTTGGGTTATCACAGAAGGGTAAAAATGTCAGTAAATACATGAGCCTCCGTCTGTTTCTCAAAATGAAATGAACTTTCAAAGTTTAAAATACTAAGGGTAAAATCCTGACAGTAGGAAGTCTTGGCCCAGAGAACCCTGGGCTTGTTTTGATGTTAATGAGGATTCTACCACTGGCTTGTGAACAAAGCTAACAGACCAGCTGCATAAGAAGCTGCTGCTCCACTCTTCACATTAGAAGAATTATTATGTGGAGGAATTATGGACTCCACATTAATAATGTGGAGTTTAATAAATTAATAATGGACTCCACATTATTATGTGGAGGAACAAGTTTACCTCATACCTTTGAAAATAGGTTTACATGGAGTTAGGCTCAGTTTACACTGTTAAAGTTTTTTTCAAATTAAGGTTCTTGGTTGAAAATTAATTTAAAATGATTGATATGTGCTGAATGTCTTTATAGTGTCTTGCATATCTTTATGCTTCCACCATGATTTGAGGGGAGGCCAGCAGTGCCTTAGTGAGTACCCCCTTGCAGACACTTGCCAAAATAAATGCATTGTGTAGCTTACAGGTTTATCCTAGAGAACTGCATGATTTTGATTCACTTTGCATGTCTCACAAAGCAATCATGTGCACCAAAGCCAATTCCACGTGGCCAGTGACCTGTGGAAACCCATTGCTGCTGTGGGAACTGGTGGCTCACAGTTCCTGCCCCTGTTCCAAGGCTGCACAAGAACTTGTGCTTCCATGGAGCTTTGGAGGTAGGTAGCAGAGGGCTGAGTAGAAGAAAGGAGGAAAATAAAAAGAGGTTGATGAGCTTGGAAACAGGGATTTCTGGGCTTCTTTTTGATGAGGGGAGATGAGAGGTATTTGACTATTTTGGCTCCACAGTGACCAAGACAGGCTCTCATGAGATTTAATAGGTTAATTTTAAGCTTCCTTTCATTGATATTAGATTAAATTCTGTTTTTATAATTCTTATTTCTATAGTGCCTTGGGTTTTTTGGTAACATTTTGATTTCCTGCATTCACATCTTACTCTTTAGAAGTAGATGTAGGAAAAATTATGGAGAAGTAGTTTGCTGCAGCTAGTATACCTGAGGTCCCATCTGTCATACCTTTGCACCTTGTAGCATCATTTATGTAGAAGAAATGTACTCTCTTCTTTCAAATGACAGTGTTTCATATCTGCTTCTCAGGGAGGTGCAGCAAGTGGTCAAAGTTGCCTTAACTTGCCACCTCTGGAGCTCTAGGATAAATTGAATCACACCTGAGATATATTTGTGTTCCAGCTCAAGGAGAGAGCAGACTTCCAGGAATTATTAGGTTAACACTGATAATCTGGCCCAGTGTCACAGCAGGGCACAAGCCCAGAGGTTGGCAAGTCAGGCTGTGGTGCCCTGGGAGAGTTGTATAAACAAGCACACAGAGAGCCACCTGTCCCCAGCCTGCCCTCAGGACCTAAACATCCATAAAGCTCCAGCAAAATCATTTGCCTTGTCTGAATTATAAAGTAGAGTGACCCTATGAAATATTGTACCTATTAGGAAGACATGGTTCATCCCTCTGATTTTTTTAACTTTAGAGATCATCCCTTTCTTTTGGTTTAAAGGGAAAAGAAATGTTTTGCTTGGTTATTATTTAATAAGTACTGTTAACATAACTTACATACGTATGAAAAAAAAAATGCTTGACAAGCTATTTATTTTTAGGGTGTCTTCTGCTTGTTTTTCCAAATGCTGAGAATTTAAATTTCTTATTTTAAGTAGCTCAGGGAACCTTTAAAGGTTCATTTCTGAGGACTAAGTATTTAAATCCTTACCCCACATTCACCCCATGGTGCATTCCAGTGACAACAGGAATGTCAGCCAGGCAGCTTTCTCTCATGCCCTCAGCACTGAGGATATGTGGCCTTAAAGACAAGGTGATTTAAGACTGATTTTCTACAATGCCACATTAGGAAGCATGTGAGACAGGCCATATAATGGATTTTATGCAGCTTTAAATTCTACCTGTCAGAAGAACTGGTCCTGCTTTCCTCAGAAAGCACCAGTGCTGTGATGACCTAGGGCAAAGTAGATGACACTGTCCCATAGATGCATAAAGCACGAGTTCCCATGCTAGCTAAGCCTACTCTCCCTCAGAATAAATTATTCTCCAGGAAAGAGAGGGAACGTTTTCATCTTTGACCTCTGCAACAGCAAATGCTAAAACCGTAAGGAAGTCCTGTGATGTTTTAAAGTATAAAAAGGCTCAGAATGGAACATCTTTCTCATTAAATATTTTTAAAAAGATCACCTTCTATTTCAGTAAAATGGAGTGCAGGATCCTGCATTTCTGTATTCTGCACTAGAATACAATAATTCCTGAAGCAGTTTTCCATATTTGCTTTTCTCAGGTCTGGTGGTTTGAAAAGGTAAAATACAGAGAGTTGAGTACATCTGTTTCAGATCCTATGTGTCCAGGGAGGAAAAGAAGAATTAAAATATTAGGTTTGTAGAAAAACTAAAATTGAAAGCCAATACTATTTTTCAAAATGAGTGTTTTTGTTTCAAAGGTAAAGATTTTCTTTTCTTGCTGAAAGCTTTAAAAAAGTCCTGGAACCTGGATGACTCTTTTTGTACCAGCTCACCTCTTGTCTAGTCCTAGTATAACAATCCTGCTGCAGACGGGCATGGGAAGAAGAATATGAATTTTGTTTTCCATATATTTCAGACCATGAGGCTGTAATTTATTGCATTAAATTGTTTTTTTGTTTCCATTCTTTCTTTGCTTCTCTCTCCTCTAAACTTTCTAACATAGTTAAATAAGATAAAGCAGCCACAACTATGACTTCTGGGGATTAGTTTATGTTAAGTCATGCAAAGCTTAGACACAATTTTTCAATAGCAAACTAACACTGTATATGTCAGAAAAAAAATATGTTCAGTTCAAAGTACTGAAGAGGTGGGAAGAGCAAAAAGAAATTGTGTGTGGGTTTTTTTTTTCCATTTAGACTACTGTTCTTCCTATGTGTTTGCTAGGAGGAGGAAAAAGTTGAACCCCATAGAGAAAAAATATAATATTTAAAATTGTCTTTAGAACTGTGTCTGTCATCTCATATTCATGGCACAAGTTACAGAAATATCTTCTCATAGGCCTAAGTCAACTACTAAACCCATGCAAGGAAAATGTTCCCTTTAATAAAGAAAAATATTTGTGTACCAAGGTCATCAGGAAGAAGTTTCAGACCTAACTCACAGCGGTCGTAGGCAAGTTATAAGAACTGGAGGAGAGAGGTTTCTTGCCAAGAGCAACTCTTGTTTACTGCCAAGCTGGCAAATCCCCTATCTCCCCTGGCATCTCTTGGGTGTGGGAAACTAGTAATGGAAGGGTCACAAGAAATCAAATGGCAGGCATAGCTTTTGTACAAGGCACAGCTTGGAGCTGCTGGACATGTGAGTCCTTTTCCCTCTTCCACAAGAGTCTTCAGCAGTTGTTTTAATGGTTCCCTTTAAGGTAAAGGCCTTCCAGCTTGTGTGTAAGAATCAAGCTACAAAACCAAGTGAAGTTGTGTGGTCATCTTCACTTATCCACAGGAAGACTTTTAATGTCCCTCAGACTCCCATAATGCCAAGGTCTTTTGCAGGGCAGATGTTAGATGCCTTCTTAGCCTTCTGTGTGTGGTAAAAGGAGAGGGATTATCAGGTATCAGTGTCCCACAGCTTTAAAATTCTCTGAGCACCTTATGAAAGGAAGAGAGGCTAAAGAGATCTAAGGAGATAACACTCCTGCTCTGGGTGGGAGACAAAAGAGGAAGCACAATAAAATTGGCAGAATAGCCAACCTCCCTGTGCTAGTGTCTTGAGAGTTTTTTGGAAGAATGTGATTTACAAGTGTTTGCAAGAAAATGACTGGCTTCATGTCTGCTCAGGAAGCTGGAGTAATGGATTGCTAAATAAGGTTGGGGAGGTGAAATAGCAGGCTTCTACTCTTACCTCGCCAGGCTGAGCTCAAAACTGTAAAGCCATACCATTAAATACTAAATGTGCAGTTCTCTGGGAAAGTGTAATTGAGGAAATTATTGACTGTCATGTTACTGCAAATTTTGCAACTCTCAGGCTACCCAAGTCATTGAAATTACACCTAGTAAGGAAGCCTTTTCTTCTGTCCTCTATGGTTTGTGGAGGTTTAAGGCACAGGGTGAGATTCAGTCCAGTACCTTCGGTACCTGACTGGTACTAATCTACTAGATGCTTTAGAAAGGTGCTCTTCCTGAAGTAGGTGCCCAAGGTCTGTATCTGGTCAGTGGAGAGAGGAAGGTCCTATTGAAGATCTCCAGAGGGATCTGCTGCACGTCTGCCTCTGTGGAAAGTGGACAACCTTCTCCTGTTGGGGACTTCAGAAGCACTTTATTTTCTCCACTGAGGAGGACTGCTTCCTTCAGTATTGATGCTCAGGCACCCGTTCAGGAGTTTAGCTAGTTGGGCAACATGCTAATCATACCTGATACAATAAAATGGCCAACTTAATGAGTCTGTTTATTATTATTACCTTTTCAAATCTGAGCAAACCTTCATCATCAGTCCTGCTTTGTCTCTGTAAACTTGACCATTATCATTGCCAACAGATGTACCAGGTCTGGCTGGGATGGAGTTAATTTTCTTTCTTGCAGCCCATATGGTGCTGTATTTTGGATCTGGGACCAAAACAGTGTTGATAACACATCAGTGTTTTAGCTGTCGCTGAAGAGTGCTTGCACAGTGTCAAGGATTTCTCTGTTTTTTATACTTCCCTGTCAGTGAGCAGGATGGGGATGAACAAGAAGTTGGGAGGGGACATAGCTGGGACAGCTCACCCCAACTGACCAAAGAGGTATTCCACACTGTATGACATCATGGTCAGCAATAAAAGCTGGGGAAGAAGGAGGAGGGGGGAAGGTTCAGAGTTGTACCATCTGTCTTTCCAAGTAACTGTTCCACATGTTGGACCTCTGCTTTCCTCGAAATGACTAAACACCTGCCTTCCAATGGGAAGCAGTGAATGAATTCCTTATTTTGCTTTTCTTGTGCATGCAGCTTTGCTTTATCTATTAAACTGTCCTTATCTCAACCCACAAGTTTTCTCACTTTCACCGTTCCGATTCTCTTTCCCCGTCCCACTGGGCAGGAGTGAGTGAGTGGCTGCATGGGGCTGAGCTGCTTGGTGGGGTTAACCCACAACAATGGAGAAGTGCCTCAAATATTTGTTACCTTTAGGAAGGAATTATTAGAGAAAAAAAAAGTTTCTTATAAGGTGTATTGAATAAGTTTTGAATCTAACATTTTGTTGTTAACGAGTCTCTATTAGGCAAGGTACTATCTCCCTAAGCAGGTGTGAATATTTGCCTATGCTGTTATGCAAACAGAAGACCTAATGCCTATTCTGATTTTAACATAGGGTAGAACAGAAGAAAACAAACACCACATGATTCACAAACGATATTTTTAGAATTCTAATTATTTTTTTGGATATATGAACTACTGAACTAACACTTCAAACAGATACACTAAAAGCCACACAAACACCCGCTCTCCTTTCTTAGAATGGTGAGGAAGTGGAGGCACTAAGAGGTTAGTGATATAGGAGCTGTCCTCAGTCACACAGGCTGGTGGAAAAACAGAATAAATGTCTCCTAATCTTGATATTGCCAGTTAAAGCACTGTCATCATCATTAATGAACCCAGCAACGTTTCCAGACAGGTATCACTTGAGAAACTCACGTTACTCAAATACAAAGACCTGGGGAACTAGGGAAAGCATGAAATTACATTAGGTCCAGAGAACCTGTTACAGTTATTGATTAGGCAGCTTTCCTATTACAGAGAAGGACCCTTGAGAATTATCTACCTAGAATGCTCTATATAATGAGTGACTAGTAAAGGTTGTTACATTTTTTTTAAATTATTTTTGTAGTTTTTAGGGTACACAATTGAGGCAAGAACAGTAATCTATACTCTACCTGGACAGTTTAAATTTACAAAAAAAATTTGATACCAGAACCAACTACTACATTTCAATGGAGATTCTGAAGCATTTCACATTGCCTTTTTCAAAGTTTTTTCCCATCCCTCCTCTAATGGAGTTTCCAATACAGAATCACGGAAGATATTTCTGTAAAAGACTCATTACATCATCTGTTCTACCTTTTTGATTTTAGAAGGTACAAGTGATGTCACTATCCCCTTTGCCCCATTCTTTGATTTAATCTGGGAAACTGACTTAAATTTACAGGATTCCTCCATGCTCAGTCTAAGCTACTTTACCAGAAGAAAAACCCTCAACACCCAAAAGATAGGATATTAACAGCAAAAACAATTAGTAAAGCAGCTGAAGGGACATCCTACTTTTTAAAGTAATATTTACTCGAGTTTAGATTTAATATGCATAAACTCTTTGAATATATAATGGTATTGCATTCTAAGGAGTAGAGGCACTCCAAGGGCCACAAAGCTCATGAAAGCTTCAAATTAGAGTATAGCTGTCAAATAAGACTTCTTGAGCTACAGCATGCTTAAAAAAGAAAATCAGTTGTCTTTAAGTTTTAGAAATTAAACCGGTATTTTTATGGCCATTCATGTTCCAATATGCAAGGCAAAAGCCAATCTTAGCTGTATGTGCACAATGGCAGGCTTTATTTCCATTCAGTAAAGAGAGATTGTAGTCATGGTGGTTAATTCTATAAAAACATAATCTCAAAGATTTTTAAAAAGCAAGCAGAATGCTAGGAATTAATAATAAAAGATCAAGAGCAAACACAAAACATAATGCATCCATGTCTTGACCACTGCAACAGATCTAGCTACACATCTCTGATAGATAGTAGAATAGGAAAAAGTACATGGAGAGACACAAGGTAGGTGAATAGATAGAAGAGAGATAAGAATAAACCATGGTCTGGGTCAGTTTCTGTATCACAGAGATTAAAATAGAAGAACATGGAAGAAAAGACATCTGAAGGGGGATATGGGAGAGCTCTATAAAAACTTGATCAATCTGGGAACAATTTTTCACTGTTCTTCACAATCATAAGAACAAGGAGGCATCAAATGAACTTAACATCTAGTAGCTTAAAACAAATAAAAGGGAGTAACAGTTCACAAAGTGCACAGGTCTGTTGTAGAATTTATTGCTGTGGGAAACTCTGGATGCCAAAAGTTTAGATGAGTTCAGGAAGTTACTTCAGAAGTGGTTTGACAAATTAATGGAAGCAAGTTCCATCAAGGGCTATAAACCACACAGAAATAACTTCTGGGCCAGAAAGTCTCTAAGTTGCAGATTGTCAGAAATTGTGAGGAGTTTTGCTGTGGGCAGGTTAAGAAAGTGCATGTCCACTTGTTTTATCCTTTCCTTGTGGCACGTGCCACAGGTCATTTCCTGAAATAGGATACTGAGCTCAATGAACCTTTGGTAGGTAACAACATAGCTAATCTTACATTGTGCCTTTGTCACAAAGCAGAGGTAACAGTGGCAAAATATCTTCCTTTTTCTTCCCATTTCATACACTTCCAGCTCTTTGCTGTATGGATCAAACACATGGCAAAGTATCTTTCTCAAAGCATGAGCTCTCACTCATCTTTGCTCCAAATATCCTCTGCCTCCAGGTGAAATTGGAAATAACAGTCAAGGCAGGTCCACCCTGGTACTGCTTCCAGGATCTTGGAAAAAGCTGTCACATTTGGTGCCTGAGGCATACATGCTGTTATGTATTTTTAAATGTATTGGCGGCAAATAGCCTCAGATTTTAGATTGGGGCCAGATGGCTGATTTGAGTGAAATTAACACAGATACACAGAGGAATGGTCACTCCAAAAAGACTGAACTATGTGTGTAACAGGATGCACAGGTTCCAAACAGTACTGCATGTCAATTACTTTATGTTCTAACACTAACTGTGTTCATGAAAATAAGGAAGACAGACCTAATGAACCTCGACACTGAGAATCTAAAGCTGTTTTTGAAAGTGGCGTTAATTCTTTCCAAGTGAACTTTCCAAGTGAACTTTTTTTTTAGGAAGAGGCAATCAGCAACAATTTTCAAGCCTTTTTTCCACTAAAATTATGTGACACCAGTCAAAAGATTATGTGGAATTTAAGGTTTATGTTTTCAGGTTTACAAAATATATATTATTCAACAACTAAGTCATAAAACAGGTCACCATATATTCACATTTATGTTCATCTCCCTTCTTCCCTCCTGAATACAGAGAATTGCCACATCGAATGTACAAGCAGAAAAAATATATTTTGAATGCAAAATATAAACTGTTCAGTATCAAGTCACTCATTCATACATACTAGTTTTACAACCGAATTTTCCTCTTTCAGTTTTGGTTTCTAAGTAGGGTAGGTTTGAATTTACTATTCTCTCCTCTTCCCCCTCACAAGATGTCCAGCCAAATCAGGGAATTGTTTTATCATTTTTTTTTTTAAGTGAAACGTTAAATTGTGCCTCTTGGCAGCAATCCTCTCCCAGAAGTCTGCACATTCCCAGTGCTCAGTGCTTTCCATTCTCATCATTTACCTGTGGTGGATATGAAACCAAATATACTACAGGACATACCATGAACAGCTGCAGCAACAGCACCAACAAAAGCAACATGTGTTGTTGGGCCTTTGGTTTCCAGGTGCTTGAGACACAGCTGATGTTCCTTCATTTTGTGACTGCTGCCTCTTTCTCATTTCAGCTACTTCAGTGCCCAAGTGGCTATAAGAACACAGACATAAGAGATGTACAGAATTACTACAGACCGTCATAAAGTACATTCACATTTCTACAATAATCTCTGATTCTACTGGCTCTCGCAGCTCGTAGCAACAAAAGCACGTGGCCGTCAACTGCGCTGTCCAAGTAATAGTTCTATTGTCTTAAAAGCAGTTTCCAGAAGACCACGTTTTAGTGACACGCTTGAATCACGTCTATTCTTATCGCTTTGGCCAGATTAAATGGGCTGTTTATTACCCTGCTGAACAGCAAGCTCCACAGCTTGTGGAGCACTCGGTGGAGGCTGAGTTGTCCCTTTACCGTATGACTATCACAGCTCTTTCCATTGTACTAAAAATACAGTGGGATGGTTATTCACTTTAAACATGAGCTGGAAACATATCTTTTCTACTTTTTGACTTCAATGCTGGGCCAATGAAATTGCTACCGGTGATGTTATATCACGGCCACTAATAGCTGTTAAGAGTCAAGGTTATTCTAAGTGTCGGAACTAGGAGGTTTGCTACTTGAGAGTTATTTTTTGTAAATAAAAGGAATAATAAATATGTATTTCCAAAATACTTTTCCAACTTGGAGACTTTTTTCTGGTTGCAGAAGATTTTCTTTTGCTCACTGCCAGTCTTTCCTAGGTTTTATTAGGCCAAGATATTTTCTTTCCAGCGACTTGCATTTTGCAGCTGGAAGTAATATTCCATGCATTACTTAGTTTTCAAAAGAAGTTAAAACAGTTATTGCTAAGTTATCTCATTTAGGAAGGCTTAGATGTCAGAATCCTTCTAATGGCTCACATCTTTGTACAACAACTGTACGTTTCCCGGAGTAATGGCTATTACAAGCCTAGGTAAATTAGAATAAATTTAGTACTTTTGCCTTTGAAAAAGTACAAACTGATTGCTGTGGGGAGGACCCCAGTTTAAAAGAGAAGCAGGTAGAAGGTGACTTGGTGTGAGCAGCGTGCACTGCGCTCCACACCCCCAGGGCATCCTCCGGCAGGCAGGAGCGCTGGGGAAAGGCAGGCTCAGGCTCTGGATGATTTGCCACCTGGATACCTCATGCACAGGCAACCAAAAGATGTGCTTCTCTATCTACATGCACTCAAGCAACAACTGTGAGAGTTTGTGTTTCATTGTTGCTGAAACTCCTTAAGTTCTTTTTCTGTAGTAGTGTCCTTATAGACAGTTTACGCTCAACAACATGTAGCAAGGATAATAAACTTCAGAACTCAAACTCGTGCGGCAAAACTGGAGTTTGGTGGTTATTTCAGCTGCTTGCATAGCTAACTTTTCCATGTACGCTGTCACTGAATAGAATCAAATAATTTCTGAAGTGTTTGGTCAAAGTAAACAATGAAAAAACACTTAACAATCTGTGGTGAGGGCACCTGCTTATGCTATTGATATTTCTTCTTGTGTTACTGAACTCTTGAAAATTAAAATGATATATCGAAAACACATCTTTTTTTTAATGAAATGTAAACATAAATTGTTAAGAAAGGATACTTTGACATAATTGAAAACATGCCCATATTTTTATCATAGATAGGAAGGAAAGAGAAAGTGTTGCAGAATAATATGTAGCTCAGAGAGTGAGTGACAGCATGGAGTCCCTTTCTCCAAATTACACTGCTGAACTTCTGCTGACTGCGCAGTTAAATTATTTCAGCGATGGCTGTGTCGTGCTGTGAATGGTACTTGCTTCAGCAAGTGCAATGGCTACGGTTAAAGAAATTAAAGGCAGATATTTTTGCAGGGAATGTTTGTTTCTTGTAAGATAGATAAAGATTCTAGAAACATTTGTACAAAATCACAGAATTTCTTTCTTTCTTTCAGAAACCAGTGAAATTACCCATACTTAGGTATTTATAGGGCTGTAATCTTGTAATGAAAACATCCCATGCATTCCACCTGTGTACATAAAATGATGCATTTCTGACACAACTTTAGCTGTATATAAAAAATGTACTATGGCTAGATCTGTTGCACTATGAATACAAGGGGGCAGGATGAAGGTTATCCATTCAGATGTGATGATGGCAATTGGTGACTTTGCTGTAGTTTCATAATAACTTTAACACAGCACAAGATGCAGTGCCACTGAAATAAATGTCTCTCCTTTTTTTCCTGCACAGCTCCCAGTCACTCATTTCCCCCCCCTGAGCCATCCCTTTCTCTGTGCTGGCACCAGCACTCGTGCAGGTACTTGGTGAATCGGATAAAAGAGTTGGCATGCTATAAAATTAACCCAGTTGGCAAAGAAAAAAAAAAATTAAATTGTTTTAATTTGGTTCAAGTCCCAGTCTCATTCACCTTGGGAAGATGTGAGCAGTAAAGCCAGAGCCTGGGGTGGGGGAGAAAAGAACAGTGTAGCACAAACATCAGGCAGCCCAGGGGAGCGTGGAGACCACTTCCTTCAGTCCCTGCTCACGCTGGCAGGAACTGATGGTGAAATGGACGGGAGCTGCTCAGCTGCAGAAAGGTAAAATCTGTGACTGTGATTCCCAACACACAGCACATGGCATCTCCAGAAGGCACACAGGCTAGCCAGTATTTAGGGTGGGACTGCTTACTTCACTATTGTCTGACTCTCCTCTGGAATGTGGGGAAAGGCACGACTCACCCCTTTCCGGACCATGCATTATCTGGAGGAGGAAGAGTACAGTCTTTGATTGCAGGTACAGTTACATGTATCTATTTAGGCTGTATTTGGGGGGGGGGGAACCCAAAAGAAAAAAAAAAAAGCCCACACTCTCCAAGCCCCTGCATGCTTACACCAGGGATAGTTAGTTTGCATTCTGATCCTAATAGAATACATTTGGCTACTTGAGGCTAAAGCATTAATTATGATGCTAAAAAAAGTGCTGCAAGGGGTTATATTTCAAAATGTGTAGATAACATGAATACTGTGTAGTGGGAATATCCTTAGCTTCCAGTTATAATGGGCAAAGATCTCACTGGCGCAGTGGGGCAGAACTGTGTTTAATCCATTTCAGATTCTGCCTTTTCCACAGCTGATGTTGGTGCTCCGTCTGAACCTTGCTGTATCTGACAATGCGAACCATTACTGAGCGAGGTGTGCCTGGCATGCTGATCAATAAAAGCACAAGGCTGAAAATCTAAGCAATGAGACAGGGTTCTCAGTGAACACGTGAACGGCGTTCACTCATCTGTCTTAGCCGCTGGCCTGAAGTCAAAGCTATCAGCCCCTCTTCTTTCGCAAGTGTTACATTCTCTTCTAGAGTTTCTAAGTGAAAGTCTGTAAGAAATATGAAAAATCCACCCTGTGATGCAAAACAATAATATGTTTACTGAGGATGAAGGAGGATGAGTGGAAACTTTAGTTTCATGCTTATTTTGGTTGGATTTCCTGTTGTATTTGCAAATACCAGATGTCATCTACGCAAACCCATAATTGATTCCATTAGATTATTTAGGATGCAGAAGCAGGAATATCTTAATTCTTGGCTATATTTAGAGACCGACTGTAGACAGAGGGTTTATATTTGGTGCCTTGGCCTACGGCTTGAAAAAGAAATCTAAAATCTTTAATTCAGCAAGTCGGTCTAATGAGATAAATTATTTTTCTGTCATTAAGTGTGAAAATTAGTACATAACTGAAGGAGTAGAATATCGTGAACTGATATTGAGCAGACCTTCTAGGATAATGGCACAAATTGCACGTACTTGTCTCCAAGATCTCAGTTTGCCTTTTAGCTTTTTCAACATTTTCATTGTTCCCGAGATCCTCTAGCTTGGCAAAAAAATAACAGGTGGTGAAGGTGGGCCTTTGTCCAACAAATACCATTTCTCCTTGGTATTCTATGATCTCTCAGACCATTGCAGCACAGGCATAAGCTGCTTCTGCCAGTTTTGCATCTGGTTCTTTGCCTCCATTTGGTGGCATGGTTTACTAACAGTGTTATGATTTCCATTTGCGCTGATAGGAAATAGGAACAGTATTCTATTTTGCTTGACTGACTCATGCTCTTGGGGGTGGGTAGGTATTATGGCCCTCTGAGCAATCCCATAATCATGAAGGATTTCATTTTGCAGAACATCTGCTGTCTCTACTCTGCAGCTGAGGAAAGGAACCTAAGGGTACAGCAACTGTTTCTTATACAAGTAATGAGACAGGTAGTTCATATAAGCTGCAGAGCAAGAAAGTCTGTACTACCCTGTGTGTATCTTCAATCTTGCAGTGCTAGAGGAATATGAAAACTCAAAACCCCTTAGAAATTTAGAGTAATACTTCCTGTCAGTTGTGGAACCGATAGCACAAAGATCTATTTCTATGTTTAGACAGTGTAATTACCACTTATTCCACTGGGTACTCAAGGGTAATTATTACAGAAATCCCCTTGTGCACGGAGCAGTATCTTGGGAAGAGAGCTCAAAAAGGAATAACTGATGGAAGAATCATTTGGTTTATTACATTTATACTTGGGCAGCCCTAGTAAATACCGCCTACAATCATTTCAAATTCCATAGCGTGCCTCTAGAAGATGAAGAGAAGATAACTTCTGAACAATGGCACCTCCCTGACTCTCCACCTCCTGCAGGACTTGTGCTAAGGTTTTAGGGTGTTTTCCCCAGAAATTCCCAAAGTGCCAGGTGTGGCACAAAACACAGGCTGCATCATTTCAGTGGTTCTATTGATATCTGTCCTCTGATGAAGCAAGAGAAATGTTGGTTCTGTTTTTTTTCTTTTTTTTTTTTTTTTTTTTTTTTATGGCCTCGGAAGCCTATCATTAATGCCCCGCAAAATATCTGAACTTATGGCACTGTCCATCCAGCCCCCTCTGCTCATTTTGGAGCTTCCCCTTGCACATGACCTTCCTGTAAGCATTTCTGTTCCCCTCCCAGGATCGAGAGGATATTCGCTGGGCAAGCTCATGTGCTAACAAGTCATAGAAACATCCTGAAACTCCATTAGACATTGAGAAATTTTTATCGTATCTTCTGAAGCCATTCCCTAATGGTTGTTTTGAAAGAGAGATATCATATAAGGGTGCGGATAAACACACACCATCATTTAATACAGCAGGCAAGTGGCATTATGCCTTTTGTTGCAGGTAGGACACATAATGGCTTAGCTTTCAGGACAGAATTGGAGCAGAATCAGCTAGTGCAATCTGCCTTTTTTCAAACTTCTGCAATAGGCAAGAAAGATCACCTTGCATCAGAAAGGAGCAGTCAATGACTTAAAGATATAGAGAGTGATTTACTCTGCAGGCAAGAAACGTAGCCCTTAAAATACTTTTTCTTGGGGGAGGGGTGATCTACCAGCTCTTCTGCATTGCTTTTGTTCCTTTAACTTTGCCAATAAACAACCAAAACCTCAACTGTGTAGCTTACATGAATTCAGACCTTCTATCAGTTTATACCAGCCCCAATGTGATCTTTTAACCATTCATCGTGTTTTTACTGTCTTAACTGGTGTTCAGCTGGCACATGGATCCCTAAGAATTGTTCTTAAGTTTGGGGATGTTGAAAGCCCAAAGCATTAAGGTAAACAGTGCCCATTTAAGAGCTCATTCAGGAGCCATTGTAAAAATTAAATGAACACAGAAGAAGGCTTTGTATAGATAGTGTGGACTCAAGACTTCCAACTATCATTTTAGATTTTACACATATTTGGAAAATCTCAACATTTATAAGAACAGTGTAACATTAACATTTCCTTGATTCTTTTTAAACTGATTGGTTGGGGACAATTTGAGTAATCTTTACAGGACTTTGAGTGGCTGCTTGGGTTTCAATTTCCTAAACCAGTCAGTGGGAGAAGTGACAGATCTACCCCTGAAAAACTATTTTTTTTTTTCAGAGGAGTTAGGTGCCTTATTGAATTTTTAATATATAAGACATCTTTTAAACTCCAAACACTATGCAAAAACCCTCAGAGAATGCCATAATATGTTACTTCTTAGTGATCTGTGATATGCTGGTTTAAAACCATAGGGTTTTTTAAGGACTGACTTACTGGCATACTAGAACAATGCAGCACCACTTGGATGCACCTGCCAGTTAAATAATCTCACAGATACATGTGCCGCTCTTGCAATGCAAAGGCAGCCCTAACACAGCACCATTCTTTTATTTGTGCTGTCTTTATTCATCTAGAACACTGTCGTGAGGGTACCATGAGCTAAATGAAGACAGACCAAGGGAATTTATCAGATGTCTGTGAGTTATAGAGATTTCCATACACTCCTCACCATGCCAAGTGAGCAGTGAAATCAAGACAGCAGAGCCATGGACACACTTTTAAGTGCTGCTGACCACTTACACAGTTTTCATAGAGCAATGGCATTCATATTAGTCACTCTGTTCAAGAGAAACCTTGACATAGGTATATCCCGTCTTTTTCCACTGGGTCCTGAAAGCATTCAGTGTTTCACAAATAAATTAATGTAAATTAGTAGAGAAGACTAAGTATCCCAGAAGAAGAAGTATAATTGAATTACCTTGGGCTCCATTTACTTATTTCAATGTATCTGTAGTCTATTACAGAACAATTAGAAGTTATTGGCAACAATGGAACCTTAATTGCACCTTGATTGATTTAAATATGGCCTACACGGAAAATTTCAATTAATTGCAGCAGTATGGAAACTTTGAAATGTTTGGTTTTTTTTAAGAGTTCGTATTTTGCTAGGAAAGATCAATGCAAAAGGTAACTTGTAAAAACTATTCTGATTAACAGTAGTCATGTCAGAATTTGAATCATAACTCCACGTTAGCAGGTTTACTTTTCTGTGTTCTTCAAAAACTGTATTTTGCACCATGTCTAAGTTCTTGTGAAGAGTAAGAAGGTCTGAATCAAACCAGAAGTTGACCCAGTATTTGCAACTAGACCTTCATATTGCATACACACCCCATATTGATGTGCCATACAGACAAGTGCACAGACTTTACATGCTGAGTTCAGCCAATAAAGGGCATGCATATGTTATAGCTATTAAATTTAAAAGCTTGGCTGCCTATGAACCATTGTTTTTAACTTTGATGGTCCCATAATGATTACCAAGGTGGCAGAACCATGGAGGGAATTTATTTCTCTTGAGCAGCTTGAAGTGCCCAAGGCACCCCAAGGCCTCCATTCTCTCATTCTTCTTGTATAAATGTCAGACAACATTGTAGGTTTTGAATGCTTTTTGGCTCAGACAACAGGTTATTGCACCTACTAAATTTTTTCATTTGGGGAACTGGACTTGAGTGTCTACAACAAGACATCTTACTCTTCTATTAGTTACTGCAACTCAGCAAGGGTTTCAAGACATGTACATGTCCACAATACAGACATCTTTTGTCTGTCAGGTCTTCTGCTTTGGGCACCTTTGACTCTTACTAAAGTCTTTCAGAGCAAGCCCTGAGAAGGTCATAAAGTGGACATTCTGTCCATAGGTGGAATAGGAAGAAGAAGAAATTGTGTGGACACGAGGGAGAAAGTGTTCAGACATTAAGCATTTTATTAAGATAGAGCACTGCTGTGTGAATACTCATTTCAATTGAAACTGTGCAATTCAGCTAAACATTATAAAAACCTTGCTTTGTGTACAGTAATATTCTTTTTATGACTTTGCCAGACAGCTTCTGTGCTCATAAAGGATGTCTGAGTTTTCTTTTTATTATTTTATGGTGAGCTTACTATCCTGAGGAAGCCCTGCTTAAATCTGTGCATCATCAAGTAGAAATGCATTTGTGCTCCTGAATCAGACATTACTGCTCAGTAACAAAACATTAAGCCTGACAGTAATACATTATTGAAAAGTCTGAGATATCTGCATGTGGTTTTTAAGGAGCTGTACTAAAATTATGATTAAGAGCACTCTACAGTCTTCAGAAACATTTTATAAAGAGCAAAATGTAAAACTCATCAGGAAACCTTTTATCTTTTTTAACTGTATTGTTTCTATTTGTATGTGTTTGAGAAATATCTGAGAATCCCTTTTTATGCTACATCTATCTATCTACCTGTTTGTGGTGGCTAGCATGGCTGCATCTGACTGAGACACATGAAACCACTACCCTTTAGAAAGCTGAAGATACCTTCTTCACAGGGGGGAAATACAGATCTTGAAATATTGCTGGAAAATTAAAGAAGTATTTGTTAAAGTCCATGACATTCTCCATAAAGAGGACACTAAGAAGACTCTTGAGAACACAGAGAGCTTTATTGCATGCATTAGTATTGTAATTTCTAAATAAGTTTCCATGTGCTCAAAGCCATTTCTCTGTGTAAAGAGCCAGATGTCATTGGGGGTTATGTGAACTGCACAGATTTTATACAAATTTCAGCAGAAAATTTAAGAAAAAAATCATAGGGCAAATGCAAGAATTTGTAGCTAATGTAGATTTGCAAATAAAGATTTGGAAGTGCAATTCAAGTACCAAGCAAGCTTTAATGCTAGTGAACTGCTTTTTCTGCACATAAGACCATTCTGGCAAATTTTCATCTGCAGAAATGTCAGCATTTAATCGAATAAACGCATACAACTTTCATTTATGGTGCATGTGCTACTACAGACTGAAAAACGAAGGAATTAGGAAAAATACTTAGTGTAAGAACTGCTTTTCTGAAACCACTTTAGATGGTTCTAGTCTTTGAAATTATAGAATCCACGTTTCACTGTAAAATGAAGGCTTGCATCCTCTACTTACAAGGCACTTTATTTTTCAAATTTCTTCTGGAAATAGAAGTTACAAATTTGGACAGAAGTAGCCTCAAAAGGCTATGTAGGCTTTTTGACATAACTGGATATTTGGTCATCATGCTGTGTTTAGTTTCACTGTCTTCTGAGGGTATCCTCTAACAGGGTCTGTGTGTTCCGCCCCTCCTTTCCTCAGCCATCCTCAAAATTAAAAAAACCCCACAAAACAACAACAAAAACCAAACAAAAAACCAGAAGTGTAATAAGCAAAATCAAGAGATTTTATGTGGCAGGGAGAGAAGGTATTTGGTTAATATGGTGGCAACTGTGGTAGGTAGAATGAGGTACAAGTCTTAGGGTCTTTCTGGACGGCTTGAAATAGCGGGAGAAGGTTAATCCAGGCACTACATGTGGATAGGCTTGATCTAACCCAAGTGGCTTCCAATAAGAAAGGCAGGGACAGGGATTGTCCAGGTACCACACTCTGCTCCAATTACAATATCAATGAACTTCATGACCTTAGAACTAAAGGATTATTTCTCCTTGACAGATAGTGGTCTGACTGGACACATACCCATGGTAATGAATCTCCGCTTCCAGCCCACAAGCTATGCTACCTCTGTTAAACTCATAGCAAGCTCCTGATGTTTCTGCTCCTCTAGTTGCTGGTCATGCTTGCTGGTCTGAGAAGGGAGAGGAGACTGGTGTCTAGTCTGTGCATGGGATGTGCTCTTTCCCACCATGCTGGAATTTGGATCGACAGCAGTTAGTTTAAAGCCTTGACTCTCTCTCAAGCACTGTGCTGTTGGCAAGGTTCTTGCTTCCACCTTGCTATTTCTCTGCTATTTACCTTGCTGCTATCTCCAGTCAACACATTTGTCTTATCGCTTCTGACTTCGTCCTTAGCTGTTAACTGAGGGTTTTCCAGAGTTTCCCCAGGATTTGTATATGAGTGTATGACACTCCATACTACTAATCCACAGTTGCTTTGGTTTCCTCTCCTCCACTATCACCTCAAGTCTGTAGCTGCTTTAAGTGACCTGCAGTCCATGGCAGCTTGAGATTTTGGTTTCTTGCCTATGCTGTATGTGGCCATCTGCTCACCTGCATAACAGGTTCAGCTTTGTGGCGCTTTTATTCCCTAGCATTCCTATAATGATGTCCATAACAGGTCAAGCATTTCTCTATGTATTTGACTCTTAATAGACAGGTTTTTACTTATCAGTTTGTGCAGGGTTACAATTAGCATCTGATAAGATACAAAGGATGATTCAGAATGACATAGGAGGGATCCCATTCTATCCTTCTTTATTCTCTGTCCATTTCATGGTGATCTTTACTATTGGCAAGATCTTTCCATTGTTCCGTGACTATCAGTAAAGATAATTTGTGCTCACTGGTACCAGGACTAGTGCTATGCCATGGGTGCAGTATTGTTGATGCATGTGGTAACAGCATAAAACATGAGTACTTTGAAAAGAACAAACTTATAATCATAGTTTTGCCTAAGTATCTTCCAGATTGCTCAGTTTTGGAACTGAAAACTCAGTTTTGGAATGTGGTCTAACAGTCATTCAAATAATTAAAAGCAAACAGGCTTGTTTTTGACTTCTTCCAGGTTTGTCTGCAATTTCCTTAGTATGTCTTTCTATTTAGTTGCTATATTTTTATCAGGGCTATATAGATCACTAATTTTCAAATTTAGGCAGATACATTAATTATTCCCTGGATGGTTCTGCTGCCATTAACATTTTAAACTGTAGCTTTAGGATGAAATCTGCTGTCCCCATCCAAATCTCTGCTACAAATTGTAATCAAATGTTCCCCAAGTTGTGTTTTTTTAAAATTATGGAATCTTGAGCAATTTCCAAAATTACTATGGTTATCATTCCAGTCATCTTGTCGTGTAAGTCTGTTCCTTCTGTGCTCCTAGATGTTAGGTAAAAATAATAATAATAAAAAAAGACAAAATAAACCTCTTCCTTTTTTTCTTCCCCCTGTTACTCGGTATCTGCTATTCTTGACATATAAGAAGTCAATGTCTTAGTCTCTTTCTATCTCCCCTTTCTCCTCCCCACATCATAACACAGCATTACCTTAATTTCCTCATCTCTTTTTACAGAGGCATCTGTTGTTCCCATGCTTGGGGAAGGTTTGTTGCCTGAAATCCCACATTTCCACTGGTCTCTTTCAACATACTTGCTTGTTCTGCATTAAATGCTGCGTTGTCTACCTGTTGGTCACACGTCCCATGTGTGTGACTCTCATTTTTCCATCAGCGGCTACCAAGCTTCATGTCCCTCATGCTGTGTCACGTAAGAGGGCTCCCCACTTATAAAATTAACCTGGCCCTTTTCTTTAGTAGCAGAATGGTTTGGGGGTGGGTGGGTGGGGTGGGGTGGTGGTGCTGTAGTGAGCACTGTGGCCACATGCTTCCTCAAGGCTTTGTCACATCCCTGTAATTGGTGGTCTCCCCTCCCCAGGTTCCAAGTCCCTTACTGCTAGTTTTGAGACCTGGCTGAAGCTTCACCAGTGCAGAGAGTGGTGGGGGCTACTGATCACAACCAGAAGCACAGGACAGTCATTGGGAAGAACTATCCCTTTCTGCTATTCAGCACGCTACCAGGAGAAACAGGCATGAAATAAAAAGAGCAGCTGACAACAGTGGGAAAATGAGAAGACACCAAAAAAATATGGAAGATAGAAGACATGGATTTACCTGACTAAATCTTGAGTTAGGATAATTTTGAAGCAAGAAATTAGAGTGGGAGTCAGACAGGTGACAAGCTATGAGGCTTTTTTAAGATATAGAAGAATAGACACACAGCTTCCAATTTGTGGGTGCCTTGAAATATATGTATATCTCTTAACAAAGTAAAAATTTCAGCAACAACATTTATTTTGGTCAAAAATACAAAAAATCGACCTAGATCTCATGGAAAAGTTGAGGCATGACTGATGCCCAACACATCCCTGGGCAGTGGAAGCCACTGGTCTGGACACTGAAGCTGTTTTCTTCTAAGATTCCCTGACAGCAGAAAAAAAGCATCACAGAGTTCTTAAAAATGATGAACCTGTGCTCTTCGAGCTTTGATTTGCATTCACCTGCGACAGCTCAGTGCAGTGGTACTGGATGGACTCAGTTGATAGCAGAGTGACAGACTTTCATAGGACCACCTGCCGCCTCCTGATTTGCACCAGTGTCTTAGCTCATCTCCTTTTTCATGGCCTCCTTTCCTTCCCTTCCCTTCCCACTCCTGAGGTCACTGGCTTCTCCTGGCTGAGATGTCTGTCAGCTCTGCTGTGAAACCAGTAACCTGCAGAGCCACAGGGCAGGCAGTTGTGTGTCTAATGCTGCTACAGCAAGTCTCACGACCACTCATCTCTCAAAGGCACTAGGCAGCACACAAAATAAAAAGATTTGTGTGAAAAAAGAAAAATAAGACTTCCAGACTTCCATCCCCCTGCCGTTACAAGAGCTTTCTTGAACTTACTTTTCAGTGAGAGAAGGCAGGCTTTCTCTCCTTTCCCTTGTCCTTGTTTTATCTCTTCCCTTGCTGGAAGGATTCCTATGAAGAAAGCTGCAGTCTCCTTTGTGTACCTCACCACTTGAGCATCTGCCTCCGCTGTCTGAATCCTCAGTAGCATCTTGGTTGTTAGCTTGCATGGAAAAAGGGTTTCTCCAGAGCTACTCACAGGTCACTTTCTGACTGCCACAAATTTCTGTAGCTGTGGGTACTTCACAACACCAAGTAGTGAAGACTTGTACTATAGTCTCTCTCCCCTGAACATAGAGGTATGATGCAGGTGTGCAGCAAAAGGTGGCCATAAATGTCTAAATTATATAGAAAATGCCTAACGGTCAAATTGGTATCTCTGAGTTAATAGAGATTCCCAAAATACCACACCAAGGCAGAGGGCTTGAGATGTTTTGAAATAAGTGTGAGGAGTCCCTGGGGCTAGTTAGCATGTTGTATTGGAAGGGATATATGGAGGCTCAGAGAAAGAAAATAAAACCAATTATGATTCCTTCTCCTCTCCTTTCTCTTCCCATTGTCATTTTTTTAGCGTGTCAGTTTTAAAAAAAACAGATTTTCCAACCATCCCAGTAAACAAATTTTTTATAGCACCTTATGCATGTATTTCATATTCACCAACAGAAAGGAATAAATTATGTCTCCCAGCAGAATCTGACAGCTATTACAGTATGGAAAACTTACATATTAAAAAACAGTATAGGATTTTTTTCTTCCTCTTTTAATTTTTAGCCTTATCAAGCATGGGAGTTAACTCTTTTAGCATTTCTACAAATGCTAAATACAAATTTGCATAGAAATAATCAACCATTTTTCCTACCAGGAAAGGATATTTTACTTTGGAGGACACACACCAACAGTAAGTAATATTCCAGTAGTTAATTTGTTCCTCCTTGTCTTTGTATGATGGTCCTTCCTGAAGCAGTATGTGCTTAAGGAAGGCTGTAGTGCTACTGCATTTTTTTTCAAAGCTTAAGAAGAGAAAAAGAATTGCAACTCATTTTCTGCCCAGAAAAGAACAAAACACATGCAAATGCAGAAAAACTTTTTGAAGACCACTTATAAGTGAATTAAACAAAAGTCTTCCATAAATGGTCTATTTTTAAGACCTCATTTTTATAAAGTTTAAAGGATGGAACTTGAAACTACTCTCCCATAGTATAAAATGAATGATTTTTCATAATCCAAGTCTATTTATTGTACCAATATTTAAAAAGCTGCTGGTAAGACAGGAGGGACTGAGAACATGTTGTGAAAACTTGAAACCTTTGAAATCTCTGGAAACATCCAAATTTTGGCATGAAGTGTCATGTCTAGTCAGCTCTACGCGTTTACAAGCTCTCTACTCTTGTGCTGAACATAAACACAGATTTACAATTACCAGCTCTGTTACTGTAAAGCAAAGCATTAAAGTAGCTCTTCCACTTGAGTATGCAATGGGATGGAGTGAACTGATTTAATTTAGATAAATAGATCCCTGAAGATCAGCAGACGAGACCTCTTGGAACACTGTCTTCACAGATTACTGAATGAAGCTTGATGTGAATGTCTGGTCTATCACTCCTCTTATAAAAGCTTGGCTCACTGGCAGTGCAGCATATCTGATGTCCTTGTTTACTGCCACAGAGACTCTATGGTCCATGAGGGAAGTTCTTAAGCATCCTTTTACCCAGTATTTCATGTTAAAAAAGGTTAGAGAGCTTTGCATAAAAAGCTATATTTCCTCCATCCAGTGAGATAGGTAGTTTTCTTCCTGAATTTTGGAAAAACTATGTCCACAATGATAAGAGGACAAGGTAATGTTTCCATTAGGAAAAGAACTGTACAAGAGCCCTGGGCAGCCTGTCGTCTGTATGTCAAAGGACAGCATTTAGTGGATTAAAAAGAACTATGGGCATGGCACAGCTGTTCTAGCTTTCCACAGCTCCATTTTCCCCATAATTTGCCTTCCCCGAGCCATTCAACTTTATTGTGACTTGGGCATTGACTTCTGTCCTGAATTTTCTTTGAATAAGTGGGACCTTGCTGTGAGACCTATAAGAGCATGGGGAATGAGGGAAGCTTGGGAACAAGCCTGGGTACAAGGCCAAATTGTACTGAGACCTCACACACCGATTCCCCCTGAGGAACTTCTCAGTGAGCTGTCACAGCAACTCTTCCAGAAGCAGGCCTTTATACAGAATCTGTGTTGGTCAATAAAGGTTAAGCTTGCAGACCAAATCTTCTCTCCACAAGAGCTTTAGCAGGACCTCTCTCCTTCACTTGGCTGCTGGGTTTTTTTCCATGCATTACGGTTAATTTTCTGTCTGTCTTTGAAAGTTTGACCTGTTGTTTGGTTGAAATTGGATGACATACATGATGTTAGTGGAGAGGGGCGGACAGGCAGACCCAGCAAGGTCTTAGAAGCATCATCAGCTTAGGAAACCAAAACAAAAAGTCAGATAACTGTAAAGAGCTTTAAGCTGTATGCCCGGAATAGACCATCACTGAGTAATAAATTCCCATTCATCCAGCCACTGCTGTGATCCAGGAGCTAACTTTGGTCACTGAGGAAAGGGTAAAGGGTGCTGTTAGGGAAGGGTGTGGAAGGAGAAGAATAGTGCTTGCTGTCTAGCCCAGGTATATTGAGTAAAGCAGAGCCAGACCCCACCGTAGTTTTGCTTTGTGTATCACGAGTTTTTCGGGTAGATCCAGTCCTGCCAATTATGCAGCTTCATCACATGCTTTGGGGAGGAGAAAAAAGTTATGCAATAAAACTAGAAAATAAGATCGAAGCCACCAAGCTTTGCAGCAGGCTAAGGAGAAGATTTAATGCTTTTTCAAAAAGGCAACAATTAGAAAGGAGTTTTTTTCAAGCTTTTTTTCTTTTAGTCCCCTAAGACATAAAAATTCTTTTTTATGTCCATAAAAATGGGAGCCTTAGCACCCATTTCAGGTTGAAATTTTCATGTACTGTTTTTATTTGCCTCAGTTGAGGCAAAGGGTAGAGTATGTCGTTCTATAATAAACTTATATGTTATTAGAAATAAATACTGAACAAGTTGCTTTAAAATCTGTACATTAGCTATTTATAGTATCTTTTTTTTTTCCCCAAACCCTTTGTAATAAAATAATAATGAAGCCTTTTTGAGTGAGTAAACTGGAAATTAGGGCAGAATGCTAGTGGCAAGCAGAGCTTGTTATGTTATGGACCAGGATATATCTTTCATCTTATGAAAAATACAACATATTCTATATGATAGGACTTTCAAAAATATTCAGTGGTTGTGATATGCTTTTTTGTCTCTAATTTGAAGCAAAGTGAAGATTAATCTCTCATCCTGAAGAAGGTAAACATCTCTGAAACATTTTTACTCATAAAACCTTCTTAGGTAGAAGAGATTTTGGGGAGAGTATCTTTAAAAAATGCATAAATGACAGAAAACTGCATGGAATTAATTTTATTTGCTGCAAGCCTATCTGTATTTTAAGTATTAGACATAAGTTTGCTTGATATGGGTGGTTTCTAAAGTTGCACGATGTGGGTCAGAGATTCCTCTGACATTTTAGCTCTTTCACAAAGGAAAAAACATTACACTTGCTGCAGCTAAATAAATCCTTATCCTTTGAGACAAAAGATGAATATTTAACACAACTGCACAGCCTCAGAGATCTACTTTATGTTTCCTTGTTGATACCTGAATGGTGTGCAACTAAGTGCAATGATAAATAAGAACAGAAGCTTCACAGAAGGACATTAAACACAATATTTCTCAATAAAAAGAGACCCCTGCCTTGTTTCAAGAGCTCTTAAACTAAATGGCATTTTCATGTTATATTTTATATTTGACTCGTGTTTCTTGCAAAGTTCTGGCATATTCAGTGAATGTACAACTGAAAAAGCAAAACTCAGCAATTCTTCTCAGCACACTTGACACAAGTCAGCATGCCTGATGCCAGTCTGTCAGTCCTTGCTAGTTCAAATAAACATCTCTTGAAGGGGTTTCATTCCACATTATAGTCAAGAATAATAAAAAAAAAAATAAATCCCAGTAGAGTTGCTCAGTCAAGTGATGAAGAAGAATTGCCGTGTGCGGCACAAAGGAGCTCACGGATGTGAAACAAATGAGGCTGATGTGGCAGGCACCCCATGGCCACTACACAGCATCCAGGGGCAGAGGCCTCTGGACTACCATTCCACTGGTGGCCACCTAAGCCTCTTCTGAAGGGAGGACATCGTACAGAGAAGAAGAAAAGACAGAACAGATGCTAGCCCTAACAGGACTGCTTTTCCCCAGCAGCACTGCAGGTGTTATCTTTTCCGTTTGTTATTTAGCTGTCCTCTCGTGGGGGAAAAGTCACCTTGAAAATCCTGTTCTGGTTATTTGTTACTACCTGTTGCTTTCCTTTCTGCCATACTGTTAGCATTTCCAGCACAATATTAACTTGTGCTTCAGCATTCAACATTGGGGGACTGAGCATTCCAAATATTTGCAGTTAATAATCCAGGAAGCATTCTTCTGTTTATTGACTTTCCTGAAGTTTGCAGAGTCTTCCTAAGGGCGTCTTCCAACACAGTTCCTGCAGTTTTCCCACTCTGGGCAGCCACGCTTGTGTTGTTTGCAGGGTGCTGCCTATGGTGGACTTTGTGTTCTGAATGCCGTTCTACTTCAGCGCTAATTTTAAATGTGTTTTATGTTTGTCTTCATTTTCCATAGTATCAAAGTCCTGTTTATCATTCAGAACTTCAGGCAGGGGAACTTCCTTTGCCCAGCTATAAACATATTGCTAAGAGTTAATTCCAGATCTTTCAGTACGCCAAGGGCTTCGCTTCAAATTGCAGTCCTAGTCTTATTTTGTATCTGAATTCACCTTCCCAAAATTACCTTTGAAAGCTAGACTGGTCATAAAGGCCATTTTTACTTGCATGTAATATCTTCTTAAAAACCACATTGTTTCTGGGGCTTACTTTTGTGCATTGCTCATAGTTTGAACATAGCCTGGTGGTTAACCATCTCTACTCAAACTAGCAAAGATAATGAAAAACAACAGATTTTTCAGTACCATCTTCTTCTCCAGATAGCACCAACTCCTGACAAAAATGAAGGAATATCTGAAACTTCTCCATTAGCCTTCCCCATTTCCAGAATTTCAACTCTCAGTGGAGGGTGATCTTCTCCTTCCCCCTCCCTAAAGCTGGGGTGATGGTTTACTTTGGCTGCTCTGAACCAGTGCCTGGCTGCGGTCAGCCTTCCTTGGAGGCCATTGTGACCTCCCTCCCCCCAAGCCAAACGAGCAGCTCCATCCCTCCTGAGGATGCTGTTCTGCAGAGAGAACTGCAGGAATAAGGTCCCCTAGTATGGGCTGAGATAACTCCATAGGCAATTCCCACTGCAGGAGGAACATGGCAACATGAGGGAGATTTGTTTTTTCTCTTTGTATGTAAATACATCTGCCACCCTTCCCTCCCAGGCAGTGCTTTCGATGGCACACAAGCAGGAAGTGGTTAAAGGCATGTTGCCAGGCATATTTTTTTTTTCAAGTTGATTAATCATTACAGATAATCTGAATGTAGTTAATGAAAGTGATGAGAACCCAGAAGCTGCGTACTCCATTAATACCATGTGCTCTGACACGACAGCTAATTCAGCTGAGGCAAAAAATGGCTTATGAAAAAATATGCAGGTGATATAGCTGGCCACTCTTGTTCAGGCTCTTGTGAAGTCACCAGATATCCTACTTGTGATTTATTTATCTATAAACAAATCTTCCAAATAAACTACTCTGTCCTGAAACACTCGTGAATTACTCAATAATATTCACAACTATGATTGCACTTTTTTTCCCCCAGGAAAATAGTCTCAAGTTAAATGCTGCTGATGATAGCAGATAGTAGACAAAAGTTTTCAGAGATATTTTCAAGTTTAAAAAATGCAAAAGATTCTGCAGAAACAAACAATTTTAGCTGGTTCTCCCAAGGACTAATCCGAATTTCCCCATGATTGCTGGAAAACAGTGTTTTTGCAACATTACAGATTTCCAGGGGTGTAGTAGTGGTGGAAAGATGGTGCTGGTTATATTCAAAGTTTCTGATTGTGGGAATCCGCCCCCCCCTCCTCTTTTCAGATTTGTTCAGTTCAACATTAGGCTGTTCTGCCACGATTCATCAATTTGCCAAATGCTGGGAGCATTCAGTAGATTTATCTCCTATGATGCAGTTTTCCCCTTGCTGCCTAAATCCCATAATGTATCACTGAAGTCCCATTACTGGACATGCATCATGGAAAACTGTGGGTGGAGAACATCTTGATGCAAAGGAAAGCTGCTATTCTGCAATTAATGCCTCAAATACTTTGATGGGAGTTGTTCAAATGATGGCTTTGTATTTCCAAATCAGAGTTCAGAGGTTTTGCAGAGTTATTTCAATCATTTGAGGTGAGCACAAATATTTAAATAAGACAGATTTCCATTGGACTGCCATTCTCATTTTTGCCCAAGTTAATTTCTGTTTTAGAGCCAGAAGAGGGGCTGAAAAGATTCATTGGCACTTCTATCAATTTTGTGGTCTTTTCAGATGCGAATTAATCCAGAAGAACAACTTTGCTGGCAATTTTGCTTTCCTACTCACATCACTTATTATTTTAATTGCTTATATTGAAACTGTTACTTGTAATTGTGAATTTTGCCACTTCAGTGACAAAAAGCCAGATCCTGATCTCCCTGTTTAAATCTGACTGCTCTGTTGACTCTATTGCAGGTATTCTTCCTTTGCAGAGATGTCCGTGAGCCTGGGTTTTCTTTCACAAATGAGAAATGCCAGCCACTCTGGCACTTCACTCCTTCTCTCTGCCTGCCTACTTCTCATTCAGCTGTTCAAAACCGCAGTCTTCCTTTCAGTCAGCCTTTTGGTAGGTTGAAGTAAACCAAGCTGGAGCTGGGTCAAGTAATTTATAGCCGCTACACTCCCCGTATTCTTCCTTCCCCTCCCCATTCCTACTGGCAAATGTACACACAAGATGCAGTAAAGAAGAATTTTAATCATTGTGTGGGCCACGAAGATGATCAGAGGGATGGAATATCTCCCCTATGAGGACAGGATGAGAGAGCTGGGGTTGTTCAGCCTGGAGAAGAGAAGGCTCCAGGGAGACCTTATAACGGCCTTTCAATATCTAAAGGGAGCCTACAGGAGAGCTGGAGAGGGACTCTGTCAGGAAGTGTAGTGACAAGACAAGGGGCAATGGTTTTAAATTGGAAGAGGGAAGATTTAGATTAGATACTAAAAAGAAATTCTTTGCTGTGAGGGTGGTGAGATACTGGAACAGGTTTCCCAGGGAAGTCGTGGATGCCCCATCCCTGGAGGTGTTCAAGGCTGGATGGGGTTTTGAGCAACCTGGTGTAGTGGGAGGTGTCCCTGCTCTATGATCTTTAAGGTCCCTTCCAACCCAAACAATTCTGTGATTCTATGATTCTATGATTACACAGGATTCCTGTGGCAGTGGCGTTTATGTCCTCTTCCTGTCCTCAGGAATGGAGGGTAGTAACACCCAGGCTGTTGAGGCTGAGACAAGTGATCTGTTGTCCTCTTGGTACATCCAGGGCTTTAATGTCAGTGAGGCCTCTGCAAAGGAGACCATTTTTATTGTTATGGTTGAAATAAGAACACTTAGTGTCTTTTTGTTTTATTGGTCCCTAAAATTCCCATTGAAGACTGGCTGCTTTAGTGAATTTGGTATCTAGGGGGTCTCTCTGCATTTTCTCAGTTCTGGTCAAGAATTATTCATGGTGCATTCCCTCTCAAGGAGACTTTGTTTTCTTCTAAATGAAGAATTATTCACCACAGCTTCCAAATATCATTTATTCAAACTCTCTTGAAACATATCGATTAGGATGTTCAAAGTGAGTGATTTGTATCAGTGAATAAATTCTCCCTGGGGAACAAAGGTGTCTGCTGAAGATGACTTGGAGGGTATCCCAATGCATTCTCAAGTGCACAAGGAAAAGATTAATTATATCTGCCCCCAGAATGGCTGTGGCTAGAAAGCTGGAATTGCACAGGGAGACTGTAATCACTATTGTCCTGTTGTGCTCTAGCAGAAAAAAGAAAAAAAAAAAGGATTTGATTTGGAGGAATAAAAAGGTTTTGAAATCTCTCCAGCATCTCATTTCCTCTCCCTAGGAGTACAGAAATTCCCACTCATCCTACACGTACCCGACACTCTTTTCATACTGCTCTTATCATTGCACTTTTTCCACCTCCATGGATACAGCTCCTGCTGCGAGTACCACTCCTGTCTCAGTGCACCTCACCACCACCCCCTCTGCTCGGGAGGCAGCTCTGGTAGTAGCAGCAGTAGCAAAGGTGGTGGGAGGTGCAGCAGCAGCAAACAACACTCCTTTTTTTTTTTTTTTTTTTTTTCCTCCTTGAAAATTTGGTCTAAAAACATAGAGATGCTTTATAAGCAGGGCTAATTTGTAATTGGAAAAGTAATTATTCTGTTAAGGTATTCCAACAGGAACATGAAGCTCCGCAACTGTATGTATGTAGCCTGACAATTAGCAGAACAGAAGCTGTTTCGTGGGCATCACCGTCAGAAAGGCTGTTCCATGGAGTAACAGGAAATCTAGATTTTAATCAAAATTAGATAACAATGGTTCCCATTTCCTGTGAAATTTCAACTTTTAAAATACTGGCACTGTGCATGTTGATACACTACTGCTATGTCCTGCAGAGGACGTATTAGTAAGTGCAGATGCTTTCCACAGCCAGGGCATGAAATAATCCCAATTTGGCCATGCTAGTTCCCCGTGCTGTCACAGCAAACAAAATCAGTAACACTTTCTGCTCACTATGAGATTTTTCTGGGAAAGAAGCTGCCTTATATAACATCACATTAATTTTATGCCCTCACTCCTTGGCTTGCTTTTCTTTCTTGGTTCTTGCAAATATCATATTTCTTTTGCACAGTGTCCAACTGCTAGCCAATTCCCATGTCAGTCTAGAATAGGCCTGGTTAGGAATTTTTCAATTAAGCATTAATTAGAAAAGTCTATGTTTGTCAAAAACGAAACTGACTGCTGAAGCAATTGTTTTTGACAGATGTTCTCTTAAAAAAAATTTTTTTAAAGGAAGTTTGGAAGTTGCCAGGGTATCTCACTGAAGTGGTTTTGTTTTGTTTTATTTTGTTTTCGTTTGTTTTGTATTAATGGAGGCCAGTTTTTAATTTAAAGAACCTTTGGTTTGAAATTAATCAATTTACATTGGAAATTGAAATAAATGAATTCCAACCCCCCAATGTTTTAATTAATCCAAATTTCCATCTTTTATATTTGGTAAAAAGTTATTACGTCCGAGAGACTTTTTTTCACTGCTCAGGGCAGGAACATTTTTGAAAATGTTAGCAATGTTCATAGGACAGGACAAATCTTTCTGTCTCTGCCTGTAGACTGGAACAGTTCAGAACTCTGTGTCAACTCATTCCTGGAGACTCCAGCAAGTAAAAAGTAGGATACGATCCCTTTATCATAATATCAATTTCTGTTTGCTTATAAACCACTAATTTTCTAGATTTAAAAGTTGTATTCTCCTTTGGAATCCAATTTATCTTGTTTTCAAGCAGTTGTGCTGAAAAAACCCTGAGTGCTTCCACATGAATAGGGAAAACTGCTGTGGTATGACTAAAAATGGGAAAACAATTCAGAGGAGAAATGAGAGCTCAAGTTATAGAATTTGTAAATAGTTGCTTGGGAAAAAACCAAACCAATATTTAGAGATTGCATTGAAAGTTCTTGTTGTACTCAAACCATGTTTGCTTGCTTCTTATGATGTGAACAAATACCTTCAATTTGGCTCTAATTAACTGATTGCTACTGATTTAGTAGGGTATACCTGATTATTTTTCCCTTATAGCAAGTTATGCATTTAACTTAAAATAAATACTAGCAAAAGCTTTTTAGGTTGTCAAAGCTTTTCCACCTAATAAAACAATTATTCTTGAATGGCAAAAAATACATACAAAGGCCATGGGTTGTATTCCTTTTCCTAAAGCAAATACATAGTAGCTAGAAGCAACTTGGTTATTTTAAGTATCTGAAAATGAAAAGAAAAAAAATATTTAGAAATTTTGACAATTTAATCTCTTTTGTTACAGCCATCTAGGCTGCCTCTCCTAATTAGCTTATCCCCTTTTGAATACAGCAGCAGACAAGCAGATGATTGAACTGAAGGTATGGGTTCCTCTGGGGATAATGGGAAAGAAAAGCTAGAGCTTCACTCAGTCAAGTAGTGTCAAATAGTCAAAGAGTAGGAAGAGAATTATAATATTATAATATCTGATATCATAATAGTTATATCTGAGGTTATAATATCTGAGGTCTGTGCAAAAAGAAACCTTATATGTGAGAATAGTAAATTGTCACATAATTACTCCTGCCCATGCCTACACAGATTGAGTGACCACAATCAAGTCAACTGAATATTATAATAAGGTAATTTAGTCCTGGTTGCACCTCAGCACATGAACTGTCTGGAAGGTTTCCTGTCTGGACAACTGAATGGGGCACGGATGCAAAACTGAGTGATACACAGTGACTGCTGCCTGAAAAGTTCTGCGTCAAGAATTAAGAAATTTCCCTGGTACTTCTTTCACAAGACAGGCATCTATTATTTGCATAGCTGCTTTCTAGAGGTGTTGAATCATAAATACATCTAGGAATTATTAGTCACCATTTACCATGCCTTTACTCTTATACTGGAAAAACTATATAAACTGGTATTTCACAATGAGAAAGTGAATAGCGAGCAGTAAGCTTTACATGAGTTGTTGGAGGAGAAGCATAATTTAAAGAGAAGCTGTAGCATACATCAAAGAGTAATCATTTTAACCAGTGACCCAATAAAGCTGTCTCGATGTATTTCTGGTTTGACTCCATCTTAACTATTGTAAAGCCACAGTTTGTTTGGTAAGAAAGTTGCTTTATGCCCTTACATAGAATTTTCTTCAGCTTCCCCATGCCCGACATAGAAATCAGATTCCCAGATAACCCTGAAAGGAAGATGAGTTTTGGTTTCCTATAACTGGTCGTATAAACATAAAGGCAAGTGCATACGGGTTTGGTGGGATTTTAGCAGTGTTATACAGGGAACCACTGAGTGAGGATATAGAGCACAAAGTCTTCTTGAATCCCCTAGACATCCCCAGTTAAAATTGCATATATTTCATATTAAATACAATTAAAGATCAGGGTTTTTTTTTCTTTTTTTTTTTTGGTTTTTTTTTTTTTTTAGGATGGGAGGAACGAGGGACAAAGTTCTTAACACAGAATGGATAGCCTTTGCATTTTTTACGCCTATGAAGAACGAGGGAATGGTATAGGACTCAGATTTTTCCTTATTTGCTTGATAGTCAAGAAGCTTGATAGTGAGAACTGAGATATCAAATTGCTATAGAACAAAGAGAAGCAAAGTGACTATTTTTATTGGAAGCCAAACAATAGCTTGGATACACTGTGTTTCCTAAATTAGTCAGGATTACTCCTGGGCAAATGCAGAGGACAGTTTACTCTCCACTCCTTGCTCAAGAGAATGACACATGCCATGAAGCAGGACTTTGCAGGTGCTCACCTTGTTCTCCTTTACAAAACAATTCTGTCAGCTGTCTCAGGTTTTTCTGCTCCCTTTCTCAGTGCTCCATCCTCCCTTACACCACTTCATTGTTATTCCGTGAGTGCTTATGCTTCAGCTGCAGAGATATCTACTATAGAGCTCCAGTGGCAGTTCATAGCCATTTGGCAAAAAGAAAGATGGTTTATGCTCTATCATCAGGTCAGGAAACTGCGATTTGAGTCAGTGAGGTTCAGAAGCCATTCAGAAGTTTAGAGGTTCATTCAGAAACCATTCAGGAATTCAGAAGTTTAACAGACTGACCTCAGATTTCAGGAATAATCGCAGCCTGTTTTCATGCTATTTCTATGCCTTTCTAGTAGCTTAGCTCTGAAAGTCCATTAGCTTAAGTGAGTTTATGGAAGCTAAGCTGCAGTCAAGAGAAAAATACTTTGGTCTTCAGCACCAAGTTAGATTCTGTCACCAAAATGATATGAAAGAGATTCAAAGCTTTCCATCCCATGCTAAATGGTGTATACCTTTGCTTGCTCATTTTCTTCAGTGACAGATGACATTAATCACTCTGTGAGCACACTTCCATTTTACGTGGATTACTTTGGAATGCTCACTTTGGGAAAGGTAGCAGGACAATGCTTTTTTAAAAAAAAATACCAAAAACCAAACCCCAAATCCAGCAACCAGCTCCACATACTGTAGCTTCTTGAAAAGCTGAATTTCTCTAAACCTGGAGTAACTAATCCATAAACTCTCAACTGCCATTATACTAACGTAGATGCAAACTAAATATGAGCCTCCTTCAGATATCAAATGGCGGCAATAAATTACTTTTTTGATGTAATACTCAAAACATCAACCAAAGGAAATCAGGAGGTGCAATAGAGGGAGAAATGGAAGTAATATAAAAACAGTTAATCAGTCTTTTGACATGCCTGGCACATTTTTCTGGTAAGAATGCTATCACTTTGTAAGATAACTTAATTAGACATACAGGACAGGAAAACCAGTTTGCTTCTAATGGCATTGCTATGGTGTAATGGGGCTGAGATGGCTATATTCAAGACAGATGCTATTATTTGTTCTACTTTTACCATAAGTGACACTATGATATTTCCAAAATCAAGCCTGAAAGCCCATTAAAAACATCTTGCTGGCTTGACTCATAACAAAGTGTAGGAATTGTTTTTTCTCAGTCCTGCTGAATGGAGGAGCTTTCAGAACACTCAGCCTGATGATCCTGATCTTTTATGCCAAAGTAGAAGGCAAACTTAGCCGTCTAGTGTTATGCTTTTACCACCCTTTCTCTTTTAATGGTGTGTCCTTTTCCATCTAAGTTAGTGCAGCAATGGAAAGAAATGTTGCTTCCTGATTTATTCATTTATTCCTGTATCTGTGCATTTGTGTCACTTTCATGGGTGGCTGAAAAAAGTTGGTCAGTCTGTTAGTCTCACAGAAAGCTACTTGCATTTTATTTAACTGAAGAAATGAGTTCTGTGCTCCAGGTGCAATCCTGATAATTAAAGTTTAATTTAGCATAAAAATCTGTCTTTTATTGCACTTTGGTTTTAACAGTGTTCCCTTACAGTAAGTTGTTGCATTCCCCTAACAAACCACACTGATTCTTTATTTGATTTAAGTGTTCATCTTGACTGCTCTCTCATACGCTAAAATTTGATGGTATATAAGCAAGACATTCCTTTCAGGAAAAAAACAGCAGTGCAGAGGTAATGTTTACATTAACTAATTAGAAAATCTGGTGATGGAGATGAGGACACTTTCTCAGTGTGTCCAACTCTACATAGGAGGCAGCAGGCAATCCTGCTATGATTCACATCTGGCAGAGTGACAGTAGATGAGCCAGAGACATTTTACAAGTAACTGTTCAGGTTCCCCTAAAGAACATAAACTTTAGACTTTCTACAACAGCCGTTCACCACAACTTTAATAGTTAATAAAGGAAGTTCCACTTGTGGCTAAGTCAGGCACCATACCCAATTGACCAGACAAACTGGAGAGTGAAGTTGATCCAGTAGCTGAGGTCTATCTTAAAATTTAAGAAGCCTGGCTAAATTGTTGCTTATTGTCTTTTAGTCAGTTACTTCTTTTAATAGGAGCTGGGAACTGCAGGTTGTGAAATAATGGATTTCAGCTATTCATGTAAAAAATAATTTTTCCATTTTGTGAAAAATATCTATGATTTTAAAATCTTTCTAGTTTTGCATCGAGTGTCTTTCACTTGCGCATAGGTCGTGTCAAAGGGGATGTAAGTGTTTGCAGAGACAAAGCTAGAGGATGCAAGAGATGCAGGTGTAAGTCCCTTTTCTGCTCATGGTTAACTTAAACCTTGCTTTCTAAATCCAGGTGGAAGAGCAAGTGATTGACTATTGGATGAGAAGCCAGGAGTCTTTTCTTCTTGACTAGATAGTCAAAATTTAACTTGTGAAAAATTCCTGTTTGCATTTCTCTAAGGTACTGTGTCCACAATAGTGGACCTGTCCGCACTAAGTGAGCCCTGTCTGGAATTACCAGAGGTGGTGTACATTATTTCTTGCAGTTGTATGATCACTTTTAAACAACAGCTTTCATTTCCCATATATGATTCCTGCCAAACTAATAATGTAACAGACAGGAACATATAGCTTCTTGTCACTTCCACAGGTCTCTGGAGTAGGGACTGACAGATAATCCAGAAATGTTAAGTGGAGTTTCCTAAATCCATCCACATTCTGCCTCCATCAGCACAGGTCCTGACCCCAGGAAGTAATTTCCTTACAGTCTTGTTTGATGTCCTCATGGCATTTGAAAGATTAAGAACAAATAGTTTCTTTTCAGAAAGCAACAATTTCAAAATTGTCTGATACAACTCCCAGAAGAGCACATCTGCACCCAAACCAAATGCTGTATCAGAAGAAATGCTTAGAAAAGGTCTGCCTTCAGTGCACTCTCCACCCAGATGAAGTTTCAGGAGACTTGATTATAGTATGAATAGAATAAAAGAGAAGAGAGAGAAACTGTGGGGTAGAGGAGAAATGGGTTTAGGATAACTACACAGCTGTAGAACTTCTATGCATGGATAAATACCTTTTAGGATGTCGGATCAGGTTGAATGTCCACTTAATAATAATTGTAGATCTTTGAAGAGACCTTGTCAGGCTATTCGTTGCATGTAACATTTATTGTAGCTTTAGTCTTTGTCCCATGCAGGCACCCAGACTTTATTGGTTTTAATGTACTCCCTAATTACATTTTTCCATTTGTTTGAACAACAGTTCACAAGTTGAACCACATTTTTAAGCTTTTAATTCAAGTTTTGTTACATGTTAGTCCTATTGCATAGGTTGATATTTTTTGTAAGATAACAAAAAACATTAAAAACAAGCGTAAGCCCAAATTTAAACTGGAGCCCAATAAAACTAGAACACCAGAAAGAAAAATCCAGTTCATATGGGCACTATTACCAAGATGAGGAAATGAGAAAGCTCGTCTCATGCTCTTCTGCTTCTAGTGCATTGCAAGGAGCTCTAGGTGTCCCAGAGCTGGCCTGGCTCAGCTGACTTCCAGCTACCAGACCAGACAACTCTGGCTGTAAAGAGGTTGCTTATACAGGATTTATGGGTTTGGTTTTTTTGCCTCCTAGAAGAGAACAGTAAGTATTTGGGCATCTGCAATATGTGGACATGATGAGACACCTCCAAATGAATTTCCAAAAGCAGCACACAAGTATGAGGCTCCTTGGCAGCTTTGGTCAATTTAAGTCCAAGCCATTGGTCCTTTGACTCCTGCTTTCTCGTGATGTGTTTCTACCACATGGTAACCCAAATCAAGTAGGTATTGTGGCAAAAAAATAACTCTGTAGACACGAATTATTTGTTGTCAGATGAATTAACTCCTTGCACTAATTCACTGTGCTCACTGACATCTGGAAGGGAGAGAAGCAGCACTTCTGGCTTAGACTGGCTTAAGCTGCTGCACAACCAGGAGTAGAGGACCGTTGACCAAGAGAGTCCTTTACCCTGTCCCTTCCCTGGACTGAGAAATCCAATCTGAATTGCAGAATGACTGTGATTAGCAGACATGGCCCTCTCCAATATTTAGGACTCTGACTCATCCCTTTTAAAAACACATTAAGGACTAGGATATGCTTTGAAAAAGGAGATGGTGGATGTGCTTTCTTGATTTCATTCAATATTGCAAAGATTAAATAATGTGGCTCCCACACTTTTTAGTGCTTAGTACAGGGCAGCAATCAAGGTGTTTCTGCTCCCAGGTGAACATTGTAATGGTGGGCACTTTGCTGACTCTCTTGCTAATTACTCTTTAATTGTTTGATGGGGTTTTGGGTGGGTTTTTCTGCAAAGCAGCATAGTGTCAACAGGAATAGTGGAGATCATTTCTCACTTTGAATATCTTCAGGACACAAAACTGGTGATTAGGGCAGGCTTCTTGTGGTGGGGAAGGGAGGGGCTGAACTCCCTCAGATTCACATGGGGTGAACCCATGTGTCTCACTCCCATCATGGCCAGAGCTGTCCCTCCTGCTTTATTTTATGAAAGAAAAATGGAGAAAATGGCAATAGTTTTGGTGAGAGCAAGATGGATAAAACAATCACAAAACTTACTTCTGACCACACTCATTCTCTGTCTGTGTTTTGGAATGACAGTTCATTTGTGTCTTGTGTTTTGTGATGAAATCAGCTCTTTTAGGAAATGAGAAGCACATTCTTAGCGTGTCTCCTGGACCAAGCTCCTCTGGGATCTCAGGCAGAAAACATGTCCTGATGAGAGCTGGTTGTGACTTAGCTGGAAGCAGTTCCAACCATGAGTAATAGGCACTCAAGGCATTTGACTGGGGAAATTTGGGTACCTGCAGGTGTGAGGGGAATGGAATATTGTGGGTTCTTAGATACAGAGGACTGAAAGCCAACTAAGTCCTAGTTAGGGTATCTAATGTCTGTAGCAGATTGCAGGCAAGGTGCATACAGCAGCTACTGTCATCCCAGCTTAAGTAAAGAAGATAACTCTTCCTTGACTGTCTCTATTCTGGGCCAGTTCAACTTATGCACAAATACCTGACCCTGGAAAGCTACATGTAAAATGGAGCTAAAGGAAATGATTAAATTGAGTGAAATATTAAAATTAAAAAGGTCTTTAAGGGTGCCTTCCAAGACAAACTATTCTATGATTCCATGAGTTTTTATTGCTATCAAAATTTGTCAGCCTTCTTTCTCTTCATGTGCAGACCTCCAGATCCAAAGAAATCACAGCTCTGGAAAAGTTGATCTTTCTATTCAAGAAGATCGTCTGGTCTTACTTAGCCAGAGGTGTCTTACTTATTTAGAGTGTGTGGTAGGATCAGAAATGAGGAGGGAATATAAGTGTTACCTAATTGTTAGTTCTGATATCCTGTTATCTCCAGGTCAAGAAAATTTAGTTGGCTAACACACAGTTTTGAGTGCCTCAGCAATTAATTCTAGTTGCAGATAGCAAAGGAAAACTGAACCTGGTTTTTGTGTTGTTTTCCTGTTCTGATGTCATCAATATGTCATTATTTATCACACAAAATGAATTATTTTAATTTTTAATGCTTTTTGTTAAAAGTGGGACTCAGAAATATCTTAATATTCAGGCTGAACAGACATTTCCTTGTAAAGACTGAATTCCTCAGATGCTACAAACATCTTCTAATAATCAAAAGCTATTGGAAATCAACTTTTATTTTAAAAAGTGACTACAATACAATCCTTCGATTCTCTATCCAAATTCATTGTATAAAGAGAAAATGTCTTTATCTCCCCTCCAATCTTTCCTTTCTGTTCTGTACTATCTTTCAAATCACTTTGTTCTCAGCCTTTTAAACTTCAGTCACCATCAACTACCTGTCTCCATTTATTATCTCATCTGTTGCAGAATAATGTGGTTCATTTTTCTGACTTTTAAAATCCCTCTCCTTCCCATTTCCATGGCAAAATCTTCCCTCAGCAATCTGACCTTTACTTTTCAGCATCCAACTCTCCTACTTCATACTTCCAAGATTGCATCACTGTAGCCATTTAATTCACCTTTTCTTCACTAATTTCCTTTTTGCTTCACTAACTAGCATCCAGAGTCATGTTCTCACTTCAGTACCCTTCATTGCTATCCACCATTACAATCTTGATTTCGTATTATTCCTGTTTCTTGCCCTTTCATACTTTAAATGTCCTTTTAACATCTCTGTGTTCTCAGTCTGTGCCAGTCATTACTTCTGCTCTTGCAGATTTATTCCTTTCCCTGAAAGATCTGGATAGTCAGCTCTGAGATGTACGCATTCTAAAATTTTCTGTAGAGCACCTCTGTCCATAATTCAGTTTTCCTGGTCCCCAAGTTCAGCAGTTCTTGCCTCAGGAAGTAAGCAGGGAAACAGCTGGAGAGCCACGGGCAAAAGGCTCACAATGAATATGAACGTGGCATAAAAAGTTCTTTAGATCTTGTGGAAGGGCTGTATGGAAGGCAATGAAACAATATTTAGCATCTCAATAGGAGATTCATCCCACTTAGTGAATAGGATAAACTTCTGTTCTCTGTGGAGCTGACTCAAGCACTTCCTCCTGCAGGGAAATTTTTGTAGTTTTGTGGGAAGAACTACTCAGAATTAAATTGAACCGCCTGCATATTTGTTCACAAAGTAAGATTTTGCAGATTTTTTTGCTAGGGTGGAGGCCTGTGTTAATGTTCATCATTCCACTGTGTGGAAACGTAGGAAGGAGTTTTGCCATGCAATTATTGATATGGACTAAAAAACTGTGTGTGGCATCCCAATAGCAGCAGGGCCAGGGAGGATCAGGCAAGATCAGGCACTTAGTTCCCAACAAGATGGGAACTGGATTAACCTTCTACTGGACACTTCAAAAGATAAATGCTTATCACCTCGGCACCCAGACCAACCCAGTGTTGTCCCCACCTGTTTATTGGGGGTGTCTGACTGGCTTTTAAGAAATGCTGTATGCAACCTCGGACCAGCTGCTTTTTCTGATCAGGGGACTGTTTTCTGACACACAGAGAGAATATTCATGGCACGTGTTGCCCACTGTTATGTCACCCCTGCAATATCTTAGGAAGGAGATGTGGATGGAAATGTTTCAATGTGCTAATAGCAGTGACCTTTATATTTCCGTTATACATCACTCAGAAGCAGTGACAAGGCATTCAAAACCTAAAACAGTCTGGAAGTCAAATTTAGACAGTTTCAGAATAGCTTTATGTTTGTTTGAACAATACAGTTTTTTATAATATATAAAAAAACCTGAGGTCCTGTTATAGTTGCATTTGAGGGGGGCATAGCTGCCTGCTGATCTCATCAGACACTTGGTCATTTTTCCCCCACCCTAAGTTTGGGTGCAACCAAATTTTGTTTCCTAGGGAGATCCCTGTACTGAGTATTTCCTCAGTGCATACTGACAGGTAGGATGACAGCAAGCAGAATAAAGGATATGGCATGCTTATTGTCAGTTCAAACATCTTCTTGGGTGTAAGGACAACTTTTTAGATGTGAGTGTGAAACCCTCATAAGGCAACATGATCTGTTTCTGTTCAAGTCTGCAAGTAGGTCATAACAGAACTGAACTCTAAGAATAATTATCAGCCATATCATCCTAGTGTTCCAGATTCTTAATTTTCATGACAAATATTTCATTTTCTCTTGTGATTTGACTTTTCTTTTGAAGGAGACTCATGCAGCAACAAATCAAAGTGATGACTTTTTTGTTTGTCCTGTGCAATCTCATGCAGGTGAACAAAAGCGTTTACATCACACAGTTCTTCTTGCTGGAACTCTGCTCTTCTAGGCTAATATCTAAGTGTCTACTTTAATATTTTGTTTATTTATCTAGTCCTACAAGATGCCAAGACTGAGAAGCCCTTATAAGTAACTTACAGAAGAGTTTCCTGGAAAAAGCAATTTGTCTGAGAAGAAAAATTATGCTGATAGTGAAGTTTCTTGTATACAGATCAACATGGAAATGTATTTTGGTGATAGAAAAAAAAGAAAAAAAAGACACTTTTAGGCCACCCAGAAGTTTAGGTAGGTGCATCTTTTATTACACACATGATCTCATGTGTTTTGCTGCCACTGTTCACAACAAGGACTGCACTGAGACACAGCACCGAAACTCAACCAGCATGCTTCTAAGATTTCTTTAGGTGTTAGCTGCACCTTGAATACTCCTTAGCAAGGGATCCCCTTTACATAAATGGTAGTAAGAGGATGTTTATGGAGTAGTGACACAACCTACTGTATTCCTGCTCCAGGGACGTCCATAGATGAAGGTATGAAGGGAAAGGGCTGGAGCAGGGATTCTGTGAGTGCAAGGAGCACTGCTGCCATGGCATTGGAGCCCCCTTTCTTCAAAAGATAAAAAGATTTTGCATTCTGAGGGATCCACCCATATTCTGAGGTCTCTTTGATCTAAAGAGCATTACTGAGACAAATTTTTAAAGGGAAGGAGATGAGTGTGTGAGGTGGACAAATGGAAAGGAGGGAGATCAATTTAATAAGGATGATCACACAAGAACAAATGGGAAATAAGCTGCCTTTGAATAAATGTGGCTGGAAATGAGCAAAAGGTTTTCAACAGGAGCTCTGGAAAAGCCTTTGAGTTAAGAATAGATGTAAAAAAAAATGACAAACTTCCTGCTTTTAGTGTTAAATTGATCCAGAAAAGGAAGGAAAGGTAAGACCTGGTTGCTGGAAACAGCAGGAGATAGGGATGCTATTAGCCAGGGTGTTCCCTCCAGTCTATGTTCTTATTTTCCAGTGTTCCTAAAACTAGTACTAAACCACCTTCTGGAATTGGCCATACTAATGAAAAGCAGTCTAATCCAGAGAGCTGCTGAGCACACGCTGCCAGCCCGGTTCGATAGCAGTTGATTTGCTTGGCACTCTGCTGGATACACTCTGTACCTTAGAGGATTGCACTGTAGCACAATTTAAAACAGTCTCTCACCTACATAGATCAGGGTTTAACATAGGGGAGAAGAAAAGAAAGAAAGAAATGCAAGCCTGCTCTATGAATAGTACCCAACTTGGTTTTAAAACATAAAATGCTGTCTTTAGGTGATTCCAGGTAGAGCCTTGCAGCATTGGGTACAAAGTCAAGGTGTTGCTGGTTTTCAGTCCCCTTGTTGCGTATGATCTCATTGCCCAGCAGAACAGTTTCTACCTAACAGAGCCTAAATGGAGCCTTTCAATCATGTTTGAAATATGACTGATGGCTAGCATTCCATATAAGAATAGTTTCTGCCTTAGAAGTCCATTCAAATTAATGGAAAAATGCCTTATACTTTAATAGCAATTCAGCTATTTGGAGTCTTAAAACCCCTGTGAACCTTAAACCAACTTAATCCCAGCTACAGCTGGGCCTGCAATAAATTAAAGACAAATTTAGTCTTCTTACATTAAAGTTTTTTTACAGAATTACAGAATGATATGGGGTTGGAAGGGACCTCTGGAGATCATCTAGTCCAACCCCCCTGCCAAAGCAGGTCCACCTACAGCAGGTTGCACAGGAACTTGTCCAGCCGTTTTTTTAATGTCTCCAGAGATGGAGACTCCGTCACGTCTCTGGGCAGCCTGTTCCACTGCTCTGCCACCCTCAAAGTGAAGAAGTTCCTCCTCACATTTAGAGGAATGTTTTAGACAGTATTTACTTGAATTCAAAGAGCCTCTTTAAAGAGACATGCAGTAACTTACTTCTCAGGAAAAAATAAAATACTTTGCATTTACTTGGGCCATCAGCATGCTTCAGGGTAAAGTTGCTGGAAGAGTTGATGAGTAGGAACTTATGCCACAGCTGTATTGTGTCACTGTGGTAAGCAGAAGGCAATTAATTCAAAGTATCTTATACTAAATTATAAAGAAATATATATAAGCATATATAAAGTATATGCTGATATAGACTGATTAAAGCATATACTCTCAACTAAAGAATGCAATGTTATTAAAATTCAGAGTAATCTTGGGTTAGAAGAGGTACGCAGCATTCATTACTAGAATTACACTGGAGTTGACTAAGTTAGTCCACCTGTTATTACCTGTAAAAACATTTTCTTGTGTGTATTAGAACTGTGATCTTACAGGATGTTTTATCATAAAAACTAACAATAAGCCAGAAGAAGTGTGCATAGAATTTTTTTATACTTAATTTGGTAAAGCTAAGACAGAAGGTGTTATTTTACTCACTTTACTGTATTGAAGTTACCTCATTTTATGGGGACAACAGATCTACAGGATGACAAAAATCTCAAATTGTTTTAAAGAACTGATGAACTGAATATTGGGAAATATATGCAGAAGCTATTATGCTACCTGCTATATGTTTCCATTTTGTCTTTCTGATTTTTGAACTCTAAGGCCACATTGCTCAACCATCCAAAGTCTTCACGGTTTTGAAGTCTTTTGCTTATTAAGCATTTTTTTTCCTAACATGGCCATAACGAATACTTTTCATGTTGATATTCAGGTTACTTATTCAAGGGAACAGTGTAATTATAGTAGATGGGTTTTGCTGTGGTCATTTTTAGAATGTCTAAGAATATTTGATGAGAACGACTGACGTCTGATTCAACTACAAATTCCCATTTTTGTCCTGAAGATTTTATGGATCTAGAGATTTTACGGATCTTAAGCTCTCTCTGATGTTTTATATATGAGAATTACTTTGGTTAAAGGGAAGCTGATAAGTAGAGTGGGAAACAAGATTCTTAATGTTAAATTTTGACCCCTGAAATCAACAAAAATTTTGCCCTTTATATGTAATTTTTGCATCTGCTACTATCATACTGTTTGATGCTGTAATTTCTTAATTAATATGCAATCTCAATCTTTTTTTCTGTGAAATAGCAGTGCTGTTTACTATCTTTCAGCATGCAGAAGTAATATGGTTGTTTGAAAAGTGCTTATAGAAAAGATGTCATGATGGAATAATTATCTTAAAAGACTTGATAAGTTTAAACACCAGAAATCTGGAAATACAGTTATAGCCTTTTCATAGTGTGTTCTGTATTTGTTGTTTTGTATTTGTATTTACTAATTTGTCTAGATTCTCAAAATAATAATAATATTAATATGAAGGACACTCCCCTCCTTTTTTTACTGCTGTGAGATTTTTGGATTCTATATTTTAAAAGTTCCTGAAATATCACCTGCTTTTACACATTGTATGAAACCAGGTCACAGTATTTGTCACAGCATTGTATGCCTGACCAAGGAAAATGCTCAGTAGAAGTATATAATAGAAGTTATATAATTTTCCTATTATATCATGAACATACAGATATGAGCCACTTCCCTTTCCTCAACTTTACACCTTATTGATGAAATGCTTGAACAGTTCTCTCTCCTCTTATGTATGAAAGATATGAATATTAAACATAAATCATACCCACCTCATCCAACAGATTTGATAGAATATTAATCTCAAGAAGGACTTGAATTAACTCAATATAATTAGATTAGATACCAGAAAGAAATTCTTTCCTATGAGGGTGGTGAGGCACTGGAACAGGTTGCCCAGGGAAGCTGTGGATGCCCCATCCCTGGAGGGGTTCAAGGCCAGG
>JAOQGH010000023.1:53587493-53601145 GCA_025769975.1 Gallinago jamesoni
CCCTCCACACACCCACCCACCCCTCCCCCCACCCCCCGCCTCCTCCCCGTGCATCAGGAAAAAAGCGGACATTTTGATGCCGTTTCACGCGTGTTGAGGGCTGAAATAAAAGCCGGAGCGCCTTACCCACCCCCGCCCGGCTGCGTGCGGCTGGCGCTGGGAGCGATCCCGGGGAAGGGCTCGGTGCGGCTCGTCCCTTAGCGGAGGAGCGGGTCTGCTGCCATCCGCCCAAGTTCAGCAGCCAGCCGGCGGGGAGAGGGAGGCGGTGGCAGGCAGGGAGGCAGGCAGGGAGGGAGGGAGGGAGGCGGAGAGGGATGGAGGGAGGGTGCGAGGAGCGGCGCGGAGGCAGGGAGCCTCCCGCACATGCGCCCTGTCACCGGCGGCGGAGCCTCGGCGGCGGCGGCGGCGGGAGTTTACCCGCTTGGCCCCGGCGGGTGAGTCACGGCCCGGCACCGGGTGCTCGCTCGCCCCCGGGGGCAAGTCCCGGGGAGGCTCCCCGGGCAGCCCTGGCTCCCTGCGGGACGGACGGCGGGGTCCCCCGGAGCACCGTGAGAGCGGCGGGGGCCGGGGTAGCGGTCTGTCTCCCCCGCCCCGCCCCGCCCCGGGCAGCAGCATCGCGGCCTCTGGCCTGGAGGTGTGTTACCGGTGGGAGCAATACGCCCCGGTGATAAGAAGTGAAACGTTATATGGTGCTGGGCTCCTGCTTGTTTTTATTCTTATATGTCCAAATAGAATGTTTTTATTCTTATGTCCAAATAAAGGGAAAATAAACCCCGCATATAAACCACTATCCAACTCTTCAATCTCCTCGTGCAGCCGAGAGAGAGACAGGGATTTAGTGGCCGAGCAACTTTTTGATGTCAGGCACACGGAGTCCAATGCCCAAATAAAGAACCACCGTGGATCTGTCAGTTACAACCGTGAGAATCAAGACCAGGATGTTCTGAAAATCTGGCTCTGAATCCTGAATCCTGTCAGGTCTTTCGTGCCAGTTAGCTTGTCCCAGCTTTCCAAACTCCGGTTTCCAAATTTTAGCTCAACAGAGAACATTATTTAACTTCCCTACTGCACCTTAAAAATCTGAAGACTGATATGCCTGAAGGCAGCAGCACTGGAAAAATACGTATTTGGCATCTGGATCCTGTCAAATCGTGCCACAAACCCAGAAATGTTAATGTCTCAAGAGAGAACACATCGCTGCATTTACCATTTTGCCAAAACAATCTGGCAAGATGGTGCAAAAAGGCACAAGGCTGGCTTAAGGTGGTGCCTTGCCAACAATCCGTACTAATTCTCTTTGCAAAACTGGTCTAGACACCTGTGTATCCCATCTAGATCCCAAAGTAGAGTGCTGCAAAAACTGAAGGCAAAACTGCACGCGTGTTACTGGGGTTGAAATTAAAAGGATTGGAAGCAGTTCAGAAGGGCTAACTTGCTTGAGAGCCGTAAGAGCACAGGCACATCAAAACCATCTCAGCTCCCAGGAATTTGTATTCAAAATAGAACTAATTTAACAACATGGCAGCAGCACTCAGAGCTGTATGGCTCACTTCTTGACTTCTGGGGTAGAAGCTTCGAATTCTGAATCATAAGGGCCAAAGTCAGTGAGAGCCTCCTTGAAAAGTCACTCCTTGGGAAACCGTCTCTTCTATTTTCTTCTGATCTTGATCCTTGTGGAGGAGAAGTCTGAGAACTGGAAGTCCTAACTCTGCTTGATACCAAAGGTTGTTGGCTAACTGGAGGCACTTTTATCACTGATTCTATATCCCATTCTGCCCAAGCAAAATTTTTGCAGTCTCCTCTTTGTCCCATAGTTGCTCATGCCTTTTCTCCTTTTCCCTGGCAAACATCCCCCTCTGCTCATCACGTATCAACAGACTTCTCTTGAATTGTTTAGCTAATTTAAAATAATTAGACTAAGAGCAACTGATATTTAGCTTGATGTTTAAGCTTTTGTTTAAAACTTGAAGATGAGCTTGAGGGCCTGAAAAATAGCTTTTTTCCAAGTATCCCAAATGTCCTAATAAAAATGCTACCTACATGTAGAGTCTTGCCCTCAGAAAATTAGGCCATTTTTAGTTACATACCTAAATAAAGATGTAGGTGTAACTCCGAGTTAAACATAGAAATGCATGCCAATACAGAAGTCTTTATGGAAATTTAGCTTACATTCCCTTTCTTTAGAAATAGTGCTCGGAAGAGTATTAAATAGGTTAAAACGTATTTATGTAGTGTTAACAGTGTTTGTATTTGTTAATTGCAATGCTTGAAGTATTGCTTGGGTATCTTTCTGCAGTTTTAAAGAGCGTCAGTTCTATTCTGAGGCCTCAATTCAGAAAATCCTCTATGTTTAGGAAATAGTCTTAAGTCTTGTTTAACTTTAAACTCATATATTGGAGCTTATTGACTTTATGCTCATGACAGTAAGCCCTCAGTAGCTGCTTGATATTAGGAAGATGGCTCTATTCTGACAAAAACTTTGAAACGATCAAAGCAAGTATCTTCTCCTAAAGATTTAGTAGGTAGAGAGGAAGTATATGCAGATGTTCAACCCAAAAGGGGGACTAAGTAACTGGTAGGAATGAAAGAAAATAATTTTCTCTACATAACAGAAAAAAGAAATTTAAAGTTTGAAAATGCTGCGCTTAAAATGTTTAAATGAATAAAAGACTTCAGCTTTTTGTGAGGCTGTTAATGTTTCCCACAGCTCTGAACAAGCCCAGCTATTCCTATTTTCTGTAGTTTCCTGCACTGAAGCTGTTCCTTGATGTTGCTTGAACTCCTCTTTATAAATCCACTTCCTTTCAATAGCTGTTCAGCCACTCTGTTCTGATCACTGCCTAATCCTTGCGCCTATTTCAGAGCCCTGAAATTGCCTTCAATTACTTTTTCTTCCAGGCCTTTCTATCCTCTCTCCCTGCTTCATGTGTCTTGTTGCACGATTCTTTCATTCCTTAACCCAAACAATTTGATTGTTGGGCATTCACTGTTTGTTTGTCTTTTCTATAAAACCTTTGTCATTGTTTTCTCAATGAATTGTCACTGACTTTTGAGAACAGAGGCATGGATGGAGCAATGCGTTATAAAAGGACTTGTAAAAATCCAGAAGACTCTGTATGTGAGCAGACTTTCTGTACAAAGATTCCCTGTTAGTCTAATAAAATCATTTTACTTCAACTTTGTGATCTTTAATGTCTGGATCCCTGTTGACTTTAATGGACATGAAGTTAGGCTCCTTATTTTCTAGTATTAAATCTATGTAATAACTAGTTGACTGTATAATTTCAGTCAACTTTGTATTTTACCTCTGGAATACAAGGCGTTTAAAATTTGTCATGGTCATGTACTCTTAAAGATTACATTCAGGAAACAGCAGTCTCTGCTCATCTTCAACTTAAAAAAAATAATAATCTAAGGCTATAATTAAAACAAATCAATAGCCGAAGACTTCAAATTGATCAGAAAGTCACGGTCTTCTTTTGTGTCCCCAACATTGCTTCAATGTGACACAAACCAAATTATTTAAAGGGTGTCTGAGCCACTGATCATATGTATTTTTCTCTCAGTAAGCAGAAATATTGCAGCAGCTTAGATGTGCTTATGTTTGTAGCATCAACTAGGCGATGGGTTAGAAAAATGTGCCGCAGTTATAGAGATGACTTTATATTTCTGGTCTGCTTTATGCAAAATACTGCTTTGAATCTTTCTTAGCCATGTCCATGCAACATTACAGCCATGGTTGTTTATTACTATCAGGTTGTCTAATGCTCTTTAACACTATTAAAAGAGTTTAAAGAATAAAATAGACCTTTCCATGCCACTATGCAAAAAAAAACACCCCATGAACACTTGAGAAAAAAAAAAAAAACAACAAAAAAACCCCCCACCAAATCCCAACCTAACTCTTCCTCTATGACACAAAGCAAATGAGTTGAAGAAATTACCATCTTCACTTGGCTATTTGGATGGAAAGCTGGCTTGCATAATGTAATTAGAGCTACAGCATCTCAGAGTTACAGGGATTTATTTTAGCAGTAACAACAAATCTAACAAATGCAGAGTCTGTCTCTGAGAGTCCAGTTTCAGATTTCCTCAAGCGACATTTATAATTTGCCTTGTTTATATGCAGAAACAACGGCTTCAGAAGTCCCCTTATTAAAGAGCTGCTCTTTGCAGATGGCAGTGCACTTGCAGCTCACTCAGAGCAAGACCCAGAGATAATGACATCTTGTTTTGCAGCTGTTTCTGTTAACTTTGGCTGAGCAATCAGTTTTTCAAAGGCTGGCGTTATGTGCCAACAGCCACCAAATCCCAAAAGTCTCTCAAATGAGAAGAAAAATGTCACTGGCACTAAACTGGAGAAATCAGACTGAACCACAGCTCTGGTGCTTGAGATAGCTTCCTATGGGCTTGAGCTACTCTGCTGGACTCTTGATCCCAGCTCAGTCATAAACTGGTATTCTCATTTTACCATTTCACTAAATATATTTTTCCATCACAAGCTAGAAAAAGATTCCTAGCACCATTCCTAGAGCTAAATATATTTTATCCCCCTTCTTTAGCAGCTGGAGTGAACAGATTTTAAAAGGTTTCGTTACATAGAAGTGGGAGATGGAGATTGACTTTCATAACCAGGTGATCTGAGCACTCTGCAGTGAAACACTTCTGGTCTTTAAGTGGAAGTGAACAGAAAGAACCAGTAGATCGTATTTTTTTTAAGGCCAGTAGTCATAAAAGCCACTTATATCTCCCAAGAAGTGACATTTGAGTGGCAAGAAGTATAAAGCATTTTGAACGTCTGCTTCTAGCAAATGATAATCCCAGGGTTATGAATGTTGATAAGTTAACAATAAATTATCAAGATTAAGGTTCTATAACGAAATACTAATTTTTACTTAGCTTGCTGATCCACAAACTCTTTAATATTTCTCTTTGCTGATGACATCACTGGTTACTCTTAAAAGTCATAGGATATATCATAATGCCATTTCCTTAAAACTTTGCTTTGTCTCACTAAAATGATGAGTAGAAGTTTTGAAGTATGATCCTGAGTCAATAAGGCCTTTAAACTTATTTTCTCTCAGTAAATGGAACTTAAATATAGATGTAATATAAATGTAAAGGTAACGTAGTATAAATGTAAAGGTAATTCTATACTTAAGTTGCATTAGGATAACACACAAGTGTTTTCTCAAGAGGGAGTTTATATTTTCTATTTTTATTTTTTTTACACAGTTTGTAATCTCATATATTTTGCTGACGGTAAAGTGAAATCACAAAGACTTGTGGTTTATATATTCTGTTTTTACCTAATTTTCTGCTTCATGTTTCCATGAAAATTGCATTTAAGCTGACACTAAAGGTCAGAGTGCAAATAATAACAGGAAAAAGTCCCTTCACCTCATAACACAACACTGATTATAAGAGTTTTCATTATAGAAATTAAAGAAAAAATCAGCTATAGTTAGACTTAAAACCTCCAAGTGTTTGAAACCAAAGAATATGGATGATTACAAGCTTACCTGTCAAAACAGGCAAATATTTCAGCTGGAGATTTGTACCTAAATACAGAACAAGGTAGATGTGCTGGAATAAAACTGGAAGAGTTTGGTTAGTATCTGTTCTCTGTTATAAGTACAGGCAATGTGTTCAGTATAATGTGAAGAAATTAATTTTGCATCCAGTAATTAAATTAGCCAATTTCTTTTCATTGTTATTTTTGAAATGTATGTAATTCCCCTGTCAGAGCTGTTAGCAGCAACCAGAGTTGGGATTAGAAGCACATGTGAGCATCCACCTGGAGTTTCTGAGAGAACCAACAAGATTTTTTTTCAAGGAAAAAAAACAACATAAAAAAAAGGATATATAAAGGGTAATGATAGCTCCTAAAAAGTTGCTTATCTTCTTGCTTTAGAAATTCACGTGGCTCTAATTCTGTCATGTCAGGTCCATACTATGCAGCTGGCAGCAAGGTGGTGAGGGTCTGATCTGTGGCTGAGACGCTCCCTTTCCTGCATGATTTTATTATGCAGCTGAAGGAGCAGCGCGAGCAACTTCCTGGGCTGTGGACCCTCCTATCCATCTCCACTACATGTGGCAGGAGTTTATTATTAAAAGCTGGAGAGGGACTGTTTACGAGGAATTGTAGTGACAGGACAAGGGGCAAAGGTTTTAAATTGGAAGAGGGGAGATTTAGATTAGACACCAGAAAGAAGTTCGTTACAGTGAGGGTGGTGAGACACTGGAACAGGTTGCCCAGGGAAGATGTGGATGCTCCATCGCTGGAGAGGTTCAAGGCCAGGCTGGATGGGGCTTTGAGCAACCTGGTCTGGTGGGAGGTGTCCCTGCCCATGGCAGGGGGGGTTGGAACTCCATGATCTTTAAGGTTCCTTCCAACTCAAACCATTCTATGATTCTGTTAACAGAGCCTTCCAATCTGAGCATCTGAGGCAACTGCCTGGCTCTGGCATCAGTCACAGGCTGGTGCCAGAGGATTATATGTTCCCACAGAGCCCAGACATGTGCAGTGTCCTCAGTTCCAGAGATCCAGGAAGGTGCCTTGTGCTTGCTGGCTCTACCCCTGAGCCCACCGACAGGCATTTGGCTTTGGGTCCTTCTTCTGCCACCAGCCTGGGTGGCTTCCACACTGAACGCCATATTCCCTGGTGAAAGCACTTCTCTGTCCTCCTTTCCCTCTTTGTCAGTGCTTATTGAAGAATCCTCCCAAAGTCATATGGATTTTAATGGCAAGGAATCAGCATCTGACAGTAATGTGAAAAGATTCCTTACCACAAGCTAGATACCTTCTCCCACTCTTCTTGGATCAGTTCCAAAACCCCTACATACACTTCACATGTAGCTGTGAATATGGTGAGTCCCAGAGCAGTGGTGGGCACACCCTGGCAGAAAAGCTTATGAGAATCCCTGCTCCCCTGTCTGTCACAGCACAGCTGTCCTCCTGCTTTGAAGCATCTGCTCATCTGCCTTTCGGATCAATGAAGAATCCAGATGAAAAAGTCTCAGCTGGCTGTTCTTCCTCTTGTTCACCGAGAGATGGAAGCAGAGCACTCCTTCTCCAGCGCCAGGCCACCGTGCTCTACCTGTGCCACTTACAGCACTTCAGACGGGGGGGGAAATAGTTTAATGATATGATTTAACACAGTAGATTACTCAGTATTCACACACACACTCCTCTTTAGAGGATGTCTGCTCTTTCTGCCTTTTTTTTTTTTTTTTTGGTATTTGCACATAGACAACACTATTTTCTCTTTGTGATGTATAAGCTGAAACTTTTGGAAGTAGAAGTCACAGACAGACCACACAAGGTGACTTAGGTAAGTAATCCCTAGCGCATGTAACCAAGAGAATAAGCAAATGTCACTAAATTGTCTTTCTGAATGATGCCTTAAGTATTCTGTAACATCCTTTATAGTATCCCTCTTCAAACCAGTAATAAATGGAAATACAAACTTCATTCTTTGTCTGGTAAGATCTTATACAAATACTTTCAGATAATTTAATGTGTATGTGTATATTAATGTGCGTGTACTTGTCAATAAAGTCTCACAAAAGTGACTGGATCTTTTTGCAAAAATAGAACAAATGGCCTTGAAACAGATTTCAAAGTATTATTTAGTCTTTTTCCCCACAAAGAAACGTCATGCCCGTCTTGGGTTATTTTCTTAACTAATTGCCTTTGGCTGTGTCTGATCACTTGTCTGAATACTTGAAAAAAGGGACCATGCCAGCGTTTGTATATGATGTAAGAACAACGAACTGGTTACTGACCTTGTCAGAAAGCCTTAAATTTGCATAATAGAGAGGTAATACTTTCTATCTGATTATAACTTTCTAATAAAATTTATGAAAGCAAAATCCACCGGTCATTACGGATCAATGATTTAATGATCTTAAGATACAACTGCAAGGTTTGCTAGCCAGCTTTGTAGATGGGCATGGATTTGGCCTTGGGAGAAACTCACTGGTAGAACAGAAATTTGTTTCCCACCTACTTGAGAGAGAATATCTTCAGCAAATTTAATTCCCCTCACAGAAGGGATATGCCACGTGCAAATGCTGTGGCTTTCATAGCAGTTGTCCTCCAAAAAATATTGGGCCTGTATTTTTTTGGTTGTCATTCCTTCTCACCTACTTTTTTTTTTTCCCTTCTTTTTGCTTCGACTGAGAATAGTTACCAGTAAAGCCAATGCAAAACAACCTTTTGTCAAAGCTCCACTAAAATTACAATTTTGTTTCAATTTAAATTTTCTACAGCAAAATGGAAACTTAGTGGCAGTTCCCTGACTTCTGAAATATTCTCCTGAAAATCAAGAGACAGTTTCCCTGTCAGATTTTCCTGCATGATCAATTTAGCCTTTAGTTTTGCAAACAAACAACGTGATCCAAACACTGAGAGGTCAGGACATCTGTCACCTCCACATCCTTCTCACAGAACAACAGAATGATGTTGACCTGTGAGCGATATATGCAGCTGATCAGAGGATGATACTTCTCAACTTTTCCTATGACAGACCATCCAAAATTTTTTTGAAAAAGTCCCCACGCTCAGCTCAAAATTAACATAAATTCTGAATGCTGCTATATTGCTTGCTTTTTCCCAATTTAGCTTCTTTTCTCAATTGCAGGTGTTCGGGTATGTAGGATGTGTTCTGTTTCCTTTTTCCTCTTAGTCATTTTGCAAGGCAACCCCAAGCTGAGAAGCAGTGACATGTACCACGCTCTCCTCTCCAAGCATCACAGCTGTAGGCTGCATCAAGTGCGGTCCAACAGCATCACTGATCCTTTCAGAGATTAGCAGCTGGCGAAGAATGGGACAATGGGTGTGGGTCCAGCAATTTGTAAACCACTAACTTGAAAATATGCTGGTTTGTGAAAAATGGCTGGGGTTTTTTTTTCCCTTTTTTTTTTTTTTTCCTCTGGCTCCATTTGGACTCGTTTAGCTTTTGGGTTCTGTCATTATTCTTGCAATCTTACTGACCTCTGACTTTATGACTCCCACACTTTAACTAGCAGGAGAAGGTGAAAGTCCTTCGTTTTAGCTGATACATTTTAAATGTAAGCAAAATCCTGAAGCAAAGGTGTAACAGAAGCCACAGTCAGGGACTTCTGCCAAGTGGTGACAACTGTAACAAGGCTGAGCAGAGCAGCATGGTGCTTGGCTCCTGTGATTTTAGTCTTCATTCTTCCTTATTTTTTATTTTTTTATTTAGGACTATTTCATGTCCTGAACTTATAGTTCATATAGAGGGTAAAAGAGAAAGGTAAGTAAGATTGTGCCTTGCTTGCACAACTGAAAGCATTTACATTTGAATATGTCCTAATTATGACATCAATCCTAATTATAAGATGATCTGTAAATTTATCACTCAACTAGGTCCTGTGATTTAATGAGCTGAGCACATGACTGGAAGCTAACAGGCTGCATGCAGTTACCAGTCATATATGATTATTATGTACCTGTCAAAACTCACTTCCCTAAGTAGACTCCTGGATTAGTCTTTATTTATTTAAAGACTTTTAGACTCGTCTATATTTATTTAAACATGATAAAACAATTCCAAAGTTACACCCAGACAGCCACATAAGCTCTTTATTTCATTTTAAGCCTCCCTCCCTCAAAAAATTTCCTGCATTTATTATCTTCTTCTGTTGCTCTTGTTTTGAATTAACATGACATTTCTCCTAAGCAAGACTCCTTCTTTATTTTCTAACACATATGCCTACAGCACTATAAAAAAAAAAAAAAAGAATTTGCCATGGTGTCAGTTGTTTAATATTGTACTGTCTGATGGATCTAATCCATAAACATGGACTACAATAATATTGTACAGAAAAATATGAACTCACACTCTTTGTTCAGGAAGAATTGCTGTGGGCTCCTACAATGAAATCAGCCAAAACCCTCTCTCCTTTTTGAAATTGTTGTCTAGAATCTAATCTAGGGCATATCACTAAGGGCATATAAATCCTAAGAAACTCAATTTAATTTAACACAATCCAGAATGATAGCGTGGTAAATTAGGTGTGAATGTATCCTCTTTAATAAAAGATAATTGATAATTGCTAGGAAATTTGCATCTGTATGAAGTCAAAATCCACCCACCAAGTTTCTTCTTCACCTCCGTGAAACCCAACATCTTTTCAAATCTAATTTGTCTCAAAATAACACTATAAACACACTGTGGACAACACCACTGTTTGCATATGTAAAAATCCAGCTTTTTAGGATCAATCACTTGTTTGATAAACCTGTTTGAAGCTTAGTAATTCAATAAATGTGTAGCTGATATTGCCTGGTAAAATCCTTTAGACACAACAAACAAGAGGAAACAGAGTCTTTTTGAGAAGAATTGTATCATTGTTTTTTAAGAGCATTTCAATGCCTGTCACAATTCAGAAGGCAACAGACCAGAACTTGAACAGCAAACTTAGCCTGAAAAATTAATGTTTAAAAATGGCACCCTCTAACCAAAAAAGCCTGTTCCCAAGATATAATCAGAGCTATAGTGGAGGGAAAGCATCTGGAAATTTAATCATGCTAAGGAACACTACAAATAATTCCTAAACACCACTTTATGAATCAAATCAAAGGGTGTAAAATGAAATAACATCAAAGCACCTTAAACTGTAGGGCCTCTTTTACACTGACCAACTGTTATTTACAAGATCCAGGCAGTTCTTCTGGCCGGCACGTTGTCAGAGGCAGGTAGATAAGGTTGCCAACATTAAAAAGAATCACTTTTCTGAAATGACTCATGATTTTGGCTCAACAGCCTGTGACACCCCAAAGCCTCTCATTTTTAGAGAGAAGGCAGGGAAGAAGAATGCTCATGAGTTTCTGAAATGCTGGCCTTTTAGAACTGTCTTAAGTTGGTCACTCTAACTCACTTGGCATTTTATAAAAATCATGGTCAGAGTTTGATCTCAATTATAATGCTCTAAATTAAAAAAAAACCCAAACAACTCAACCAAATTCAATGGAATTGATTGAGCAGTGACACTATGTTAATTTAGGTCCAGATAGGATTCCCAGGACATTTTAGATCCCATTGGCAGAAATAGGAAAACATTTCTTTTTCATATAAATCCCTTAGTGGGTGAGGACATAATCCAAGAAAGTTACTTTTGGTATTTAAAACCAAACCAAACCAAACCAAACCCAAAACGAACAAACAAACAAAAAACCAACCCCAAACCAAAGAAAAAAACCATCTAATTGATAATAAAATCTTTTCTCCCTTAGTATTTTGTGATATTGCCAATAGTATGAGAAGAGGACTATAAGCATTCCCTGTGTATTTTGAAAATAATTTCTGCTCTGTTTGCCATAGTGCTACATGCAGAAGCAGCTTCCATGAGGCATACATAATCACTGGCCGTAGGAGAAAATAATACAATGGTGTCATACATGTGTGCACAGATACAAAATATGTTTGGTGCCGAGGGCTTTCTGAGAAAAACTTTTGATGAAAAAAATGGCTCACGCAACTGGCCAGGCCAATTTTTTAATAGCCCTTTGTAAAGTAAGATCATAAAATTGTGCTTTTAGTTATACAACTCAGTCTGGAAGTCACTCACCAAATTCAGATCTGCTTCACAACAGGGTAGGTGAAGATGCATTTCAATTCCTTGGGATTGGGCAAACGCTTTATGAGTCTGCTTTTTTGCCCGAGAGCTGCTCACATTAGAAGCCAAGCTGCCTTCCAGACCTCATCTGTTTATCAAAAAACCCCATCTCCCCAGCTATGACCAGGCTTCACCTTGTCAGCAACTGCTTTCTTCGACAGCATCCTTGAGAGGCTGTTAGACCATATGCTATTCTGGAACTTAATACAAGGAAATGTGTCTGATTTTTCTGGTGATGCTGGCAGCTAGAGTATCATTTGTAAAAATCTCTGCAGCACCAGATAATCTGCTTGTGCATACAGAAAATGGCAGGGAAGATTTTAATTACCAAAGCTCTTAGGCCCTGACCTCCATCTACCAATTTGCTGTGAGCCAAAGGTAAGTCCAAACGTAGGACAATATCAGAAAATCCTGACAGTGAAACCAAAGGCTATTGGATGTGATTCCTTTATAAAATATGTATGGAAAGTAAAATGGTGGCTCCAATTTTACTATTAAGTGAATCCAGTATTTCATTCCTTAGCCACTCGAAGCTCCTCTGGGCTTTGCTGTAGAATTTTTGTGTAGGAATTGGAAATGGAGTTTGTGTTTCAAAGTAAATAAAAAGGGAAGGGTTCAGAACATCCAATTTAAGAGAATAACATGACGAACACACAATAAATGCAATTGTAGGAGTGGGAGAATTTTGTTGATGAGAAGGAAAAAAGAAGAGGAAAAAAATCGAGAGGAAAATAGGTAAAAGGGCTTAAACTTTATCAATTAAGCAATTTCTTAACCACATTTCCAAATAAATACATTTTGTTCCTTGAACATTTTGACATTGTACTTTCCCCGGCTCCCTCCAGAAGAAAGGAACATGAAGCTGAGAACCCAGCTTTGCTGCTGGCAGAGAGCTTAACATTTCTGCAAAAAGGAGATACCAGCACAGACCATCAGGGCAGACAACTGTGCATATTCACACTTGTCTTATGGAGAAAAGGCTTTAATTACTGACGTCAGGATGCCCAGCACTTAGGAGTCCAGTGGTTAGTGTGGTTACTGTCATCAGCCAGAGCACAGGTATATAACTGGGGAAAGGGCTGTCCTATTTTGCTTTAGGAACTCTGTAGCATCCCTGCTATCTGCCGAGCAAAGACAGGGTCATTTCAGTATAAATAGATGTCAACCCAGGTCCTATTTAAAAGTTCCAGCATTCATGGTAGAGATTTGTTAATTAGTGCAGCAGTGAGATTATGTATGTCTGATGTGGTTGGCCAGAAGTATGTCCTTCTGGTCTGTGCATTGTCTTCTACTTATTGTGTGATATTGAAACTATCACAGAATGGTTTGGGCTGGAAGGGTCCTTAAAAACAATCGAGTTCCAACCCCCTGCCATGGGCAGGGACACATCCCACCAAATCAGGTTGCTCTAAGCCCCATCCAGCCTGGCCTTGAACATCATCAGGGATGGGGCTTCCACAGCTTCTCTGGGCAACCTGTTCCAGTGCCTCACCACCCTCACTGTAAAGAATTTCTTCCTAATATCTATTCTAGACCACCTCTCTTCCAGTTTAAAGTCATTACCCCTCATCCTATTGCTACACTCCCTCATAAAGTCTTAGTTTATCAGGTAATAAATATTAGTTCCTGCACCCAAAAAATTTCTGCAAGTCCAAAGCAAACTGCCTGTGCGAGCACCACATCAACTAATGGATTCACAGGAGCATTGAAATCGGGGATTGTATAGTAGTTAACATCAACAGAAGACTTAGACCTGAGGATGTGTAAATCTGGGTATTGGGATGGGTGGCTAGAGATGTAACTCCCAGGATTTGTATTCATATTGTTGCTGACGGCCCCCAAAATGAACTGATGCTCCAGAGTTTCCCCATTCTATGTGTCACTGATTATTGTTTGTCTTTTACTAAAAAAAAATATAAACAATACCACCAACAAAGCTGGTGAGGGGTCTGGAGCACAAGTCTTACGAGGAGAGGCTGAGGGAGCTGGGGTTGTTCAGTCTGGGG
>JAOQGH010000023.1:53601245-53625048 GCA_025769975.1 Gallinago jamesoni
TTGGACTCGATGATCTCTGAGGTCCCTTCCAACCACCACAATTCTGTGATTCTGTGATTCTGTGATTCTGTAAATTTTAATAAATAATTCAAATTATCAGAATATATCCTTCACATTAATTCATTTCTTTTCACAGTGTAATAGTGATGTCTTCTACTGATAAATCCTTGTTGTTAGCCTTCCCTCATCTTGACCCTGGTGTTCATTAATGAAAGTTTATAGTGAATGAAAACTGGGTCTTGGGTTTGAAAATATGTTTCAAAAAAACAATATGTCAACAAACTAGAAGCCTTTCCAGTTCAATTATAAAGCTCATTTATTCAACCTTTCCTTTCTAACAGGAACTAAATAAGCATGTCTGCTTTTTTTTTTTTTAATATGCATTTACCTTTTTTGTTTATATGAATATCTCAACATCCCTCCTACAAAGCATTCACATAACTTTTCTCTGTAGGGGACAATCAGAGATGAAATTTCACATGACAGACCTTAGTCTTCTTTGTTTAGTCTTAATTTGGGAAAGTGCTCAGATGCTGTGATGATTGGCATAGCATGAATAGGAAAGGACAACAGATTAATTCTGCTTCTTGTGCCACCCTCTCACTCCCACAGAAGTCTATAGGGTCTAACTGAGGGTAAAATTTGTCCGACATTTCCAAAAATGAGCTTGGTCTTCTGCCTACTAGACTTCATTGGAGTAGGGTTGTGACCTTTATTCTTCATGGGATGTGTTGTAAGGAAATGAGTGCTGTTTCCATTTTACAAATGTTAAGTTGCTTACCCAAAAATGCAGAGATGACACTACTACCATGAATATCAATAGGTGTGTTTATTCCATTAAACCACAACATTTACAGTTTTCCCTCAATCCCACTATTAATTTGAAATAAATTTAAATTTGTTTGTGAAATATGTTGTGTTTATGAAAAAAAAATAAATAAGGCTGTTTAAAAGAGTAATGTAAGGCATACCCAGAGTACATCTATTGCTAGGTTTTAGCCACAGTAACATTAAGATAAAAATAGTAGATTCAATACCTTCTTGTTTCAGTTTGGGTTTTTAATCCTTTCATCCTCCATTTACATACAGAGAGAAATGCCAATTGCTCTCTCACATGATAATGACCTTAAAATCCTGTGTGGAGCTATAGGGCCTCTGCCAACTTTATAATAAGAAAAATTATAAAAGCCAAGTCTTTATGATTACCTGAACAATCTAACTCAAAATGTTTTATAACCCATTTAGGTTCAGTGTTGATGTCAGATTTGCCATCTGCATTTTAGCCTTCTTGGAATATGAAAGGGAATACATGAGAGTCCCTTCAGCTTTACTAATAGTTGTGTTCCTACACTATTTGCTGCAAGGCATTTGACATTTAATAGCTTCATCCCGCAAGGCAGCAAGGGCCTCCTCCAGGTCCTTTAAATCCTTAAACTCCTGCAGTAATTTGAGGGAGTAAGGAGAGAAGCTGGGAAATAAACAGGCTTCAGTTTCTTGGTTATTAAAGCTGACTTCTTCTAAGCATTATATAGTGGATGCTGTATTTGATGTGCTTCTAGGGGTTGTTGGTGCTAGTAAATCGATCAGGCTTTAACACTCTGAATTAGCGAAACAGTGAGGTGGGAGAAACATGCGCTCCCTATTAAAGCCTTGTCCCTGAAAGAGCCCCAGTACCTTCAGAAATCAAGCCAAAAAGCAGACTGAGAAAAATGAGTGAAAGCAGCAGGAATTTAAAAAGCAAATGCTACATCAAAGGGACAGGAAGGAACTGCAATAACACTGCTGTGATTGCAACTGGGCACAGTCCCAGGAGCTTGGGGAACAAGCACCTCCAATAAACAGAGCCGTTTCTGTACCAAGTACTTATGAAGGCTTAGTGAAACAGGGAAATATGCTTGGTAAAAGGTGATGAGCATGCTGGTATTTCATCTTCACAGGCATTTACTGCCCAATCATCAACAAATACAAAACCCAATAAGGACACATCCTTCTGCCAGCATATGAGACCTCTGTGAACCTCAGTAAAAGGGTACCCTCATGCTCTGAGAGCTAACCAGACAAAGGCATTCAGATGTGCCAACAGGCCCTATGTAAGAGCTCAAGGGTTTGAAATGGATTAGGAAAAAAAAAATCCCACATCAGGCCTTTTTGCACTTTATTTTAGCTTAATTCCTTCCAACTGAATGAAACTACAAATCCAAGGGTAGTCACATTGACCATACAACACCAAGGCAAGTTACTAATTAGCTATTCATTCTCTGCTGAGTACACCAAGAAAAGAAGAGTGTTTAATTCTGAGAGTCACCATCCAGTCCTGCTTTGCACCCTGGTGACCACAATGCAAATAACCACTGTGACTTGGCATAAGTTACTTGTACCACTGTGTGCATCCCCCGGTCTCAATCTGAGAAACAGAAGCACAGGAAGGAGCGCCTGCTTTTCGCTTTCACCAAATAGATACGTGTCCTGGGAGGAGGACAAATCCTAAAGAGCAAGAAAGGAGTGTCTGGTGGCTCCTTATGTGCCAACCTGTATGATTGCTGAGCAGGAGCCAGTCCTCTCTGGATTTATGACATGCACACTGAAGCCCTGATTCTGCAAACAGTTATTTTGTGCAAGTAGGCTGTTTCATATGTTTAATTTTACATATAAGAGGGTACCATCTGTATCTGTAAAGTTTAAAATTCGCAAAAGAAAAATAAAGCACAGGAATATTAAGGAAAAATAACCAAATGAGCTAAAAACACACCCTCCATAATAATAATAACAATAATAACAACAACAACACCCCCCACACTCAAGACCAGCATAAAAGGAAGCTTCAAATACTTTGGAAGGAACTGGACTGAACAGGAGGGCCATGCCTTTTTAATTTTCAGAAAAGCCACAAAAGGACTAATTGCTAATTAACAACCATGTGACAGGAACAGATTCACTGGTATATGAAGGCTTAAGAGTGCTGAATGGGAGCTGATGTGGGATCCTTGCATGGCACAGTGTAACTTGCAGAGAGAAAAGGGCAAAAAGATGCTCAGTGTTGATCATAAGCTTTATATATTCAAGTTGCTCATATGTGAAGGAGTTGACAGAAATTCCTTGCCTCACCAGAGGCCATGAAGGCCATATATATGAACACTTAATGGGCTGAAAAATGAAGTTCTGTGACCCAAAGTACAATGATGCTTTCAGCTATTCTTTGTGTGGATACATATTTTCATGCCTTTTCAGCTATTTTGTAATAGAATTAGAAAACAGTAACAAAAAGTTTCCATGATTGCTTTATGAATAGCCAGCAGATAAAACCAATCAGGAACAAAAAGCAAGTTTTCCCATAGGAGCTCATTGAGCTGGCTTGTTTTCAGAAGCCCTGTTAGCCAAATACGTAGAGAAGTAACACAGTACAACACAAGACCACTGACCAGCCAAAAACCAACACTCTCCTTTTTGATCTGTGCTCCAGATCTTTTATGTGCCATTTGGATCAATCTACAGCACACCCTGTGCTTTTTTGTTGTAGAATACGCAATATACTGTGATTTGTGATGTTGATCAAAGAGATGCCTTGATTGGGATTATTAAAGTGGGAAAGCAGACACATGTGTTTCTCTTTTGCACAAGTCCACATGAGGGACAAAAATTAATCAAAACAATGTTAGGAGCTGAGGAAGCCTTCTATCACCTACCTCCTTTAGGTCTGCAGGACTGACTGTGACCCCAGAAAAGGCTCAGAAAAGAGAATATATGCCTTAAACCATTCAGTACTCTTACCAGATGCAAAAAAAGACTTCCCACATGGATCACAATGAAAGCACAGGGACTGGGGCAGTACCTCCACCTCCAGGTAGGAATCCTGGTTTGGATTTCTTTCATGAAGAGGTGGGGGATCAATTGCAGCATCTTTCAGGAAGCTAGAATTACTGAAGAAAACTGCAGCTTTATGCATCTCCTGATGTATTTGGGTTCCTTTTTTTTTTTCTTTTAAAAATATATTTATCCATATGGCTGTCTGCCTTTTGTTGTATGAAATATTCTCGAGAGATTTGGTATCAGCACAGAAGAAATGTTCTGCTAATTTTCCTTATCCCCTACATCTCAGGGAACTCCTTGGCATTTCTGTGCTTCCCAGCAGCTAGTGAAGATTTTAGGAGCTGAAAATGACCTTCCCCATCATTCCTCTTACCCCTGAAAGCGCGAAATCTTTTGAAACAGCTCTGTTTAGGCATCTCACATCCTACCTCCTTACAATAATTTCTTCCCAATCTACTTTACCGTTTTTTTTTTTTTCTTGAAAGAAATTGTGGAGCTAATCCAACTCGGTTGTGGCCACAACAGTCTGGTTGTGAGAGCTACCAGTACTCAGGTTCATGTCTGATGCTGGAGAGTACAACAGAGACACTCAGGGGTTACATGATTCCTGTCAGATGCGGGACAGACAGACGCTTGTGCAACTTACAGATGGTCTCTGAAGTTCAGATGTTGTCTCAGAGGCAGAAAGACTGAAAGAAACACTGCTGGTCGCAGCAGCTAATGTTAATTTTACTGGTTGGTTGAAAATGGGGCAAGCATACTGGGGCTTTTAAGGCACAGTAGTATTAGAAAGGTCATGACACTTTCCACTTGGTATGTGCTGAGAGAAATCAGGTCTCCCCCCGGCCTTTTCCTCCATATTTATGGTTCTTCTCAACACAGAGAAAAAAATTCTCTCTCCTTGGATAGGCATATAGGTTGTGTTTGGATGTAATTTTCAAGATGTTCTGCAGTAGCTCCTGTCCCTCGTGTGCAATGACATGGTCTTTGCATGCAAACAAAGGTGTGTGAGTATGGGTGGGCCATAACGATGTGCAGATCTGACTGCAATACAGGATGAAGCCAAGAAATCGTATCTGGATCTGGGAAATGGAAGGGAATTCTGGATGCAGGAAGGTGAATGTGACTATCAGATCCAGAAATTCATGATATCTGGTTAAGTGTCATGGTTTGGGCTGGGCTGGCTACTAAAATGAATGACAGATGCTCTCTTTTGACCTCAAACCAGGACACTGATTCGTAGTTTAACAGCACAGAACCATGTAAATACAAAGCAAAGTCACACCCACTGACGTTCTTTAATCTTTTTCACATTTCTATCGCTTCTGATCATCAAATTCTTAAAGGAACTATGGAATAGTCTCATAAATCTTATAAATTAGCAGGAAAAAATAGGAAATATTAGAAAAAATTAGAAACAATGTTATGTGTGTTTTTTACACACATAAAATGTTCCATTGCACAAGGTATTTCACAAGGTATTTTTTTAGTTTTGCTTTTTTGATGTAAAAAACAAACCCAAGCTGTTCACAGTTGCATACATCATATTTTTAAGAAGTGAAATAATAATAATAGATAAATGAATTTGTTTCAATATCTAGATTAAAATGGCTGAATTGTTTCTAACAATATACTGTAGATCTAATTGTCCTCTATTTGAGCATAGACAAGATTTTCAAGTACTTTAGAAAAAAAATCTAAAATTACATTTTTATCAAGATTTTTCTAGTAAGTACTATGCTATTACTAGATTATAAACTGGGTATAATAGTGAAGTATCTTACTGTATCAATTTTGTGTCAACACAGTCACTATTTAAAAATAAGCAAATGTACTTAGTCACATTAGATAAAATCTGCCTCAGAATAAACAGGTCATCACTTGCAGGTTCTGCTTAACTTTGAATAGTAGTTATTTTTTGAAAAGTGTTGTATGCAAATTTAACTGACAAACTTAAAATGTAATTTTATGTATTTATTTAATGGCATGTATTAACCATCAGAATCTTCAGCTATGTTTAGATCTTGTGAACATGTTGAATGTTTTCCCTGAAACTTATGGGATTTTTTTTTTCAATTAAATGTGAATCTTTAATAGCACATTTTCATGTGTTATTAAATTCAGAGACCTCTGAACCTCTTAAATCAGAAGCAAAGCAAACTAGATAATGCAGCCCTCATTCTATCCACTGCTCAAAGGTAATGTTGTGTTACTGTATAAATTAAGAATTTGAAAAAACCCAACCCCAAACCTTGAATCCCCAAAATGTTCAAAAAAGTTAATACCAATTGTAACATAATCATAGTTAACCTACCCATTACATGTTTGTTAACATAATGCAAATCTGGCATTTATAATGGAAAAAAAGTATTTGAAACTAAGCCATACCCTTTTCTTCCAGAATTTTTTTTTTTATAGATATATTTTTTTTTTATGGCATCCCTTTTCTTTGACTGACCAGCAGAATTTAATTTCAGGTTAATACATTCTGATTACAGTTTTCTTCTCCATCCCCATCATTTGATGGAACATTCTTTTGGAAATTCAGCAGAGACAATATTCCACAGTGTGAGGCACCCACTTTTAAAATCAGATGGCTTGGAAAGCTCACGCATCCAAGCATGCTAATTGGTTGAACGCTCTTGAGTGCTTTATCACATTATTTCCAAGGGCTGCCCTAAATGCTAGGAAGCGAGCCATGGTTCCGGAGATTAGTGCCAGAAAGTTGAATGTTAATTATTGCTGGGCTACATTAGTATAGCAACTGATTATCTGTACCAAATTTCAGAAACAGACTATTGAAAGAACTAATTAAAATCTAATTATTTATATTATGAATTTCTGATCACTTCAGTACAAAGGTTGATCACACGTTCTTTTATAGTTGTTCAGAATAGCATGGAAAATTATAATTTACAATTAAGATTTTACCAATGCAAAAGAAAAGATTGTGGTAATGACATTACATAGGATGGGAAAAAGAAACGAAAGTTTATCTGAAACAAAAATTTTTATTTCAGCAGGCATTCATTTTGTTTCTGTGAAAGCAGAAACTTTAGAACAAATTTACTTTTCACTTACTAAAAGATCAAGCTTCTTGGAAGCTTGACTTGTTCTGACAAAAGCAACCTAAATACATTTGCAAGTTTTTTCCTTTTAAATTTAATTTTGCCATTTTACCAAATTGTTAGTGGAAATCAATATATGTATATTGCCAGAAGTATGACAATCTAAGAATATATCTGTTAATTTTGAATATATATATGCTTGAAGATTGACCATCCACTTATATTACTTGAAAAATTAGCATGGGGATAAATAAGGTACAGCTTATCTGGATTTGGCTGATATTTTTGCATTGGCAAAGACTAAGTCATCCTTACATCCTCTGCACTGTTAACTTTCTCTCTTTCATCATAGAGTCATGTTTCTTATTGGATATTAAATAGTCCACCAAGATTATCACCCAAATTGACAGAAACGTCAATCCTAATACCTCGATTTGGGTGATAATCTTGTTCTGTTCTTTTATACTCCCGCTAAACTCAATGGGCATTCACTAGCTAAAACAAAGAAAAAAAATAAAAATATCCCCTCCTCAAAAAACCCAAACCCAACAGTGTGAACAATTTTTATCTGTTAAATGCATTTATAAAACATGATTTTGAATTTATTTATTAAGCCCTAAGGAAAAAACAACACACAACAGCAAAAACACTAGATAAAACATTGTGTCCCGGAGTTTGGACATCTCTTACTAAGTCTCACAACTTGTACATCATAAACTCAGTAGCTGACTTGCTCAGGTCAAGACCCCAGCAGTAAAACAAAAACATAAACAGTAAGTCCTCTCCACATTGCTAACTTCAGTATGTCACCCTAGTGTCCTTTTGGCAAGGGAGAAAAGCTAGACCCAGCACTTAAGCATCTTCCAAAAACTGTACCCTGTCAAAGTTTAGATCCCAGAAGCCCCTTCTGGTCTGAAAGAGGCAGAAGTGCTCTCCATTGTGGCAGTACCAAGGGTAAATGAGTGCCAGACAGACACACTTTACACAAGCAAACCTTGTGCTTTATTTGTTAAGTACGCATATGAAATATCAATGCCCCAAGCAAAAGGCAAAGAGTGGAGATCTTGAAGCACGGGTTTAATGCGCTTATGAAATGTCACACTGTTGAAAATGAGTCTGCTGAAGCCTTCACCACCTTTCATCTTCACAGGAATTCAACTTGGAGTATGAAGTATAGCAGAATAATCAGAAACAATAAATTTATAGGGCTTCTTGCAGAGGCTGCTTTGTTCATAGGTGTAATGGGAGAATAACCTGCCGGTCTGGACCACAAACCCAGCTCACGCGTATTTGTCAGTCACTTCCAACCAGAGAAGGCTATTCACAGTGAAGAAGGTGACAAAGAAGAAACATATGGCAAGTCTAATGACTGTAATAAAATCTTTTCAGGAGGAGTATCTCCAGACTGAGAGTTTGGGGGATTCCATTTCAGGTTTTTACCTCTGAGCATTTCGAAAATGAACTGTGTGACAGCCAGGCTTGAATACTGCTGGTAATCCAAAAAGAGAGATGTATTTGATATTGTTTTACCCATGAAGTCGTTAAAAATGTAATCTCGAAGCCAAATTTCACAAAAGTTACTATGCTTAACAAATTACAGTTCTGACATAGCTAGGGCTCTGTGTTGTCAAAACTCCTTGAACTATTGCCTAATTCATCAAGTGAACAGGCAAAACACTTTAAGAATTTTTAATTTTTATCATAAAATACTGTTCCACTGAAACCAAAATGTCTTTATAGATACTGGTTTTGTTAACACATTCAGTAGAAAACTTCTTTGCAGTTCAGCATACAGTCTCTAGTCCATTCCCAGGGAAAAGAAGAAAACTTGCATGAAAGAAGAGAACTTTTGATCATAACTGGAGTCACCACTATAGCTCCTTTTTTGTAAATCTTCTGAAGGCTTCCATGCCGATGTAGAATGCACAAAGTTTAGGACTGTCAAAAGCTTTGCAGTGAGGGAGCTGTCAGTCTCAGGCCACATTAATCATTAATCCCATCATGCCAAACCAGCATTACTGAACCAAATGCCCTCCTGATGAATTCTGACTCCAAAAAGATCTGTATGGAAGTTTGTGAAATCAAGGACAGAAACACTATCAAGTTGCCTGAGCGTGACAAGTTTCTCTATCCAGTGGAGCTATGCACAACCTCACATGAATAACAGTCTCTGTTCTCTGGGTAGTTGTTTTATCAGAGTCCCCTGGCAAAGGGCTGTATAACACCCTCTTAAGGTGATGGGAACAGCGTAAACCCACAAGATTTATAATCACCAGTGGAGCTGATTCTCTTTTGGCAATTCTCTCTCAATTGGCTATTCTCTCTCTGAAAGAGAGATTTCTATTTAAAATTCTATTTAAAATAATTACAGTAATGCAATTGATGTTAACGTTGCTTTTTTATTTGTTCCTTTTCTTTATTTTCCTACCAGTTAACTAATATGTCTTTTAATGCTAGATGTAATGAGGATATCAATGATGAGAACTCTTCTATGAGCTTCAGGCACTTTTTTCTGCAATGCTATCAAGTATGCTCAAAATGCAAATCTAATGACTAAGGACTTCAGAGTGTGGCCTTTGTTGTATTATTACTCAGAAGCAAGACTGAGAAGACCAACAAGTTACTTAAAAGTGAGTTTAATTCCTAGATAGAAGAAACTGGAATATTGTAGTGTATATCTGTCTCAGAGAAGATTTGATGATTATGAACACTGGTTTCTTACAGATAAGTACAAAATATGATTCTGCATCACATCAGACAGACATTTCTTTGCAGTTTTGCCCTGAATCATATCTTAAAGTTTTATTAAATAGAGTTCACAAGCTTTATAGTTCTAAACTTTTCTACAGCTTGAAAAATAGATTAATGAAAAGCCACTGTTTCTGAAGAATTAGACAATGCATATGCAAACAGTTGTTATTAGGCTGAAAACCCTGCTATTGGATTCATGGTGAAAAATATTAAAATTATTGTAATCAGGAAATACGAGTTAAAGATACAGCAATAACTACAGGTAACTGCATTCTAAATTGAATAATCTACCTGGGTAAACACAGAGGAAAGAAGTTCATGTTTATACATAATGAAAAAGAAATAACTTCTGCAAGAGTAGGCAAATTTGCCATCTTTTCTTAGACAAAAGCTTTTTAGGTTATTTCTTAAAAATAAGTCTGCAAACTAGAGGAATTTAAAAGGTGAAAAAAAAAACCAAAATATTTCTGACTGGTTTACATCTGAACAGGGCTAAAAAAGAATTTGAGATCAATATTAAATTATTTATAGACTGATAGCTAAAAGACACTGTAGAAAATCTTTCATTGCTAACATTTCAACCTTTAGTAAACATTAAAAATTAAAACAAAAGTCAGTTATAAATTAGGTATCCTTTATGTAGTACATTTTAAATTATTTGCTTAGAAAAGAACAGCAGCATCAAGATTATGAAGTTTTAAGCTACATTTTCGTTTAGAAATAAATTTACTAAAACAAATACTAATGCACATAAATGCTGCAACTGTCTTCAATCTGATTTTTCTGTTGAAAAAATCCTGTGGAAAAATTTCACTCCCTTTGACTAGTATACCTACCATAGCATTTTCAAAGCAAAGGAAGTTCAGAGTGATATTATCCAGTTATCTGTGTTATAGATTTTTCCTGACATGGACACCTGCTTTTCCTGCTTAGGCAAATATTCTTGACAGAAAATACCAGCAAAATGAGTTTCCTTTTCTCTTACATGCCATTTGGCATTATTTTTTTTTTTCATCAATCTTCCATTGGAATGGAAGGTTTGATATTAGTTCCTAAGTGATAAGGTATTTTCTGTTGTGATTAATTATATTTTCCTTATAGTATGATTGTGCATTTTGCCATGATTTCAGCAAAATAAATCATTCATGATCTAACCTACGATAAAACATGAGTTATTAATACTAAATTACTCACTTGAACTTTTCATTCAGGTTAATCTTCCATTTATATTTACCAGTGTTTGGGCTAAGGAGGATTTGATCAGGAAATGTTAATGCCTTTGCAAAGAGAGATCATATGTTTGCCTTTGAAACAAAAATAAAACTTAGCGGAAATAGCAATTTTATGGAGGATTCTGTAGTGTCATGCACAAATCAGAAAGTGAAGACCGGCTCAGTCTGAGAAGGCTGGCATCCTCCTAAGGTGGAATGGAAAGAAGTGGGTGTTGTACTGGTGATTAAGCAAAGAACCCTCAGCCCACTCATATTCACAAAGGAATCCAACTCCGTACAGTTCAGCACCTGGTGCAATTCACTGGATTCAAACTACTGCAGAACAGAATTCAACGTCGCAGTTTCTATATACTCGGTGCTATATACTTGATGTTGCCTGAGTGATTCAGATGGGCAGGTCCTATTTTCAACAGTGATGTATGGCAATTCTTTTACTAACTAGTGATAATTATCCCATTACGTCCCTGTCATATTAATGGCTGTTAGAGACTTAAATTCCTTTGAACATTAGAGTGTAAAGAACTATTGAAAATAGGATTTAGCCTTCTAAATTGGTGTGACCTGCAGTGATAACAATAATGCTCAAGTATATTTAAAATAAAAATATATTTATTATACATTTATTAAAATACAAATTAGCGAATTGGCCTGTATGCCTTCAGAATGACAGCTGTCATGCGAGTGGATGGTTTATCAGTGCAGCTTCTATCAATCCATTGTGCCAAATGAGTCATTCAATAGATTAGACTGAACAGCCTCCTGCTACCTTCAGAGGAGTATTTAGTGGGTCTAAATGGGGCAATACCAGAGCTTCCACTATCAAGTACTGTGCAAGCACAAGGTGCTTTCATACAGCTGTAGATATGAAGACAGAAAGTGGGCTACAAATGTGTAATATATAAATTAGAAGATGCAACACATTTTATTTGGTTCCATCCTTCCTTCTATAACACAATGTACTTTCTAAATAAACCCTCACAAATGCTGGTTGAGATACTTTGAAGTCCTGTTGAACTAGTTGAGAAAGCCACAGTATAAGGCTACCTTCCATAAGACAAAATCCAATGTACGTACTGTAACTAATAAAGTTGGAACCACAACACATGTGTTTTATGGAGAAAAGATCTCAATTTGAACATTTTCAGTGATGAATAATAGACTACTAAACCTCAGAGATTTTTTGATTCCTTCTTTTTTGACATTTGTGAATTTCTCTAGCTGCTTCTTTACCCTGTCACCAGCTTTGCTATACCTTATTCTGCTGTTACAAATGTTAATTGTCAAAAATATTTATAAGATATTATTATCAAATGCCTATAGGTAATTTTACTCTGGGATAATATGGTGTGTCCTGACTCTATGTCCTCTTAATCCTTAATAAAACCAGCTCATTTCCTAGTCTTTTAATCATTGTTGTGGATCTTCGCTAAGTTTTTACCAACATAGCAATATTCTCTCCTTGCACTGCAACTACCAGAGGCTGAGCACAGTGCCTGTATTGCAACCACATCACTGCTAAATACAGAGATTTTAATAACATTTCTAGTTCGACCCCTTTTCCTGGAAATTACCCAAAAAGGGGTACCAATAATGTACTATAGGCCATGTATGAAAAGTACGACTGAAATGGTTTCAGAAACAATTTCCGTAAAGCACAACTTCATGAAGTGCCCTTGACTGATATTGGAAATGAACAAATCTGCATAACAAGGAGAAAGTTTAGCAAGGGGAGAGCAATGCAGTTTTTGTCCATGCAGTGCCAGAGGCCGGCCAGCTGTGACAGCTGTTCCTCTGCTCCTGGCTCACCCTCCAGGCTGCCACACTGGTGGGTTCCACCCTGGGGGGGCAGAGGTCCCCAAGGACCTCACCCTATCCCAGCAGGACAAGGAGGAGCATCAGTGCTCCCTGACACTCCAGAAAGATCAGGAGGTGGCTGAGAGGTTTCTCAGACTTCAGTGTTGAGGCCCTCGCAGGTCCACGACTGATGGCTTTTTGCTTACCAGAGTACCAGCTGTGATTCAGTTGTTGGTTTGTTTTGGTTTTTTTTCAGGATGAGTCCTATTTATCTGTCATTCCACACTCCTTTCCTCATTATTTATTGTTATAAATTATCTTAGTATCACCTGATCTGTTTCTCAGGGCTGTGCTCACAGTAAGTGTAAGCTTATAGAGCCCAACCACTCTAACGCAGCATGTCAGCCCTGCTGGTGACACTGCTGTTCCAAAAGCTCATGTTTATTTGATTATCTTTCATAAATCCCAGATTATTTCTTAGAATTGCCATTTCTGCAAGTAGGGGTTATTTGCTTCATTATCAGATAGATGAATTCTGATTCTGATAGAGTTCACTTGCAGTGGTTATATGTTTCCTACCAATTCACAGATAAAAGTGTTAATTTCATTAAGACAAAGATCCAGTCCCTGCAGAAGATTTTTAGAAACACATCCTTCCAGAGATAATTATATATTGGCATTATCTTAAGATATACCAGTAAGTCCATCAAATTTAATGAACTTAATTTTGCGTTGTTTATTTTGTAGTCTAATTCAGTTTAATGGAATGTCTTCCAGAAAATGAAATACATTACATTGCCACCTACCGGTATAATCAAAACTTTTAACTTTCCTTTTTTTTTTTTTTGTTTTTTTTTCGGATGAACCTCATTGATCAAGCTGAGTCCAGCTTTAACAGTTCCATTACATTTTTAGGAACAAAAACAGACTGATACCCATCACTGGGTGGACAATTTCTATTTACACTTTCTAAGTACTAGCATAGCATTGTTTTTCTTCCAAATCTTTGGAATTTGCTTTTCTTCTAAGACTTACTGAAAGCTCAACGTTTATATTACCCAGGTTCTGGGCCAGCTCTTTAAAAACTTTTTAAGCTGACTGATCTAAAACTATAGTAAATGTAACTATACAAATTGGGAAAAAGTCTCTCTCCAGAATTTCAGGCCGTTAGAGAATTAGAAAATATATTTTTTTTTTCCTCGTGTGACTCATACTGACTTAGTTGCTATCATCAGGCAACCAAAGAAATTCTCACAATAGGTTTATTTCACAAATAAATAGAATAAATAAATTCTGGAAAAAAATTGTTTAGAGGAAAGTAATCTCTTTCAAGTTGCTTTCTGAAATTAATTCTCACAAGAAGGGAAATTAAGGTATTATGAAAATGATAGTATATTTCTGTAACTGAAACATTTAGTCACAAAAATGAGTGGAAATTTATCTGTTAAAAAGCAAAGGCATCAGATTTTATTTCGAAAAGAAAATCAAAACTAAGACATTGACTCAAGCTAAATTCATGCAGAATTGAACATGAAATTGTGTAACACAACTTATTCACAGACATTAACAATTGCTACAGAAACATAAGGCTGCCTAGTTTGTCATCATCTAAACCCAAAATATTTTAGGCTAAAGCTGCAGTTTCTTAGCTAAAGTTGAGACAGATAGGATCAACTGTACATCGCTTTTTAACAACACTGAAAAGAGCTGTCCAGTTAGAAAATATCCCTTAGAAACTATGTCATGTTCAGTTCTGAGTATGTTTAAATAACAGAATACGTCAAATAAAGCTATTCCATAGAGTGTTTATCATTTGTAATGCTCTGAAGAGCTCAGCAAGCCAGTTAGATATAAACACTATAAAGATGATCTTGTAATCCAGCCCAGGTTACCCTGCAGCGGCACATCAAGCCCATTAACAGCTCTTTATGTGGTCCCTTTTTGTTACTCTTAAATATTGGAAAACTTTTTTTTTGCTGAGTCATACAGAAGAGACGCTTATGCTAGACCATGAATATTAGAATAATTCAACAAATACTAGATGCTTACTTGGCTCCTGACTTTGTATAGACCAGAACTTGCAAAGATCTTTTTAGTCAGGGACTTATAATATACCTCTGCATAACTGTCACTTATATAAACATGTACAAACAGCATCAAAGCTTCCCTGGTAATCCACAATGAAATCTTCTTCAGGATCATGAGTAACGTACTAGTCTGATCTCTTTTAAGTCAGAAGTACTCGCTTAGGAATTTTTAAATCTTAAGTTAGAAGACAGAAAAAGAGTAGGAGGATCCTGACTAGATAACTAATAAAAATAATTTATGATTCAAACTGAGCACTTGGTACTCATATTCTGCCTCTTTAAAGCAATTGCCTTCAGCTTAGGAAAATTCAGTTATGATGCAGGTTCACACAAATATCTAAGTATGAAAATATGCAGATATGTACCCACCAGAACTTTAAAGAGAATAGGAGTTAAGTGCATAGAGGCTCTTGCAAATACCAACAGCAACGTATTCCCAAACAAGGCAAGCACATTTCTTATAAAATTTAGTTCTAATCGCTTAAGTGTCTTAGCTGAGCAAAGCTATAACTAAAGCTGAGCAGAAGTGATCTTCAAAATGCATTAAAAGCCAATCCTTTGAGTGGAGTGGTAAGTAGACTCAGCTGAAGTCACTTTTAATCTCATTCTGCACATGCATTAACCCCTTTCCTGATGGTGCAAGGTCTTTGGGTGCTGTTGTTCTCAACATACTTTGTTGTCTTTCATACAGCAAAATCAAATTCCTAGAAGATTTCAAAGGACCTGTGTTTGAGGTTGTGGTCCTTGATGGACTTTGGTTACTTAACTAAAAAGCAAAGAGTTTTCCTGTGCATGATATCCTTAAGAAAGAGTGAAATATTTCAGTCAATATGCTATTTCTGGTTCTCCCAAAAGAAAAAGTGGCATGATTACAATGGTTATTCTGCTCAATACAGGTTTTGATTTTATTTTTTTTTTAAGATATTACTAGTTTTGATCTATGGCTAGATCTGCATTCAAATTGTGAAGGAGCAGAAGTTCAAAATTTTCCCTCTACCTCTTTTCTGCTTCTCTCTCCCTTTTCTAACAATTAATCGCATTGAACATTTTGTTCAAAGGTGGGTGGAATAAAGGTCGTTTAAAGTGCCTAGAATATCAGGGATCCACTTTTCAGAAGCATTAATTCACTATATCTTCAGTGGACCAGCTAAGTGCTTTGACAAGCAGGACTTGGCTCTGTGGAACGGGCAGTAGGCTTGATTATCATTATGTTTAGATAGTTGTGCTCACAGATGAAACAAAATGTTGCCGTGATCCCATTTAGGCACTCAGGATCAGGCAGAAGTGGGATCAACTTCTGAAAGTACCATAGCTACTGAATGCCTCAGATGCTACCTGCATTAGGACATAGTGCCACGGACAAGTCATCCATTTGTTTGTCATTCCACACTGCCCATTTGGAGAGACATTATCTGAAAAGTTCACTATTGCATGTACCTTTACACAATTATTTTGACCTTTAAAGAACTGGCTTGAGCAGCTGATTCAGGTTTTAAAGTGAAGGTTTGGACCAGGGCACACATTGCTTTAACTGTTTCAAAACATGACCTTTATGCCACTCGAGCTATGTTCAGATGATGATGAACAATTTGATCTTCATTTTTTCTGAGCCAGATATGTGGTGATGGCAGCCAAATTAAAGTGTTAAAAATAGGTAGCTATAGAAACCCATTTCATGGATACTTTTACTGGTCTAATTAAGAGAGAGTGCAATTAAAAAGGAGTTTGTTCAATGAAAAGGCATCAAATACAGGGAAGAACGAGGTGTCGTCACTTGGGTCTTGTGAGTCCCTCCCCTTCCCTCCGACAGAGTGACTAGGGAAGCCAGGCAATACCAGAGCTAGGAAAACTGGTACAAGAGAAAAGCATGTCCTCTGTGCACAGGTGGCTTTTTTCTGCCTCTCCACAACAGCTTATGTACTTCTGCCCTCTTTGACAGTTGCCATTGCTTGGATCATTACATGTCATTGTTACTAATCTGTTGTTTTGCCTCTCCTTGAATGTTGCTGCCATAGGCAGGTGCCTTCATGGCCTGGGGGCTCCAGAGTATCCTGGGAATAGGGGAGGGATTTGTTGCATCTACTCCCTTGTACCTGAGGAAATAGCAAAGTTAGGGCTCAAACAAAAACAACAACTTTAAAATGAGACCGTGACAGCAATGAGTTAGGGCATTTGGCTATCATTAACTGGGAAAATGACAAAGCTGTCCAAAACAAAAAAAAAGATCTAACTAAAGTTCAAGAGGCTAGATTAGATCATAAGGTTTACACATAAATAGCATGAGAAATAACATGAACACCAGCCATGTTAGATAGCTGAGCAGGGTCAGGTTTATTGGATTTACTTAAATAAGATATTAAGATATCAATACCTAGTTAGTCTTTAGAAACACTTCTGTAAGAGGTCTTGTATGCAGGCTGCAACTTTGGGGTAGTGTGTTCTTTTCTTTTCACTTTTAATAAGAGATGTTGAGTCTTATTAGCACAGGCAAAAAATTACTGAAAATTGTTGTTGAGAGAGGGACTATCCGTAGTTACCGTTGCCTGGTTATGTATAGTTGTATATTGCTCTTCATTTCTATGTCTGCTTTTCCTATAACTGAATTCTACTTATGGCCTTATATTTTAAAGCTGCCTTTCTGTTGAATAAATGTGAGGACAGTATTGCATGTGCATAAATATTTCTTTAATACATGAACATTGAGTAAATACTATACCTAGAGTAGTTGTTTGGGAAGCTAAGATGAAGTATGAAATGTAGCTGTCACAATATTCCTTTCCCCATACTGATTGGGATTCCTATGCTGTTAGAGTCATGCTGAAAATCAAGGGACAACTGTCTAAGAGTAAGTAGCCTTGCAAGGAAAACAGTAAATTTAAGTTCCTGTTGGCAACCAGAGTGATCAGAACACAGCTATAAATGATTCAGTCTTGCTTTGCTTTCTGCATACAACTTGAGCAGGTCTTGGTACACGTGTGTGCACATCTCTGCTTACCTCTTTCCATTGTCTAGTGTCAGAGTCAGATCTGATTCAGACTTAGGTGTCTCCATATATATGTTTAAAATTATGGAAGATGAACTCTCTTGAATGACCCAAACAGTGAAGGCTCAGGATCCAAATAATTAAGCTTTTCATATGTGAAGAACAACACTTTCTGCAACACCCACCTATGACCCACCACCACCATAAACAAAGAAAAAAATCTATTTTTAGATAGAGACACTACTATTCCCAGGTTCCTCTAAGCCTGGTATTCTGTTCCCTTGGTGTAGGAATGCTCCAGATAGGAGATAAACATATATTTAGTGTATAATTGTGTTATGTGTTGTCACAGAAGAATCGCCTTCAAAAATGTAGATGATGATTATTATATACTTTGCATTATGAAGACTGATAGAGGTAACCATTGCAGTGTTATCTATATCAGAATAAGCTGCAGAGCTAATATTTTTTTACAGAACATTGTTTTCTATCATGCACAATTTTCCAATAGAATAGCCTGCAGCAGTAGTTTCCATAAGTAAATTGTATTCCATGGAGACATGTTTCTGTAAACGACTTTTTTCTTCCCCTTTAAGAAAAATCAATTTTTTTTCCAAGTGTAGACTAACAAGCTATACCTGTTATAATGAATCCTTTTTACTGTTTCCCTCAGGGGTTTGAACACCTTCTAGAATGGTGTGAATTAAAGGGAGACCAAATACTTTCCTGCTCTCTCCATCTCCTACTTTTTTCTCCTTCTCTGTTTTCCCTTTGCTTTCTGCTATCCACTTGTTCAAGTTTATCTTACTCTGGACCTCAGTTCTCATTTTTTGCCACTGTGCCTGCACTTGTGGCCTCTGAATATGAACAACAATCAAAAAGAACACAAAATATAAGAATGGACTATACCCAAGTGTAAATGCAAACCATTTTACATCTCTTCCTTCTAATTCTGCTGTAAGAGTGTAGACTTGCTTTATGGTTAAAGTATAGCATATACAGTTTTATATGTATTAGATATTTATATTTTTATTAGCATTCCATCTTGCGAAGTTTAGATGGTTTTTGTGAGGCTTCCAGAAGATCTTTAAGATTCACCCATTCTGCATGGTATAGTTTTTTTCAGATTAATCTGCTACTGGAGGTTATAGTGAATAACTGTATTGGTTTTGGTTTGGGTTCTTTTTTTCCTTCCCCTCCACCCCCTATTTATTATTTCTTAAAATATATACATTATCATTTCTCCAGAGATTTAGTGAGATTTGGGGCACATTGCAGAAGGAATCTGATTTATAAGTGTGTCTGCAGAGGGAATATGCAGTAATAATTGATGTACAACAGTTCTGAAGGTAGAGTTTTATTCTAGATGTATATTGGCCAACTTGAAAACTTATGAGATCACCAATAACCCCTACATTATTTTGACTGCTATATTCCCAATGGTTTTATTGAAAGAAAGAGTAATAATAAGAGATTATCTTTGTTCTCTCCCTCTTTTGAAAATTTTTATCAGGCAATCAGCTGTAATTTTAACTTTACAGAAAAAGGATTGGACCAGAGGAAAACCTTTAATTGAAAGTAATTTTAATACAGCTTTTAGTCCTGTACCCTTCTGTTTCTATTGGAAATCATTGCTTGATTGCCACAAGAAACCATAAACTTACATTTAATCCTGATGATCTAAGTCAGCACATAGATAAGCAGCCATTTCTGATACTGGTACTACTCTTCACCTGCATAGGGACGTGTCTAAAATACAGTATTCATACAGCTATTAAGGAACAACATTCATCTTCCAAAACCAGGAGTAAAGGTTATTTTAAAAAAGGCTTTTTGTACCCTAATTTTGAGAACTTTTTTTTCATTTAATGGCTGTTTATGATATACCTGAGAAACTACTTAGTCCTGTAATCAGTCATAGGAAATATGGCTGGAAGGGATCTCAAGAGCTTGCTTATTCCATGCTGTTCCCAAGGGGTTCCCTAACTCACTCCTTAACTCACTCCTTACAGACATCTGCCTAGCTTGTTCTTAGAGACCTCCAGTGATAGAGGAGGAAATCTATTCTGATGCTGAACTGTCCCTGCAATTAGAAGACTTTCCCTTATGCTTAAGAATGATTTACTTTGCTCTAATTTCCACCTATTGCCTATTGTTCTAACTCAAGTGCACAGGAAGAACAGTGTATTCCCTTCCTCTCCATAGCCCACCTGTTTTCATATGGAAGGGAGAACATTACTTGTTCTTTCTAGGTAATTAGCAATTCAAATGACGCTGTAGGAAAAGTCTGGCTTTAGATAACACATAGGCTTTTGATCATATACTTCTATTGCCCTCTACTGGGTTGGAATGCGAGATTCAGTAGAGCACTCATACCTAGGTCTGATTAATAGCTAGTCCAACATATACATATATATACATATATATATGTATATATATATGTATATATATGTATATGCACACACAGGCTACTGCAAAGGTTTCTGGAATTGATCTTGGTCAACACTAAACAACAGAAGACATTTTATTTCTCTTCTGAATTATTCTATAATCTTGTATGCATCTGAAACTGTAAGTGCTTGCTTTATCTTCTTGCTAATCACCTGAAAGCAGTCTCACTATGTGTTGAGAATCAAAACTATAGATTAATTTCTTCCATTGAAATTAGTTAATCCTGTGATTGGTTGAGGACAGCTTTTGTAACCACTTGTATCATGAAGAAAACTGAAGAAAATGCTAAATATTAATATTGAAGTGCATTGCCAGTAGCTAGGCCTTTACTTGGAGCAAGAAGAGAATCATTCTGTTGAGAGGACTGACATCTCCTCTGTCCATTTTATGGCAAAATAAAATAACTTGCTCTGAACTAACACCAGCTGATATCTTGACCTACAGAAAGCTGACTCCAGCCTGAAGCATATTTCTGCGCTTGGACAAAGGGACTTCCAAAGTAACAACATTTTTATTTCACATAGTGACCCAAATGGATTGTTTTGATGTTGTCCCAAAAAGGCTTTAATTGATTAGCTTGCTGGAGGCCTAATGAAAACCTAGTAACAGAATATTCTCAACGAAATATGTGCAGTTTCTTTAAAAACATCATCTGAAATGCAACCTAAACCGGTAGAGAACTTCACAGAATAATAGTAATTAGATCTGGAAATGTGTATTAAGTCTTTTTGTCTGTCCTGCGTGAACAGATGACTGTTTCCTGTGCTGTACTTCAGCATATTTAATTTAGCTCATTTTTGGTGGCTTTTTAAAAAGAGCTTCACACAGAACTGCAGTTCTTTCCCCTTTACTGATTTTAATGAAAAGATAAATGTTTTCTTGGCTAACTGAAATAAATAAATAAAAAACCAAACCAAAACCCGACCCTGTGTTTCCCGCTTTTAACTTCTCATAGTCCTGGATGGCTGGATGCAGGGAAGATGAGCTGCAGGATCCATTTAGCCTCATGGATGAGCAGAAGAAATATTTTCAAAGACTCCAGGAGCTGCATCTGTGCAAAGCCACAGACGAGACATAGGTATCTCAGTGGATGTAATTCACATGGGATAATCTTTATTGCTGGTGACAATGTGTAAAGTGGAAATAATCTAGCCTGAACCTTAACTCTCAGGTTGAGTGTTCAGGGCTGACAGCTATGGAGTACATCTTACTTGAGAATTTAGGACTGTGATGTGGAAAGAATTGAGTCACAGCAATCTTCAACATATCAGTGTTAGCAGGCTACTTTTCAAAATCCCACTGCACTCAAGATGATTCAAGAACTGGGATTTCCTCTAGGATTTTCTTTGAGGAAAAGTTTCATGGATCAACAGAGTGTGCATGAGAAATATGTTTCCAGACCCAGTATATATTCCCTTTTCTATAATTTCAGTCCATTGTATTTTCCATTATATTTCATTCAGTATGTGGCAATCTTATACCTCAGAAAGGTATTTTATCTTAACACCAACTCTTTCTCCTTGCAACATATTTCAGGGGAAAATGGAAAATCCTGTAATAAGAAAGAGAGGCACAAAAGTACTTCTGCAGACTATAAACGGCTCTCAAACAGCAACACTCTTTATGCATATCTTGATTATTTTAAAATGGCTTAGTAAAAGATTTAATGTGGTAATCTAACTTGCCTTCCATTTCCTAAGCCTTTTGACCATATACTTGAGCATTTCTATGCAGCCAGGAGTGAAAACTGGCTGGACATTGTGACCCAGAAGGAAGAGGCTTGAGGAAAGGAGTGATTACTCTCATATTGCAATGAAAACATGAGTCTGCAAAAGTCTAACTTCTCTGGATTTCTCACTTATCCAGAGAGGTAAAAAGAAGATGGAGCTAGACAGACTTTTTGCCCCATCATGCTCTTGCTCTGGGAGCCAGGAGCTGGTCTGGGAGTTATCATGGCTATGCCCAAAGGAGAGGATGAAGTGCTGCATCCTGAGCCCAGTGAGAGGAAATGGTGCTGGGTGCCATCCTCTGCTTCCAGGAGCAATGTGATGAGGTTGTAGATAAAGTTCAGCTCCCCTTTGCTTAGTTCTTCTAACTCACTTCCAGCTTTCTCCCTTCATGTGATTATATGGGCATGGGGTTTACCTGAATTTTGTTCATTTATTCATTGGCCTGTTTCCTTGTCAGACTTCTTCCACTGCTGTTTCCCATCCACTGCCCAAAAGGCAGTGTTATTGCAAAAGGGCAGTTTTATTGCAAAACAATAAAATCAGCACCATACTGAGACACAGCCACTGCATTTCTCCTTTGTGAAGCGGTCTGGTGTCCCTAGCTGAAAAATAGGTGGCTTGCCAGGGTAACCTGAGTATCCTGGGCACAAGACGGGGAGACTTTTCAGAGACCGTGTGATTGACTTTGTCTGGGCACAAGTCAGAGAGAGACACTTGTAGGGCCTGAGGGACTAACAGCAGTTCCTGTAGCATCACATCTTCCCAGGCAACACTTTTTTGCCAGCAGAGAAATTTTTAATATAAAAGATTATTATTTTTTTGAGCCACAGCTATTACAGTGGCTGCTGACTGAGTTAAAAGGCTTTTCTGCCACTAAAGAAAAAAATCTTTCTCTCTTCAAAATTTTAGGTTGTTATTGGACATTGTTAGCAAAGAGCTGAAAAATGCGACAGGAATGTGTTCCTTTATTATAGCTGAGCAGAAAAAAATTAATCTTCAGAGGTTCCACTTACCTGCACTTCCAGGCATCAGCACAAGAAGGCACTAAAACACTGCAGTTCTTCATCCATCAGTCTAACAGCCCTGTTCGTTTCTGGTGTTCCTCTAGAAGGACATACTGCACAAGTTAACACCAGCAAACAATAAACGGTGTTTTGAGCTGTTATTCAGTGCATCAGGCTTTTAGCTCTCATTTGCATTTGGGCATGCATGTCTCAGTGTGATGCTGTGTTTTGGAGCGTGTGTTTTCCATGTGTATTGCTGAGTAAAGCCCAGCTGCAGGGAGCTGCTCCTGTACCTCCTTACCTGATGGAACAGATAAGCAGCTGGATAATCTGAACAAAAGAAGAAAACATCTACTGCCTTGAAAATCGAAGCAATGGTATGGGGCCTAGAAAAGAAACTGAGCAAAGGACACAATGGAGTGTTTCTTCTATTATAAAGAAGTTTTAAAATGAATTACACTGAAGAAAGTGAGGCAAAAAGAAGAGGCATATTTCAGTCTTGCTTAGATTCATAGAATCACTTTGGTTTTCTATATATATAAACAGCATGAGAATATGGTCTTGAGATACTAATTTCTCCAGCAAGCACATATTCAGTCAAAGCCCTACACTATTATGCTCCCCATAAATCAAGACGGGTCATAGTAAGGTAGAAGAAAAGGAATGTATCTGCATGAACATAGGGGATAAAACCAGTGATAGCACTTGCTTCCACATTGCCCTTGATTTACTCTGATGCATGAAGGGTACACGACAGTGGAGAAAGAGTGGTTTTGTGTTGTTTTGATAGCCACAATTTCCAAACAGCAAAAGTTCCCAGATGACTGGAGGGTGGCCAATGTGACGCCCATCTATAAGAAGGGCCGGAAGGAGGATCCCGGAAACTATAGGCCTGT
>JAOQGH010000023.1:53632363-53719198 GCA_025769975.1 Gallinago jamesoni
TTCCCTCAGCCTCTCCTCGTAGGACTTGTTCTCCAGACCCCTCACCAGCTTGGTGGCTCTCCTCTGGACACGCTCCAACACCTCAATGTCCTTCCTGTAGTGAGGGGCCTGGAACTGAACACAGTACTCGAGGTGAGGCCTCACCAGTGCACCATCGCTGCCCTACTCCTGCTGGCCACGCTATTACTAATACAAGCCAGGATGTTGGCTTTCTTGGCCACCTGGGCACACTGCTGGCTCATGTTAAGCCAGCTGTCCACCAACACCCCTGAGTCCTCTTTGGCTGGGCAGCTTTCCATAATGGGAAGCTTTGGAAAATGAAACTTCAAATCACCAAGATTGCTGCCTGGCCTCTGTTTCTGCCTGAACACTTGCACGGCCATCTTATGGGATTTGTACCAGCTTTTTACCACCAACAATTGTGTTAATCTCCTCCTGCAGGTTTTTGTGCAGGTATGTGAATGCATGCATGCAGTACCATTAGCACAGTGTGATATGCTTCTGCCAATGTGAGACAGGAACGGCTGAGTTACCCAGTGCTGAGTCAGTAAAGTGGTTATCCCAGTGATAGAAATACTTTCTACCCTAGCAGGTGCACACACACATGGACGTGTTTTGCAAACAAGAACAGTAGTATTTCCCCCATTTTTAAGTGGGAAAACCAGAAGTCAAAACATGAATTTTGCTCAAAGTCATCCAGAAGACCATGTATATTTTTTCTATATCCAAAAAGCTCCAGAAATCTTTGCAAAAGGAAAAAAAATATAAATATATATATAAAAAATCCAAACAAAACTGTGTATGTCTCAGGAAGAAACAAAAAAAAATCCTCTTAATGATGTAGCAGTGTTTTTTGTTTCTGCATATTACACATCTTACCTAGAATATGTACTTACACACACATATGTATATGTTGAAGCTTAAGTTTGAATCCTGTAGACCCTGCAACTACTAGAAGCTGGTTACTATTTGCCCTAAAAGTTATCTCGAAGTTTCTCCTTTTTAGCCATGCTGAGTCCCAAATTATTTGATTTTAAGACAAAATAGATCCAGGTCTAAAATTTAATCCATTTTACCCTCCTTTATTGGTAAGCTGAGGTTCATCAGCCTGTCCACCATCTGAATTACACCTCAACAGTTAAAGCAAAAATATATATAAACTATAAATCTATAAAACCAGTCACAATTAGATATTCAGGGAACACTGCTCAACAGGCTCATCTGGGCTTTTTGCCATTCACCGGATGAAGCAACTCCTGACTTTGAGCTGCAGCTTGCTGGCTGCTTTTGCCTTAAGGACATGAGAGATTTTGATTCAAGTAGAGAGGGAGCAATGGATGGCAACTCTGTGTACATCCAGACAGCAAGGAAATTACCCTGCTGATTTGCCAGTTTCTGTGCTTATGTTACTCTATGCTGTAAATTACTTTTTGCTTCAGTAATGAGTGAGGTACAAATTCATGCCTTAATTTTGAAAATGGCAAAAAAGTCAATACCAGTTTAACGAACATGGTTTACTCAGACCACAAAGCAGTGAACTCAAGAGCACTGACTTCAGGTCTTGGATTTGTTACTTATCTAAGGGCACCTCATTTCACTTCTGTTGTCACTTTTGCCACTGATAAACAGGGATAATGATACTGATCTCTGTAATAAACAACTCAGATCTACTACTAAAAAGACGCAGAGGAAATTACTATTTTTACCCTACATATCTCTTGTTCAAATTGCTCCCTTAGTGTAGGTAAGTCATTTGCTTTGCCATCTGTGATCTTTTGACTTTTACCCGCTATCATCTGAAAGACACAAATAAATACCCAACTGTTAAGAAATAGTGTCTGGCACCCATCAAACAAGCAAAATAATCTGTTTTCAAAATCAAAAACCTTCTGGTTTTAAGTTTAGTTCCTTGACACTGGAGTGCTTCCCAGCGGCTTGATTGATTGCCAGAGAGGGCAAACACAATCTCTTCATTATGCTAATAATGAAGTAATAGAATTTCAATGACTTTTTTTTTTTGACAAATGTCAGTGATTAATTAATTCTTTAGTCAGTATAATCATGCTGATAATCCTTTTGAAACCAATGTCACCATCACTTTCATACAGTTGTTCACAGAAACAGTTGTGGATGAAATAAAATCTCACTCTGCATGTTCAATCACCCTGTTTCATCCTGACGCCCCCTTTTACTGGGGGACTCTTTTTTGTGAGTAGACAGTGCCACAGAGTAGGGATACCAGATGTGTGAGAGTTGTAAGCACTCCAAATTCAAATTTAGTGTTAAGATTTGGTCTAAACTCAGTTTACATGTACAAGTAGCCTTTTGGACCTGGGGCTTTGTCACTTGCTGCAGGGATGAGAGCTGAACTCCTGACCTACAAGTGCGGTATTCTTTTTCAGGTATAGTTTTGATGCCTGCTTGACAGGTACACGACATAATTTTCTGAAATAACCGTTCAAAAGCCAGCAGTCATGCTCTTCATTCTAGAAAGTTATATCCTTTGTATGGAGTGATACCAAGAAACTTTATACTCACTGACTCACTGTACCAGAGCCTGTTTAGGCATCTTTCACATAACATTTTTTGATGCATAACAAGATGAGTGGAGAAACTCAGTAGTCTTCCCTATTTGAAAAATCCAGTACCTTGAACAAAGACATCCCACACCTTTTTTTTTTAGGATGTAGCTCTCTATGCTTCACGTGAAGTACTAGAAGAAAGACAAGGAGAACGTCAAGTGATATTAGGGTCAAGCAGAGTGTATGAGTTGTCATAATCTTGATATGAAAACAAAATGAAGGAATAATAATGGTGGTTGTGCAAAGCTGTGAAGGTAGCTAGTCCAGTAACAATAAAGATTCTTGCTTACACAGAAAGAGGGGGGAGATGGAGGTGAATTGGTGCTCTCTTTCCTATTGCAATCAGAATAACGATGTATCTTCAGGCTGGCTCACTTTTATTGTTTTGTGTGCTGTTATTATGATTAACTGTCTAGTCTGGATGAGCACAGTATTATATTTCAGATGTAAAATTATTTGATGCAAAGTTACTCTAAAACATGGAGTTATCAGCATTTTCATTAAGATATGCCTAAATGTTTACAAGCTCTGAATGCTAAGTCTGGAACCAAATCAACTAGCTACAGTTCTATTTCAGTTCTTTACAGAAAGGTTTTTTGTGTTAACAGGCAACGGATACAACTTTTGCAGTTGTATTGTATCAAATACAAAGGTTTTAGAAAATATCTTTCTCTTTTTCTTGGAGTTCAAAATCTTCTGATGCATGTGCTCAAATGTGTCACTTACAAAGGACATCACTTGATTAGGATCTGACATTAGGACACATCCTTACACCCATAAATGAACAGTGTCCAAAGCAAGATCATGTAACTGAGACTGAAGAGAGATAAGGAAGCTCATTGCATAATTGAAGTCTTATTTGGACAGTTTCTGTTTTGCTATTGCTCCTCTGTCTAGAGGAATATGCATCCTCTTTTTCCTTCTCTTCTCTGAAACCATACATCATCTCACTTGTCTCTTCAATGGAAATCATGCTATGGAGAGGGAGAGAGAACCAATTGTATTTCAAAGACGTTTGTGATCAACTAGAGCACCCAAAATATGAAATGAAAAGAAATGCATTATTTATCAGTGTGGTAAACTTTGAGGCTCAAGGCATTAAAGATCGTTAGGCATGAACTGGTATGAACCATCAAGACAAAAAGGCTGCAACTGCAGATGTTTAAGGCTAATCTGAAAGGACTGAAGGTGCACTAATCTAACTCCTGCCAGAGTGGGAGTAACTGTGGTGATAATACAGCAGAATTGGGTGGAAGATTAAAAGGTGATACCCTTAATGAAGCTTTAAAAATGTGAATGAAGATTAAAATATTTTTTCTGTGATACAGGTTTATTTCTAAAACAACTTTTTGCATTGGTTTGCTTGTTTGTTTGTTTGTTTAATCAAACAAAACAAAACAAACCCATGTTTTGGATATTCCATGGGTGAATGCACTAAACTAGAATTGGAATTCATCAGTGGTGAAACAAGACATTTATTAGTTAATGGAGATAAATCAGACACTTGTAAAAAATGAGATCCAATTTCTATGAGACAAATAGATATTGGATTTGAACACTGTGAATGTATGAGAAAAACACGTTTCTCCTTTGGCCCAGAACTCAACTTCATACTTTGCCTTGCATACAAATCATTGCCACATTTTTAAGCCAGAAGTATATAGAGCTAGTCAACTTGGGTGAGACACAAAGGTATGAAAATATGTGTGAAGTGCCATCTGAGGGATCTTTGGACACTCAAGATGTCTTCAGAGAGCTGCCAGATATGACCACAGGAAAACTAGGCTCTTATAGAGCAACACTTCAGACCAGGCACGGTATTCCAGGGTTTCTAAAAAGCACTAGAAAACAGTAGCTAGAAAATTGAACTGCATCCTTTCTGGTCATATTTAGACATTGATCTTGCAAATGTTTATACACATGGATATGTATATATGTTAACAGAAAATGTTGTTATCATAGGAAGTCTTATTGGTGCTAAGAAGAAAAAAGCCTGAGAAGTTGATGCCTGGTGTTCAGAACTGCTGAGCTTCCCATCAACAAGAGAAGTAAAAAAAAATAAAAAGAAAAAGCCAACAACCAATGGCAATAAATTAAGAACATTTTTTTTAAAGTTATTTAAATGAGAATACCATATATTTATCAGGCCTGACAAAGGCTCTTGGTGAATTTGTGAATCTGCTGAACCTGGTAGTTGAAAGCTCAATTCATTAAGATACAGGCATGAAAATTGGGTTAGGCATAAAAACGTGAATCTAGGGACTTGCCACTAATGACACAATTTGTTACCTATTTCCTTGTCTCAGCCTCCATGACGGCTCTCATGCAGTGTCATATGTTCCTGAAGAAGACACCATTGCTCTTGGGCATAACTTTGCCTCTCTTTATTGACTTCTCCTTCATCTTTTATGGAAATGTAACTGGCAAAAATAATCTGTTCTCTCCTGCCTGTCATTAGTATCCAGTGCTTGTTTTTTGAGGACCAATATGAGGAGGACTTATGAGAAGAGGCTGAGGGAGCTGGGATTGCTCAGTCTAGAGAAGAGGAAGCTGAGGACAGACCTTATTGCTCTCTACAACTACCTGAAAGGAGGGTGTAGAGAGGCGGGGGTCAGTCTCTTCTCTCAAGTTACAGATGATAGGACAGGAGGAAATGGCCTCAAGTTGCACCAGGGGAGGTTCAGGTTGGATATTAGGAAAAAATTCTTACTGAAAGGGTTATCAGGCATTGGAATGGGCTGCTCAGGGAAGTGGTTGAGGCAACATCCCTGGAGATATTCAAAAGACAAATTGACATGGTGCTCAGGAATATGGTTTAGTGTTGGTGTGTGTGGGTTTCTGTGGTTTTTTTTTGTTTTTTTTATATGGTTGGACAAGATGATCTTAAAGGTCCCATCCAACCTAGGTGATTCTGTGATTCTGTGATATACCAAAAAAAAACCTACCAAAACACCACAGCAATACAATTGTATTGCCCCAATGCAGTGAAAGCCCTTGTAAAGGCTCTGCATTTCAAACTTCTACACTAGTTTTATTTTTTAAGTTGCAGTCTCATGCTAATTCAGTTCTTTCACAGTACTGGGGAGGTGCCTTACTTCAGCCTCCTCCACTGAGACTGTAGACCCCATTGAACTGGCTGAAGAAATGGTAAGAAGAATCAAGAATACAACTTAGAATGTGTTTTTCTCTTCTGATTCATTACTCCTGAAAAGGGGATCTTTCCATCTTCCTCTTCCCAAACCTGATTTTGGATTGCTTGGTCTTGACTCTGACCAGGCACATCCTTGTTTCCAGAGAAAGACAGTGTCTGTAGTGTCCAAGGAAAGCAATGGCAATGGAGATTTTTCAGCCTCTGGTAGTTATAGGAGAGACTTTGATAGATTAAAAAGTAGGTACAGCCTTGGCCAAGATAATTTATGAAAGTTTGCTTTTTTTTTAACTTAGACTTAAGTAACAGCAAAGTAAATCATAATTGACTCTGAAATATTTTTCTTCATAGTCTTTTTCTCGACAGTATAAATGCCACCAAGTTGGATGCTACCAGCTGTCCTCAAGGTGCTTTATAAGATTTAAGATTATTGAACATAAAATCCAATGGATTTCTGTATATTTTTCACCTTCTGCTTCAGTATGAATAATGACCTTTTTCTTTGCATATTCATGCAACAAAAGCAGACCCTTAACAGCTGTTGAAGACAGACCATGGGATGAGTAAGAAAACACCCAAAGAAGTTTGAATGTCGTGATGTATAAAGAGGAACCATCACATATAAGAAGCCTGTGATAAAAATATCCAAGTACTCAGTGCTGAAAAGATTTTGTTGTGGAGCTATGTCTGTGGCAAAAGACATTTGAATCATAACAGAGTCTCTATGACCTGAGTTAATTTGACAAGATTGTAAAAATGCATGAAAATGTGAAAGGTCTACTCTTCTAGTAAAAAATAAATAAATAACTGTAAGCAAAGTAAATACCATAAATCTTTCACATTAAAAATTGACACGAAAAGCTAGTGAGGAATATAGTAAAATTTTTGAGGAGTCTCTGTGCAGTTATTAAGCCTGGGAACCAAATAATTAAGATAGATATTACAACAGATGATAAAAACCTGTAATAAAGGACTAGATAAATTTCAAAAAAAATAGGTTTCAAAATGGATTTAAAGGTAGATAACATGTATTTAGCTTTGCTATTAGGAATTCAGTATCTTTTTAAAACTTCCTCAGTTGTCAAGCATAGAGAAAATGGTCTCCAAATGGTCTGCAATGGTGACCTAAGGGTAGACCATGATGACCACATTCAGAAGAAATGCATTCTATAAAATAAGATACAGAAATATATATAATGTTAAATGATCAAATCGTGTGGTGTTTACTGAGTTAGAACTGATCTCACATTCATGAGATATTCAGAAATCAGTGATAAGCTAACTGCTGACTTCCACCAGAGAAGATACATATTGTGGCATTCCCAAATGGCTGGAGCGAAATCCTTGGAAAAGCTTGGGTTTATTTACAATGGCGTGACAATACATTGAATAGTCAAACTTTTTATCTCCCAGACTGACCCTTTAAGACCAGGAGATTCTTGATATCCAAGAAAAGAGGCTATGATAAGTACCCATGGCTTTGATTCTCTTTGACTACTAATCTTGAATTTGGAATGGGAGAAGAAAACTGATTTAAAATTATTTTCAGATTCCTTATATTCTGTAGAAGTGAGGTTGCTAAGCTTTGGGAGGATAAGAGCATTGCAATGAGTTTTTCCTCTGTGTTTTCCATGAAGTAGGGAATCACCACAATGTATTGCATATGTGTCATACTCCTGAATGGTGTCTTGTGCTCTGTGCTTGGTTGATGGCTCTTCACAATTTTATTCTGCAGCCAGAGCACAGAAAATTATGCAGAGAACTATTTCTGGTCCTTTTGCTAGTAGTGCTGCACACCTTGCAAGACAAGAGAAAACCTATTGTACTTTTATGAATTTCCATACAATGCCTTCTTTTTATTTGGAATGCAGAATTAATCACAGAGAGAAAGTGCAGCTAATCTTTATTTGAAATTTCCTTCTCAACTCAATTTCTTTCTCTTACCATGTTCTTTTATTCTGCAAAGACAGAATACCTGAATATCCTCATGTTGAATTGGCAATATCCTAGAGTTGAGAGGTTTGATTTGTTTTGCTTGGGTTGGGACATACAGTGCATCACCAACTGGCAAATACTTGATTGCTGGCACAATTAACTCAGTGATGCATCCAGGCATTATTCATGAGGGTTTCAGATTACCCACCCATACATTTCCAAAGCACCTCAAATGGTATTTCAAACCCTTAACCCTCAAACATATCTTTGGGATCTGATGCTTTTTTATATAAATGGTAAGATAACAAGACCCAGTTCCCTGGGACAATACTGAGAAACGTGAAATTCACAGTTTCTGCTCAGCATTTTTTTTTAACAAACTCTTTATTGAGAGAGCCCAGTACGTCCTCTGATAGCGAATTATCTATAAATGTCCAGATAATTTCCTTATTTTCCTTCTTTCTCTAAACACAAGAGTATGACAAAGCAGCTCAATCTCATTAATGCAAATATATGCTGAACATAATTATTTCTCCCACAACGCTGAACTCTGCACAACCTCTGCAGTAAGTATTGCAAAGTAAGTAGTTGTTTTAGAGCATACCACAGCCAAGAATTAGAGAGATACAGATAAACTATACCTGAAGAGAAATGAAGAGAACCAATTCAAAACAGCCCCAGAGATTCAAACAGCTAAAGATTAGATTAAAAGTTACCTCTCCTTTGATTGCATGTGAAGTACCCCCAGTGGTTAGGGAATGACAAATTGCAAAGGGTTGATGATGTTCTGTGCTCCCAGTTCCAAACTAGCAGTAAGTCAACTACTGTATAAGGGACAGAAAGCCATTAGTTCAATGATTTAAAATATTGGGGGAAAAAAAATTCCAAAAACATTTCCCCAGATCCCCCAACTTTCTATCCCTTTTGTTCAAACTTTCCTGCTGTTGAGATTTTCCTCAAGCTACCTGTTTTTGCAACAAGCTTTTCAATGTCTGTCTTTTGTGCATCTTTTATCTCCCAATTCTAATACATTTTTAAAAATAAAATAAAACACAAAAAAAAACCCAGTAAAAAAACCCAAACCTTGCCTGAAAGCTGTAAGTGTGTGGATTGCCTTTCACAAATGTACTAATTCATGCTAAAATGTCTTTTTACAGCCAGTGCCATCTTAGGCTTTCCACAGACCAGAGCACATTAGTCCTACCAACTTGCTGTCAGAGCCTTGCTCAGCACAGCTATTAGTCTAATGCAGTTTCATGGCTTTAGGCACACTAATGAAACGGTAGCAACCATTTAAAAGATAGCCTGCTTCCCTCCACCATACTGGCCTTTATCAGGAGATTCCTGTTCCTCTAGCAGAGGGTAGTACTGTTGTTTGCTCCAACTAATGAGTTTAAAGGAGAGGATATCATGAAACAATATCAAGAGATCATTTTTTTAAATAATCTCTTGGACCTTCTGTCTGATGAGCTTAAATTAAAAGAAATGGACTGTAGTGTCGATCTAGTATGCCTTAGGGTAATGCCTAGATGACTGAAAATAGATGCATTGTAGTTAGAATGCAAGTTTCTGGCCTTTGTAATAAGTGAATTGCTCAATTTGCAAGTCATTGTTTAGGAATAATCCTTTTAGCCTCTGAATTTCCCAGAGTTTACTTTGCATTCTCGGTGGATAGTTTCCATATATTTGTTTCAACAGACACAAGGGGCACATATTTATTGTGAAGCACATCTCTTCACTTTCATTACACAAACTAATCGAGAACATTTTGATCTATTTCTATGGGACTCACTTTATATAAAATATTATTTGAGGTGGAGAGTGAGAATAGCTTAAGCCAGGAAGAGAGGAAAAATGAACTAACTTAAATGAACTATCTCTAAATGCTGTCTGCAACCTACCTAAAACAGAAAGGCACTAATGAACTATATTGATGTAAATGTGGAAGATACCATCAGTACATGACGATCAAAAATTCTACATGCAGGAAAATTGGATGGCTATGAATATTGTAGTAAAAGAAAACAAATGCATTCAGTAGGGTAGTCTACAAGCCTTATACTTTATAATGAACCAGAATGTCTGTTGAAAAATGGAAGCTACACAGCTGCAAACAAGAATGAGAACTGTTATATGTAAGTCAAATGTGTGTCATCAAGAGGGCCCTGAAAAAGGCAAAGTACAATACATGCTAAAAGACATTTTTGGCATTGTATTAAATGAACTTAGTATGCAAGGAAGTTATGCAAGGAAAAGGTGAAAATGTATACTGTCCTGCTAAGGCACGTTAACAAATAAATCAGTGCTGCAGCAGAAGCAGCTAAGATCTACAACAATGAAGGAGAGACTAGAACAGCTGTTAATAAGAATAGTTTTAAAGAGTTAGTTTATCTTGTCTTTCCCAGGGAAAAGCTGAGATTCAGTTGTGATTACTGTTTTAAGGCCTTGTTCAGGGAGGGTAATTGGAGGTGAACAGGAAAGGAAGGAAAACACAACAGCACATTTAATCCAAAGACAAATACTGAAACAACAGATTCATAAACTGATTAGTTCATGTTGGGACTTAGAACATGAAAAAAACCCCAAACCTCTATCAAAGAGATGAAAATAATCAAAGTAATATATTCTGAAATTACAAAAATCCTCAGTTAAACCCCAGTATACATTAAAAAGCATTAATGGGGTGAAGTGTTCTCTTTTCACAAAAAAAACCCTACTCAACAAACTCAAATATCCAAAGTAAATTGCCATATCTGCAGCACTTTCTGCAAACTCAGCTAGAACAGCTTTTTGAGTGGCTGCTCATTTTAAGCTTTGCAACAAGCATCATTTTCACCTTTACTGAGGTAGTTTACCATTTCCTAGTTTAGCTTTCTGCACTGCACAGCCAGGCTCCATTTGTAGCAAGGGACATGAGCTAAGGCTTTTGCTGAGACAAGAAGCTATAGAAGTTCACCATTAAACAGCTTGTGACCCGAAAAATTGTTATTATTTGCTTCTTTTCTTACTCATTTGGTTTACTTTGCAAGGGCACCAATGTGGAAGTTTGGCAGATTTGTAGATAACATCAGTCAAGTAAAGTAACCGTCTTGGCAATATATAGAACAGTATCATAATTACAATTGTGATAATATAAGTGCTAGATCCTTTCTAAAACAGAATTTCTCCAAGGCAACATGTTCAGTCACAGGGGGTTGTCTGAGATCAGGGGAGAGATTTGATGGCACTGTTATAAACTTTTTTAGGCTACAGAGTGATATAATTCTCAATTAGCTGCTGATAACTGATGAACACAGAGAGGTGGCTGTATGGAAAACCGGGGAGGGATCTATCTATTGATGCAATTTTTGTCTTAATGTCTTCACAAGTCGTAGCTAAATGGTCTCTTTCTTCCATGGTTCACTGCTGTTAGTGAAGGAGCTACAATTGTTTTTTGAAGCACATCCTGATTTCTTGGTTGAACAATTGATTTGCTTTTCTCCCAGAGCAACTTTTTTACCCTAAGGTACTGTATGCATTCCATTATTTCATTGAGTTACTTTTCCTTTTGCTGCTGATTGTGAGATCCATTTGTCAAACAAAACAAAGTAACTCAATTTTCTGCAGGTCATAGCTGTGGTAGTTTTTAATGAAGTCTTTTATTTAAGTTTCACAGCATGAAGATAGCTAAAAGGTCAAGAGAAACAAGGAAGCCCTGCATTTCACTGACATTTAAGGTCTTCCTAATTTTACACAGCTGCTAATTTCAAAGGACCGTATGACTCTTCCTGAGGAGAGGAAGTCACATAGGTCTTTTTCCAGTAAGTTATCATACAAATAGTACTTGGCATAGTGTTGTAGCATTTTTGCACTGCGGTGGAAGAAAACTCTGATCGGACACTTTGCAATCCAAACGAGGCTTGTTTAAATTTCTGTATTATGAGGAGTAAGCAAGGAAGAAAAGGAGGATCTCTGTCCATGTTTGGCTGTATGGGATCCAGGACCACTTCCAAGGTCCCATGCCGAGGTCCCGTGGTACCACGGATCGCATACCAGCAGGACACCTAGGCATGGTTGAGCTCCCTCTTTTCACAAAGGAATGATGGGTGTACAGCCCTGCGAGGAACCAGGAGGTATCTCACTAGGTCAAGTCTGGAAGAGGTCTCCAGGGTCCACTACATGCCAGTAACCTGGCAAATGAATTTAAACTAGAATGTCTCAAAGGGCTGGCCAGCCGTACATGGAGGAGCCCTTGAGAAGCGAAAGGCAAGTTGCAGGCTTTCTGTTCTTACTAAAGTCAACGAACAAACTGCACCAGATGTAGGGAATGGAGTCAGATTTGCTTGCCACACCTGACTCTTGAGTCCAGTGTGAACACAGCAGTAGAGAAACTGAAATGAAGACAACTTTTTTTCAGATATATATGGTCAGATATTCTTTAGCAATAGCTCTGACAAAGTAGTTAAGACATTTTCCTCCTAGGTGAAGGTGACAGAAAAAGAGTAATCAAGCATTTTAAGAAATGTACTATTACTTCAGCAATTTAGTTGAAGGGAAGGAAGGGGAGAAGAAGAGAACAGAGTTAGTTGTACAGTTCCCTTTGATTACATTGATAGTGGCTTTTCCTGAGGTTCATTTAATCTCCTTTTCAAAATGACAAATGTACGTCCTCAGTCATGGGATCTGACCATCTCAGGCATGAGACATCTGAGACAGCTCTGGATTCACTTGATTTTAATTGCAGTAAAGTACTTACCAACCTTTTAAAATCAGAGTCCGTTTCACTCTGGAGCTGTTTCTATTTCAAAATGAAACCTTGCATATGTGTAGATATTACTAGAGGCAGTATTATGGTCATTTAATGAAGCTGCTACAATGTAGCGTAAGCGATACAGGAGGTGATGAGCTGTTTGCTTTTGTTATGATCATTTACTTTGGCAAATAATTGTAATGGCTATCTTGGGTGTCAGCCACACATGTACTGAAGGAGCACTAGGAAGGTGCCTGTAACATTATCACAATGATAACACTGCTATTCTCAACAGGCTAGCAACTTTCCAGATTTTTCAGGTTTGTTGATATGTCTCAAAAAAGATAATCTCTGCATTTAACACTGAATAACAAACCTACGTAGGGCCTTTCATCAAAGAAGGAGAACAAAATACACAGTGTATTTATTTATTCTGCTAATTGCACAAAACCAGCACTTTATGAATTTGAATCACTTTGTTCTCAAAAGTTCTGTCACCTCTTCCGTGAAGATGTCATGTCATCATAATATGCAACTACCTAAGATGAAAAATAACAGGGAAAGCGTTTGGAGAATTTAAACCAAAATGTAGATACCTAGCTTTCTTCTTGCCAGGATGTCAGAGCCAATAGGTCTACTACTGAACATTGTTTTGGATAATTCTAATTTCCCATGATCAAAAGCAGCCGTTCTGGTGCTTTGGCAGCTTTGTTCTGAGCTCTGGCCTGAGGCTAAGGAGAAGGAATACAGAGACGAATGATTTCTTCCCTGCAACTTCCCAGGATGTTGTGGAGCACCCAAGGTGTAGCTCCAGTGCTCCAACCCAGGCATCTCCTGCTGTGTGCCAGGATGAGACCAGATGCATCCCCCACATCACCGCGATTTTGCCTCTGCAGCAGGACACCTGGGCACCCCGTCAGGGCCAGCAGCCACGAGGATCTCCATCATGGCGTGGTAGCCATAGGGCTGTGGAGTACATCATCCATCCACCCTTCCTGTGTAACACTGCTGTCTACATTTAAGGTGAGGGATATCTCACCTGATTCCACCAGACATTTGGCTCCTCAACAGCACACTTTTTTTACTCATCAGCAACAAGGTTTTCCTCCTGGTACATGGTGTGGCTGGGGTGAGGTGGACAAATTGGTCCAAGGGTAGCTGGGTTTCCCAGCCATGGGCTCTGCATGCAGGAGGGAGCCACTCTCACTGGGAGAATCTCTGTTCTTAACAGAGAGGATTACATTTCACAGATTTAGTGTGCCTTAAAAAATACCAAACAATGTTGTGCTCTGTGCCAAAGCAAAGCCTGTGTTACCATTTGATAGCTTTCTGAGAAGGATTTGGCTGTAAAAATGTCTGGTAAACACTACATTTAATTAAATGCCTGCATCTGCACATTTATTCAAATATGCAGTCAGCTATTGATTCCAGCCACAAGATTCTCGTAAACAAAGTCATTGAAGATATGTGAAGTGTTTGGGTGAAGATCCTTATATAACAAGCTTATCCAGCTCAAACCTCCAAAATTCTAAATTAGCAAGAAAATCATAACAAGAAAATTCAAACCAGACACCCATGAGAAGGCAAAATGGTTATCAAAAAATAAGAGCTTTGCCCACTTGCCATTACTGCATGTAGAGGCACAGTACAACTTCCTTCAGAATCATTAGATACAAACTGTGTTTACATGGCCATTGTATGAGTTGGTAATAATGCCACAAAAGCTAATTTCTGAACCACTTTTCAAAGTATATTTTTACTGTTTATTTTGCAGTTGTGGGCAAAGGACAAAACAGTTTTTCTTTTTTCTAGAGTTTCTGTCCTGTTATTCAAGCATAAGAACACAAATAATTGCAAATCTTAGCATTATGGCTTCCCCTGCATGAAGTTTTGAACATTTCTAACATCTGTGTTTGCAAAAATTGAGAGGTGTACAAGCTTGTGTGTGTGTAGCTATAGTGATTGTGTTGTGCCCACATATGTTGGCCAAATTCACAGCTGTGGTGATCTTTTCAGAATCTGACTCCTTAAGGACTTTCAAAGAGGACAGAGGCACAAAATCATATTCATGGTCAGATATTATTCCATGAGTGGCAGAGAATGTTATCTTTATAGTATTTCCAAGATTTCTGTATTATAGTATGTTTTCTTCTTCCTTAATTGAAAATGTTGTTCAATACTTCTTTATTGTTTACAGAAAGTTTAAAGATCATAATCAGCAATACACTAACATTTGTAACTACATGTTATCTTGAGGTATTGGAAAACTGAAATATTGCTGCAGAAAAGATTTTTATTTAGGTTAATATATTTATTTCATCTGAGTTTAGTTTCAATTCTTTCTAGCATCTTATCCTTGAAAATGTTGCAGAACTGAATACTACTATATGACTTTTTTTTTTTTTCCTCATAAATGTATGCTTATGTATTGTTTCCTTGAATTGAACACTGTGGAATGAAAGTCCCATGTTTTGTAACAGTGGTTGTCAAAGAACAATATTGGAACACAAAAAGATAGTAGGGAAACAAACAAATAAGTCAGCTCTCTCTAACTTTTCTAGATCTTGTGATGTGTTAGTAAAATAAAAGAACAGAAAAACACCTCTGCATTATTGGGAGAAATATGTTCCCTCCTTTACCCCATCAACAGTAAACTATTTTTATTTGTAAATGGGAAACCAATTCTGAATCTAGGTAAGAAGTGGTCTTGGGCCTTCTAACTGCTTTTCTGTAGTCTGTAGGCATCAACTGGAAATTTTTGATACTACCATCCTGAAGCATCATCTCACTCTATCCAGGATCAAGGCTTGAGACATCAGCTGCAACTGATCACAAAGATGCCCAAATAAGCCAAAATGGATGTGTAAATTGTATGATGAAAGTCGTGAGAAGGGGTGGGGAGGGTGTTGAAGGGGACAAAGGAAGGAAGGTTCCACAAGTATATTCTACTATATGTGTTCAGGGAGCGTTTTTTTACATCAACCTCATGGTGGGAAATCTTTGACTCTTTCAGATTACCTGGCTATCTACATGCAGTGTACAAGTGTCCCTTTAACTATCCTTTCTCCTACTTGAAGTCTTTTTCCTTGCAGACTGAAAAATAAAAAATGTGCAACCAAATGCAGACATCTCATACTTTTGAAATTAAAAATAAAGTTAGTTCTTCTGCAGCTATTTATCTTACAACAGATATTGAAAGGGTATTTCAGTGTTATCCCACTAGATATAAACGGTTTTATCAAGGTGTTCAAAGCATTTGTTGATGATTGGACTGCCCTTTTAACCTTTCTAACCTGGCTGCATAACCATGACAAAAGAGGAGGCTGTTCCTGCTGTTATTGCTACTGACCCTCTGCCCACTCTCAGATTTTCCCTTACTGCTTCAATAAATGAAGACCAAATGGAATTACTCTACAGTTCCTCACATTGCAGATAATATGCTTTTTCCCTCCTTCAAGGAAAAAAAGGAGCATAAAAGTGATTTTATTGATTGCTGGTTATAAGTGTAGGTGGCTTCTTTTGCTTTTGTACTTGTGGTAGGTATTTATTCAGTGACACCAGACAGGTGCATCATAAACAGTGTAGTAGCCTCTGGCTCACTGTAAGCCTGGATTCTGCAGGACTGCATTCTCTCCTCTTCATTAGAACATTTCCCTGAGCATTAGTTGAAATGTTTCAAAACATATTATGTTCAAAAATTATAACAAAGAGTAACAAGTGTCTTTTTGCTGGAAAAAGTTTGAAGCCACTGTTCAAAAATGAATAAGAACAAAAATAAATAAATAAAAATAATTAAAAAGTAAACCTAACCTGATACCAGGCTAATACTCTAAAGACATCTCACTACATTTCTGTATGCCGTGTTATTTGTTTCTTGTCCAAAGTCTTTGGTGAATTAAGGAATCCCCAAATTCTGTCATGATGAAAGGTATCAAATAGTGGATCAAAAGTATCTTTTCAATGGACTGTAGGGAAACTTCCTCATCTTGCATCCATTTCTGTCCCACAAGGGTTGGATTTTCTTTATCTGGCACAATAGCTTCTTGGAAATGACTTGCTTAGGACCAGTCAATTACCAAGACACTTAATGTATGCTTTCAGGCATTTAAGCTAGTATCTACCAAGATTGTTGGTGAGGTGACTGCTACCTTTGTCCCACACATCAGCCAAATCTGAAATACCAGAGTAGGGCAAAGGTGAAGTCAGGTTGGATAGTATTTTTGCACCCTAATATCAGAAAGATAAGAGACTCTGCCGATTAAGAAGTGAGTCACAGAGTCAAAACCTGCATACAGCAAATATGAACCATCACATTTGTTTGTATGGCATGCTAATGGGCTTATTATAAAATGTTTATTTGAATGCAGCAGGAGCAGGAATTTTCATTTTCATTCATGTTGACTTCTGTGTTTATTTGCATTCTTGAATTATTTGACCTTATATGTTTGAACAAGTCTCAGCAAGTTCTGGAAGTGCGTTGGCACACCTCAAACCAGCCATAGTCATCCTCTTGACCTGCAGTCATTTGCAAATGTTTTTCTTATTTCAGTTGCTGAGAGTGGTTAAGAAGATGTAGTGAAGATGTGTGGTAGCTACTTGCTTTAAGGTCTATTTAACTTGATGCCAAACAATAGCGTTCACTTATCTAGAAAGAAACTGCTGGCTGTAACTAGAAAAATGCAAACTGGAAGTGAAAGAATAGTGTCTAGGTATGCCCTGTTTGTACTAGTGGACACTGGGATGATTACAGCTCTGTCAGTTTACTAATTCAGTGTTAGAAATTAATTTTTCAAATAGATTTTGTTCAAATAGTTTGTCCATATATTTCAGTCATCTCTGCTTTTAATCTCTATTTTGATTTGTTTGCACCATTAAGCAGAATAAAAAGGCAGAACTGGGTTCAAATGTTTCAGAAGGGTAGCTAAAACTGAAATGGGACCAAGGCTACTGGTGCCCCTTGAAAACCTGCATTCCTTCGCTATTTCTGCCCTCCTGCCACCAACAGGAGAGACCACGGATGGGAGTGAAGAAAGGACCATTTTAGCAGCAGATCTATAGGGCAGGAACTCCAAATGCCCATTACCATGTTTTCAAATGCATCACCATGTTTCCTGGCACACAGATTTGTCGTGCTCTAGGACTTAATTTACTCTAAATTATCAGTTATACAGATCTCATTCACCCGTCCATCGAAGGAAAATAAAAAGCTTTGGCAGCTGGACAGAGAGAAGATGGGTTCCTAATGTGTCTAGAAAGCAAGGAGGAAAGCTTAAATCATTTGTAGCTTGAAAGACCAAGCAAGAGGAGAGATTTAAAGACTGGCTAATAGCAAAGCTATTTTTAGTATTTGTGAAGCCTTTCAGGAGGGCTGGGGAGACATGATGCAAATATGAGGGAAGAGGTAGAAACAGAGACCACTTTGTTATAGGAAGGGTCAAAAAGCCAGCATCCATTTGTGCAAGGATGGCTGAGAAGCTGGCAGAAGTAAAGCAGAAGGGAACAGAAAAAAAACTCAGCGGTGCCAGCCATATTGGCAATGAACTCTGTTTTTTCTGTTAGAACTGTTAGAAAAGGTGCTTTGGTCCAAAACTTCAAACCAATGCACAGCAACACTGAAGGGATTCCATGTGGTATAGCAGCACAGGAAGAGGTCAGGAAAGGAGACATTCCCAAAAGCACCAATTTGCTGGATGAATTGGGAATTTTCGGGTGATTTTTTGCATCCCACTGGAAAAGGTTCACTTGTTGATAGGGAAGCTATTTAAAAGAATGTTGAATTCTGATTAGACCTTAAGTGGCAGAGCTTTCACTGCTGCAGGCCAGTATAACAGCATGTGTTTCTGAGACTGGGAACACTCGGCTGGGAAATAAAGGTTTGCATTTGCTTTCAAACTATCCACAGCCCAGGTGGGGTTCAGTGCTTTCTCTTCTGGGGGTTAATCCACCATATTTTGCAGAAAATTATAATTTTGAGAGTTAATGGCTTCCTTATGATTCCAAATTAAAATATTTATTGTCTTGATTCTGACAGATTTCTTCGGAGAAGAGCCATATATATTCAGATCTCTATGACCAGCAGAGAAGACATAACAGAGTAAAAGACAACCGTTAAGGCTGAAGATCGGATGGACTGTCAGAAGCCAAAACTAATATCATTTTAGAATGAAGAGAGAGAGGATGAGTGCCATTTTACATGAGAATGTCTGACACTCACACCAGAGTGATTGGGAAAGTCATAATGTTTCTGCTTGTTTTTGTATGCTGTAATACATATTCCAGGTAAAAACAATAAACCATCAAAGAGATAAAACAGAAAATGTACAAGCTGAGACACTTTCTCATATTGAAAGCCCACACCATGCACTCTTCAGGCTGAGATAAATGATTAGTAACAATCAAACACCACCTCCCTGTACTGCCTGTATAGGCTTATTTTTAATGCCTTCTAACTAATAGCAAGCAACACTGATTACCCTTTGCTTGCTTAAAGCTCATCTTTCCCAACACACTCGAAGTTTGCATTTCTGTTCCTGTCACCATCCTTCCCGATCAGCCGCTCACAAAAGGAAGACGCAGGTGTCCTGAATAATAATCCTGGTCTTTCATTGTTCACCCCCATTTCTAAACACTTACCATCAAACCTATTGTTCAGGGCAACGCAGCCCACTTGTAACCTGCCTAAAGAAAAAGCAATACCCACATCACGGAACTGAAAGCAGGTGGACTACAGAGATGTTTGTACTCCTGTGGTAAGAAATATTCATCATAAAATGGAGAGTAGAAACACTGAGGTTGCTTCAGCATGTTTTTAGGGCTGTTGGACCATAAACTGTGTGGTAGCTAATGGAAATGTTCCTTTCTAGCAGTGCAAAATGTGTGTAATGTAGCTATATAGTGTTCAGAGGGTTATATATTTTCATGCTTCTCTGTGCCATGCTGGCTTTGCATAACAACCTTAAGTGTTGCACAGTATTTTTCAGCTTGAATAATTTATACTTTTTTTGCAGTGAATCTAGTGCTAATAGCACATGGACATTGTCAAGGGACATTTTATCCTAATGCCTCCTTTTGTTTTATTCAGTAGGAAATTATTGTCCTGATATTCTCAATTACAGTAATTCAGAGAAAAATAACTGCAGCAAATAGTATTCTTTGGTATACAAAGAACGTCAAGGCAGACATATGAATATGAGAAATTTAGCTGGCTGGTCCTGTGATTTCAGTATTCTTAATATTCTTTCTCTTTCCTGCACAAATAAGATGTTTGTGCCATAGTTCATTCTGCTGTTTATTTTCTTCCCCTACCACCCTGTGTTTTCCCTGATATTCTCAGTTCAGAAGAGGTCTTTTTTTTTCTCTTATTCATATGAAAAGGCAAAATGCTTTCTTCACCTGACATTTTCCCTCTCTGGCAAGTTCATTTTCCAGCTGTATTTTTTTGGTTCTCTGTGCCTCTGTGATCCTATTTTCCACCTGCAGGTAATTCTGGCTCCTGCGCCCAAGGCAGCCCATCCTGTTGAACAGATATCCAGTTATTTTGCTGCTCTGGCCACATAAATAGAGGTTTTTTGGTCTTTCCCTATTTGTAGAGGGAGTGGGGGAAAGATGAGATCCCTCTGTGACTGGAAGTAAAGCAGACAGCCCATAAACATGTTTTCACGGGTACGAACTGCCTCCCTGAATCTGTACCTTCACATGCTCAGAAGTATAAAGAGGGAAAGGAGTCAGGGAGGCTTTCAGGGAACACGAAGCAAGGGACAAGAGATGTATTGGAGTGGAGGGAGCAGGCTGAGATGGATCAGAGGCTGCTACTTGGCAGAAACAAGATGTATGCCACGTGCACATGTAACTTCTAGTGCTGCTTAATTATGGCTTGATCTTACTGGAAGCTTGGGTTGGGTTATAGACACCAAAATATAGCAGTGGTTGCTGAATGTCTAACCTTTCCATCAGATGATGTAGCTGTCCCTCATGTATTTCTTCAGGACTTTCCTGCTTCATTCCCAGTTCCTAGACCCTGTCCCCAGCTCGAGAATATTTTTTGTCCTATATGAGCCCATACCAGCTCATTCCTTACACCAGCAAAAGTCAGCAGCTCTGGGTAATACATCCCTGACCCTCTGGCCATGCCTTGTTCCATGAATTCCTCTGCAGTTCTGGCTCAGAGACAGATCAGCCCATTCTTTCCCAGCACAGGGGCAGTATCTGTGCCTCCTGCCATACATCCATCTGCTTTTACAGGCTATGGACGATATCTTAGTGGAAATATTTCAGACTGTGTTTAAATTAAAAGCAGAGTTAATCACAAGGTTTTTATTTAACTGTGAATATAAAAATGCCTGCGTCTAAATTGGCTTTTTATATCTGAAAGGCAAATATTTAATCACTTTGTTCTTCTAGTTCTAAAGTACAATTCACAATCCCATTAAGCTGTATGGGAATCGTGTAAGGCCCCTGAGGAGGACATAGAAGAGAAGAACATAATACTAGGTCAAAAGCAGAATATAAAATTTTCTGAGACCTGTTTGAAGCTGTTGAAAATAAATAGATCACATTGATGATAATGAACAGCAACAAAAATAAGGCCTGTGAGAGAAACAAAACTATAAGCTTTTTATTTTGCCCTTGGCAAAACTTATCAAAAATGGCCTTTTCTTTTTACTACAGAGGGAAAAAGTTTCCAAAAAAAGATCAAATCATAATGGGAAAGCACAAAAGCAGGCCTTGCTTAAAATATGTAAAGGATCACATGAACATGAAATTTTGCCAACAAATACCAAATCAGATGTGGCAGAGCTGTACTGCTATTATGTATGAAAGTATATGCTGCTTCTGTTTGACTGCCAGTATTTTATGTATTTTCAGGCAGCAGTCTCTCCCTTGAATGTACTTTATAGTCAGCTGATACAGGATACCACCTTCCAACTGAAGACCCACAAGTGCTTCCAAAAGTTACTATTATTTTCTTTTGAGGGGGAAAATAATGTGAATTATTCAGTGACACACCTCAAGGTAGAGCAAGAAATTAGGAGCAGGAAAGAGCTCCACTCCCTTTCTCCTAAACAGCAGGAATATGACCTGCATCTGTATGCAACAGCAGCGCCACTGAAAGACACCTTTCCTGTTCTGAATTATAGTAGCTAAAAAGAAGACAGCACAATAACAAAGTTCACTTTAACAACAGTTGCATTTTTTGTTTGGGTTTTTTTTTTGGCTGAGAACTCCTTGTTCTTTTGCTGTACCTGGCATCTGGGTTAGTAGTCCACTCACACAAAAGAAACTCTGAATTCTGGTGGTAGACGAAAAATAACTCAGTGAAAAGGACTGCTGATCTTACTAATGAAGAGTTACCCTCAAAAGAAAGTTGAAGCAGCCGGTTCGGTGCTGCTTCTAAATGAGCAGCTCACGTAGTGTCTGCTCTTGTTAAGAAAAAAGGGGGAATTAAGAGGAGGAAATACTGTAGCCATAATTAAGAAAGTAAACAATCTGGTTTGGAGGTGAGCTATTCTGCATCAATACAAGTGCACCCCACCGGAATAATATTTATTCTAAACTGACACACACAATAAATTAATTCTAGCTCTATTAAAGGTAATTTTATCCAACCCCTGTAGAAGAACACGGGAAAATTGTCCAGTCTGTTTCTCAAATAAGGAGTGACTTACACTTTGCGTATTCATTTGGAACAGTGAGATCTGGATACATTAGTGGTTCTCAGTTCCTCCTAAGGGAAACATCCTCTCTGCAGTGTACTGGTTTCTGTGGATAATCAACTCTTGGGCATATGGACTGCAGAGGGATCATGGTGGACTCTTAGAAGATGCCATGGAGTAAAACTGCCCTTCAGGGTAATTAAAAGCTGAGGCTCAGTCTTTTTCCACTTAGAGCAGTTCACAGTCTAGTAGACACCACAGGGAGAAATATAGGCTTTATTAGAATGATTTTATAACAACATTACGTTTCATTTAGAAGCACCTCCTGTTATTTATATTACTAGTTATTATTTTCAGTTGTCTGTCCCATGTGTAGAACAAAACGTAGGCTTCTGGACCGAATGGCATTTTTCAGCTTGCGGAAAATGACAAGAGAAGAAGAGCAAGCGTGGCCTCCCCGAAGCAGATGGCACTATGCTATTTGCAAGCCATCAGCACTGCCCATCCCCAGCGAGCAGGCAGTGCGACACATTCCTTCCAAAGGTACAAAACACTGCAATATCTCCCCTGACCCTCGTAACACTTAAGTAGCTGCAGAGATGCTTTCCCAGCCTTCCTTCATGAGCGGCCACCGTCAGGGCCCTGAGGGCCTTCCCTCCCCTCTGCAGGGCTTGGTTGCCTGGGCTCAGGGCCAGATTTAATAACAGAGTTGTCAGGCTTCAGGAGAAGCTCAGCGGTTGCCTGCTCTGCCTTTGCTCAGGAGCTCATTTGAAACTCGGGGTTCCTTGCTTGGTGTTTGCCTAAGCTATGTCCCAGGTATGCCTGTGTCCACTCCTGCACCTCCCTGACCTTCACCCGCTGACCTGACTCTCCAGCTTGAGCTGGGACCTGCCCCATCCCAGCAGACTTGCCCAGTAGTCTGGTATCTCAGCAGAATCGTGTCACCCGCACCAACCCAGCTCTGCTCGCCTTGCTCGGCTGCTGTGGGCTGTGCCTTGTTGGGGTGTTGCTGCCCTGCTGTTCCCTCTCTATCTATTGGAGCCAGAAGTGATGGTGGTCTCTTAGACAATCATATTTCTTCACTGCACAGTGGGCTATTACAAGCTCAAGATGCATGTCCATACCCTTACCAAGAGGTCTCAGCATTTGGTTCTCACGTACTACATTGTTTAACGTTTTCTGCAAAGTACTGTCCTTCTCCCTTCTTGGATGCCTCAAGGTTGCTATGGAAACACTTTAATTTTAAAGTACAAGTAAATTGTTTAGGAAAGCCACAGGTGCATTAGCTTTATTTCTCTATTGCCTAGGCAGAGCTATGAGGACATTACAGGCACAGATAGATAGATGGATTGATAGATAGGTAGATATTATGATTCCTGCCACTCTTGAATGGATTCTCTTATCCTCAATCCAGGCTTGCCGAACTTTTAGGTGAATAACACTTGCGAATAGACAGAAAATATGTGTTCAGGGCCAGGGGGAAGGAATTTGGGAACATATTGTTACTTCAATAAATAGTGAATTCAACAGGAAAATATGTAGCTTCCCAAATGGGTGAGAAAGACTCTTTTCTTCAAATGTTTCTGAAATTTTATTAGTAAGAAATCAAGCTTGAGAACTGAGAAACTGTAAAACTGAGCTTGAGCTATGTCTTTTACTCACTGCTGAGGGAGTTCAAGAGCAGGCTTAAAACCCCTGTAACTTTGAATACCAGAGCAATTTCCTTGTGGTCTATTCTAGGAGGAAACCATAGTAAGTTTTACTTTGTTAGAGCAGAAATAAGACTTTATATTGTAGGATGCATTATTTCCTCACAAGAAAACACTTCCAAAAATTTTGGTTAATAAACACTTAAAGTTATCATGACAAGTGGAAGGATAATGGAAAATAACATGAGGCCAGATCTGACCTTTATGTATTGCTGGGATGTGGCTGAGTCATGCACTTAGATCCAGCAGGGTCTGAAAAAGACTTCCAGTTCTATAGCACATCCAGATGTTTGTAGAAAGATCTGAAATTTGCCATTGAAAAAAGAAAAACAGACCTCAGACATAGAAAGAGCATTGTAACTGAAGAACATTGTAACTTTGTGAAAAGAACCCTAATAATTTGTTTTATTTCTGTGTCCATTATAAACAAGCTTGGAATAATCAATGCTGAACTACAGAAAAGAGAAAATTTATTCTTTGGCAGAAGACTTTCCTCTTAAAACACTAGCTTCTTTTAGCCTTTAAAATGGCTACAGAGGGTTCTTCTGGAAAATGATTGAACCGTTTTACTGGATAGTCAATCCTAGGTCTCCATCTTTCAGTGCAAACCTGGTGTGTGAGCTGTCAGGTACAATTAGACATACAGTAATGCCTTTCTAATTCAAAAGACTGGACTGATTGTTTTTACCAGGATGGAAAGCAATGGGACAAAGCAGCTCCTAAGGCACTAATGGGGGCTATGAGCCAATGAAACATCTATTTAAATCTCGGAAGTTGCTGCAGTGATTCTCAGTGTTCCAGATCTTACTGGGGAGGTAAGGGAAAGAGAATTGAAATTAGGTAAAAGAGAATTGATTGCTTTAGACTTCGTGACTGTAAATCAAGAACAAGTTTGGGCTAGTGGCAAATTGATCAGCAGGACTCTTTTTTTGTGATTATTGAGTAATCATGGCAATGAAAGGTTGCAGGCAAATGCCACTGGATAATAGGTGTGTTTTGGATAACCACATTTGGAAGAAGATTTAAACATTGAATTGATGATTGAAAGTAAATTACCTAGAGACGCTTTCACAGCATGCACTTCTTAACTACCAGCATCTATTCTCAGCAGAAAAAAATGATACAACATTTCTCTGCCAGCTGGGTGAATAGGTAAAAAGGGTTTGCAGGAGAAAATGGAGAAAATGGGGTAGGAACTAGCCATTTATTCTGTTCCTAGGCTTGTGTGAGAAGCCTCTTGAAACTGGTTGGATTTTTAAATGGGTTAGGATTCACCTCGCTTTTTTTGAGGTCCAGTACATGTGGCCCTTCCACTCAGAGAGCCTCCTCCTCTGGGGACCACAGAGGAGGCTCAGAGCCCTTTGAGATGGGCTGCCCAGTGATGGCCCCCACAGTACCGAGCCAGAGCTAACACGTGTCCACTCAGGAGGGTTCATGGTAGCTGCAGCCATGAGCCATCAGTTGGTGTGGAGCCAAGCTGCAGAGACAGGTACAGGAAGGAAAACAGAGGGGACAGGTAGGAAAACATTCCTTTTTTTGTGTGTGTTATCTGCTATCTGAATTTTGGCTTTCTCATACTACTTGGCCTTGAATTGTAGATTTTTTGTTCAGTGGATCTATAATTGTAGAATCATAGAATGATAGAATGGTTTGGGTTAGAAGGGACCTTAAAAATCATCTAATTACAACCCCCCCTGCCATGGGCAGGGATACCTTCTACTAGACCAGGTTACTCAAAGCACCATCCAATCAGGTCTTGACCACCTCTAGGGATGGGGCATCCACAGCTTCTCTGGGCAACTGTGCCTGTTCACTACTCTTGTAGTGAAACATTTCTTCCTAATATCCAACCTAAATCTACTGTCTTTCAGTTTAAGACCATTATCTCTCATGTTATTGCTACACTCCCTGATAAAGAGTTCCTCCCTAACTTTCCTGTAGGATACCTTTTGGTACTGGAAAACTGCTATAATTATCCTTCTCTTCTCTAGGCTGATCAACCTAGATACTTTTTTGCCTGTCTTTGTAGAAGAGGTGTCTCAGTCCTCTGATCATCTTTGTGGCTCTCCTTTGGATTAGCTCTGGACTAGCTCTCCTCTGGACTAGCTTCAACAGCTCCATGTCCTTTTTATGTTGGGTGCCCCAGAGCTGGATGCAGTCTCATGAGAGCAGAGTAGAGGGACAGAATTACCTCCCTCCACCTGCTGACCACACTTCTTTTGATGCAGTCACTGCTACACTCGTGTTTAGCATCTTGTCCACCAACAACCCAAGTCCTTCTCCTCAGGGCTGCTCTCAATCTGTTCTTTACCCAGCCTGTATCTGTGCTTTTGATTGCCGTGACCCACACTCAGGACCTTGCACTTGGCCTTGTTGAATGTCATGAGGTTCACATGGACCCATCTCTCAAGCCTCTCAAGGTCTCTCTGGATGGCATCCCTTCCTTCCAGTGTGTCAATCGCACTGCGTGGTGCAATTGGCAAACTTGCTGAGGGTGCACTCAATCCCACTGTCCATGTCACCAATAAAGATGTTGAACAGCACTGGTCCTAATACTGACCCGTGAGGAGCATCACTTGCAGCTGGACATCGACTCATTGACCACAACTCTTTCAGTGTGACCATCCAGCCAATTCCTTATCCATCAAGTGGTCCATCTTTCAAATCCACATCTCCCCAGATTAGAGACAAGAATGTTGTGCAGGGCAGCATCAAATGCTTTGCACAAGTCCAGGTAGATCATGTCAGTTACTATTCCCTTATCCACGAACACTGCAACCCTGTCATAGAAGGCCATCAATTTTGCTTGGCATGACTTGCCCTCGGTGAAGCCATGTTGACTGTCACCAATCACCCCCTTATTTTCTATGCGCCTTAGTAGAGTTTCCAGGAGTATCTACTCCATGATCTTGCCAGGCACAGAAATGAGTCTGACCGGCCTGTAGTTCCCTGGGTCTTTCTTTTTTCCCTTTTTAAAAATGGGGGTCATGTTTCCCTGTTTCCAGTCAGCAGGGCTGGACTTCCAGTGGTGCATTTACTGTTCATATCATGCTTTCCTATCCTATTACTAGAATCTTAATAAAGTGAATGCAGCATATGAATTAATTAATTTCTCTCTTGGTTCTCAGCCACTAAAGGTCAGAGTGTCCTAAGAGGGGGAGTTCTTGCGGAGAATATAACTGACTATTGTGGACAAAGCACACTGATCTAAATGAAGCAGAGATCTCAATCATATAAAAGGAGGCAGATAATAAAAATGAAAATGAAGAGGTGAACTGTTTATAATCAACCATTTGAGGCTACAACACAAAGAAAATAAAAGGAATAATTGTAGCTTATTTTGGTGTATTTAGGTGGTTCCTTTGAATGTTTTATCTTTTACATGTAAAGGCACTTCACACAAAGTGAACCTTAGTAAAATTTTTTTATACATTGACTTCATATAATAATCACATTTCAAAGTAAATTATTATTGGAAAAAATATTAAGCCAAAATTTCTATGCATTGCACGTATATATATGCATATTTGACAACTTGATTTTCTTGTGAAGATAACAGGCTATTAGTCTAGCTGGTGATTCACAACAGACATGAAACTGCACTTTTTTGCTTTTTTCTCTTAGCAACCAGCTTGAAGAACATTAATTTCCTCCATGGACACACAAGAGAGCCCTGAAAGCTCTGAAATTTACAGTTTAAGGTATTGCATGAAAAAAAAATATCACGGGACATTTTAAAAGTTTGTTCTTTTGGAAAGTCTCTAGGAGGCAGTGGTCTGTGTAAAGAAGTGCAAATTTCCAAGATACGTAAAGGAGACTTAACAAAGAATAAAGACATAGATTTCTATTGTCTTTCCCATATCATGGTCTGGATATGCCAAAATGTTGTCACTATTTGTTACAAGTTACAGTTGTAGCTGTCCGGCAAGTGTTTGGAACATTAGAATAGAATAGAAGAATGGAATGGAATGGAATGGAATGGAATGGAATGGAATGAAATGGAATAGAATGGAATGGAATGGGAAAAAAACCCCTTTTCCAGTGTTTGACCAGCCTCTTGGTGAAGAAATACTTCCTAATGTCCAGTCTAAACCTCCCCTGTTGGAGCTTTGAACCATTTCCACACATCCTATCAATGGCAGAAGAACTCAGCACCTCCCTCTCCACATCCCCTCATTGGGAAGCTGTAGAGAACCATGAGGTTCCCCCTCAGCTTCCTTTTCTCCAGACTAGTCAAGCCCAAGGTCCTTAGCCACTCCTCATAGAACAATTCTTCCAGTTCTTTCATCAGCTTTGTTGCCCTCCTCTGGATTCATTCAAGGACCTTCACATCTTTCTTGAATCACGGGGCCCAGAACTGCACACAGTACTTAAGGTGAGGCCACACCAAGGCTGAATACCGTGAGATGATCACCTCTTTTGACCAGCTGGCTATGCTGTGTTTGATGGACCCCAGGATGTGGTTTGCCCTCTTGGCTGCCAGGGACCACTGCTGATTCTCATTGAGACTGCTGATGACCAACAACCCCAGATCCCTTTCTGCAGGGCTGCTCTTTAGTCACTCCTCTCCCAATTTATATTTGTGCCTGGTGTTACTTCATCCTAGGTGCAGAATTCGGCATTTTGACTTGTTAAATTTCATCCCATTAATTATATCCCAGTGCTCCAATCTATGTAAATCCCTCTGGGGAGAGACTTTTTACCAGGGTCTGTAGTTATAGGACAAGGGGTAACAGTTTTGAATGACGAGAGGGTAGGTTTAGACTAAATATAAGGAAGAATTCTTTTTACAGTGAGGGTGGTGAAAGACTGGAACAGGTTGCACAGAGAAGCTGTGGATGCCCTGTCCCTTGAGGTCAGTTTTTGAGCAACCTGATCTGGTGAAAGATGTCCTTGCTTGTGGCAGGGGTGTTGGAACTACGTGATCTTTAATGGTCCCATCTGACCCAAACCATTCTGTGATCATGTGAAAACTGTTTCATAGGGTTCTGTTAATACTCACTAAAATACTGGGATAGAAACTCATTGCTATTATTTGGTATCAACAACCCTATTCCTTCAATCAAGGCTTGGCAGACTGACCTCTCTTCAAAGTCCTGGTTAAAAAGGCAGTGTGGCAGCACGCCTAGTAGTTTCAAAGAGGAGAAATTTCATACATTTCAAAAGAATAGATCATCAAGTCAAAACAAAATACCAAGAGAGTTCCTTCAAAAATTTCAGTGTTTAATTAAGGTAGGTAATACACTTTTTCTTCATTATACCTGGTAAACTTGTCTGTGGGTGATTACTCTGTTTATTCCCTTAGCTTCAAGCAAATTCCAGACCTCTACCAGACCTGATTTACTTAAAATTACAGAGCATGAATTTCCAGTGAGTGCTTTGCAGTTCTTTTAAGATATGCAGCACTTCAGAGCTACAAAAGAACTGCAAATTTTTAACTTGACAAGGCCTTAGAGTCATAAGAACTTTATTTTTTTTTATCTGCAAAGAGTTCTCGTTTTAATACTTGTAAATGTTATCAGCAGTCATGAATGGCACGTGCAGCTTCCCTAGACTGTAGATTATAAGAGTCTTTTAGGTGTTTTAAGAAAATGTCCTGTTTTGTTGTATGCAGCTATTGCAGTTGATTTCACATTGGTCTTTCTGGGTGATTTTGCACAAAACACTTGAGCTCCTGCTCACTTCAAGTTGTATAGGAATTATCTAATCAAATAATAATGTGCCCCAATCATTCCATTGGCCTATTCAAAAAGCCTTCTTTTCAATCTTCTGTTGCCTTCTAATAGTCCTCTTGCCAGTTCTTTCCTCTAGAAGACTTCTCCCCATTAAAAAAGAAGTTACTTTGTTTTAACATTTTGCATAAAATGTATTGGAGTTAAATATTCAGATAGTGCAGTAGCAGATATTATTTTCATAGTTATCTGATTGATTATGATCTGATCATAATTTTCAAGATTTCTGAGGTGAAGTAAGTGCTTGTGCTTATGAAATTTGATAATCACAGAATCACAGAATTGCCTAGGTTGGAAGATCATCTAGTCCAACCATAATAAAAAAACAAAAAACAAAAAACAACACACACACCAACACTAAACCATATTCCCAAGCACTATGTCAACTCGTCTTTTGAATATCTCCAGGGACGGTGCCTCCACCACTTCCCCGGGGAAGCCCATTTCAATGCCTGGCAACCCTTTCAGTGCAAACTCTCAAAAATCATAAAACTCCTTTTTTGAAAGTAGGTATAAATTATATAAGCAAAGATTTTTTGCATTATTGTAATTATTAGTATTGATGCTTATTTAGAATCAAGGCATTTACATCAATATGAGAACAACTGACAGTTTGCAGGCCTTTCCTGGCATTCACAAGTGCTGTACTAATAAATTTATTAAAACAAACCATGGGAAACCCAACAGGCCTTATCATACATTTATAGATAGGAGAGGGATCAAGCAGTTGTCTTGCTCAGGATCTCATAGGGAGTTGTGACAAAAATTAGCCATGTATACATCTTCATTGCAGAGCAGCAGTTTCTTAGCCATAAGCTGCTATTTTCCCTCTGTCACCTTCCTATAGAAGGACACCTTTTTTAATTAATTTTTCAAACCAATTTTAAATGTAAAGTATTTAATGAGAATTATTAATCAGCTTTTTAGATCCTCCGTTGCCCATATGTGAAGAAGGAGACTGTAAAGGAATTTCACAGTGACAGATTATCGGTAGTATGAATCCTAGCACATATCCAATTTTTTTATATTGCTCTCCTGGGTTTTCATTGTATTTGAAACCTTGAAAACAGTCTAAAAAGTCTAAAAAACAGGTTGGCTAGGGGAAAAAAAATCCCTCTGCTGGAGGTGCAAACCTGGTGAGAAGTTAATTGAAATCAATAGAGAGTTAAATGAATGAAAAGATTACGGTAAAAAGACAATCTTTCAGTCTGACCAAAACCAAGAAAGAAATCCAGCCTTTCATAATGACATTCATTCTTGTACTTACTTATGCTAGCTGTGAACCCTCAACCTGGGATATTTTCACTGAGGTATGCTTTTTAGCTATAGCAGAACATCCTAAGTGACAGCTTTGTGCTTATGCAAGTGGTTGGGAGAGACCTCCATATGGTCTTGCTAGTTAGCTTTCAAGCTTGCTTTCTCGTATTTTTTTAAGCACCTTAATCTTGCATCTAAACCATCACAGTTTAGGCTCATTTCCATAGAAGCTGTTTTCCTGGCTAGTAATGATTGTGTACATACTTGGTGTATGCAGAGCTATACCAAAATCAGAATGAAGAATAGAAACCTTCCATGGTTATGGTATTCTGGTGGGTCCTTAACCATCCCTCACAATCACTTCGAAGTGATTTTAGATTAATTTGTACATGTCCCTCATATTCCTTGTTATAACTAAGATATGGTATTTTGTATTGGCTTCTAGGAGATCTCAGGTGAAAAAGAGAATTTAAATTCAGGAAGTTCGATGTTGCTATGAACACTCTGTGTTGCGTGTGCCAAGGTAATAATAATGAATGAGATGTCCTGTTCATGGACATGTTTGTGAAGAGGTTCGGAAATGAAGAAACTTTCCATGTTTAAATTTACTTTTGAATAGGATGAGACAATATCTTGAATGAGATTTAAATCTAGAAATATGTAGACTGAAAAGAAAAATCCTGGAAAACCTTATGAAATAAAATTAGCCATTGGGATCATTTATACCATTGGGCAATGCAACCTGTGATTTGTTCTAAGCATTTTCAATAATTCTAGAATCCCTGTCCATTCTCTTTTACAATCAGCCATACAGCAGCCCACATGGCTTCATAAAGATACTGAATTCACAGACACAGTCATGTAATAGCTTGTTGCTGTAAAACAATGGCTTTCGGGACAAATGTCAATAGTTTCTTGTAACAGATTTGTGTTTTAGCAGTTGTTCATGGTAGGCAGGATACAGAGGTTGCTCTCCTTAACTTGAACTCCTGCTGCTTGCTTGTTTTTTAATAATGACACAAGCAGAAAAGAAGGCTGCTCTTATGAGCAGGCACTGTAGGCTGTAGGCTACAGCACACCCCACATTTCTGCTGCTGGTACTGACTGTCAGTGCAGAACTTGTGGGGAGGGAATCAGGAGAATCAGAGCAAAAGGAAATTACTTGTAAAGCTTCTCTGCAAAGTAGAAAGGCTCCGTTCACAGTTCACAGCGAGGGAGCTGAGGTGTATGATTAACTGACTTCATCTTGAATGCAATGATTTATTTTTAAAAGATTACAGTGGAAATACAGGTGACTGGTGTGCTCATGGATGGGCCTAAAGGGATTCTAAGAAAACATTTTTAGTCATTCATAATGAATCTGTAGAATGGGAAATTGTATTGCTCATCAAAAAGTTGTTAGGTAAGACTGGGAAAAAAGACAAAGAAGATGACTGCATTCAGGCTGAACAGTGATGTGTGTGCAAACACAGAAGGCAGAATCATAAAGAGCTCATATTTACTATTTCCTTTTCATGTTTCTCCCCTGCGTTTACGCTTAGTTAGGTTCTCAAGCCAGTAGATCAGTGAATACTTCCATTAACTTCAATAGACTCTGTGAAGTTCTGCATCTACTCAGTATGGATGGGCCAAGGACATACTTGGAAGAAGTGTTTGTTTTCTTAGAAATCACATCTCACATCTGCTATCCTGAGACCTGAAATTATAGGTTCTTGGTTTACTGCATGTGTTAGGGTTACAGGTGAATATATATATATATATATATATATATATATAAAATATATAGAGTTTTAGATAATGTTAACAAAAATATCTGAAAAGGAATAGGTGGCAGTTGTTTTTTTATTTTCTCTGTCACCGTTTTAAAACTAATTAGTGTTTTAGATTAAAATTCTGGAATTCTATCTTGGAGAAGATGCTAATGAATGCAAAGATGCTTTCTGTGAAGAAATTATAGTATTATTCAGCATTGGAAATAGGTTTTTCAACATACATAGACAGGCATAACTTCAATGAAACAGACATAAGGAACATCATGTCCATTAAAGAAGATTAGTTAATAATCCTTATCAGTCAAAATCAATAGGATGAGGGCAACAGGGAAAAGACTGTGGTGGCTCGGAGGATTACTTCCTTCCTTTGCTATTCCAGAGTTGGCTGGCCTGCTGTCACTGTAGAAGATGCCATAAAAGAAAGACATGATCCAGAACTGGAAGCCAGTGACCTCAGTCTCAGGTCAAGGACTGCATGCACTATATTTTTGGTTGTAGTCTCTTGTTTTGATATATGGCATGCATAGTCTTATGACATATGTACTCTTGACATATGTCACCTCCAAAGTATTCATTTTACCACATCACTACGTCTTGTTCTCTCTTCTATCCTCCTGTGTTTTAGCATATCATGCAAGGAGGAATGCATCTAGGAATAAATTTTCCTTGCTTCTGTAGCTCCCCACAATATATGGAAGACAGATGTCCTCTGAGGCCAACCAAGTTACCCAACCTGTTTCTGATAATGCTGTGATTGCATTCTCATACAAATGTAAGGTCTGTTTTTGGACTTTACCTTATGGATTTTGGACTTGAGATTGCACAGACACTGAAGATAGGGTAAGACCTCCCCAGGCCAAAGAGTACAAATCAGATGAAAAAGGTACTGCTGCATCCAAGTTTCAGCTGTAGACATTGCAACAGAAACAAAGCTTCTTTGTAAGACTTTCCGAATCTCCATACAGTTACTGAAATGTAGTCCATATGATTATGCTGAGAGTTACTTTAAAAGGCTCTTAAGTTTTTTAAAAAGTGACTTGAGGCGTGCCTCCTTTCTGTGACCACCAAATTACTGCCTACAAAACCATGCCTAGGTGAGATATCTGGGCAGCCAAACTGATTAAAATCAGTAAAAAGCTCTTTTTCTTCAAGGAAGAATTAGTTGAATGCACTCACAAAGTATCTGAATAAGCTAGTCCTGCGTAGTGTACATTAGGCAATGAGAAGGCAACTGCTAAGATACAATGGCATTTTTGCTGTTATTTGCATTGCCTTTATTTGCATTGTCTGGTAAAACAATACTTTGATTTGAAAGAGATTTCTAATCACCCAGTATGGTACTTATTGTAACTCCTGTGGGAATTCATATGCTCAAACTTTTTCTGATGTTCTGGATAAAATCTGTAGCTCAAACAAAAACACAGCAGACTTGCACTACAGAAAAGATAAAACCAGGAGTCCTAAAAACAGAGATGGAGAAACTCTGCAACGCCCTGCAAATCTCCAAGCTATGGTTCACCCATTAATCAGTACAGAAACCTCACAACTTATTCAGCCACAAGTGCTTTCAGAAAAAGATGCTCTCTTGGGTGTCTGAGTTCTAATCAATCTGGAGATGTTTCTTTCCTGTTTTTCTCCTTGGAAACTGAAATGCAGGTTTCAGCTGGTGGCCATTCTCATGAAAAGAATTGCTGCCCATAGTGCTGTGCTTCTGCTTAAATGTGGATGAGGTATTCTCTTAGTCTCCAATAATACTTTAAAAATAAAATAAAATGGTACCACATTGTCTGTTGCACTTCTGCAACAACAAAGTAGTGCAAGATCAGTCCGTCGTTCTATAATCATCCATATACTAGAATGCTTTTGTCTTGTTTACAGGCTGTGTAAGGTAAATGTTCGAAAAGCAGAGTAACAGTAGAGTAAAAGAATTCCCTGGTAAGAGGATATGACTGGATAAAGAAATTTAAAAAATCTTCCAACTGTTATATAAGGAACATTCATGTAATGCTTTGTGTCAAAATGCTAAAATTAAAAAAAAACAACTGATCGGTAGATACCTCAGTGAAAAAAAGCAATGACATTTGAATGAAAAAAATCAACCATTCTATATAGCTGGTTATTAAAAGACATGGAAATAAAGGTCTCTTTATGACTAAATCCCACTATGTATGTAAAAACAAACGTATTTTGGGGTATCAATAAAAGAAATTTTATAAAATCTGATTTTGTTTAATATACCATAATAAAGAATCATTACCTAGTGTTAAAACATAATTGGAAACGGCAGTGATATGTTTCCTTTGCTTGAAGGCTTATTCCTGCAGAATTTTGCATTAAGCTCTTAGTAACCATTACATCTGAAATGGAATCAGTCAGCTTCTCTTCTGTCCTAGAGATGAGTTTTATCATATTTATTAAAAGCTGGAGCTGAATAAATGGTTGAGTAAATGCATGAAATTTGCATTCATATGGTAACTTTCATCTGCACAGGACAGCAAGGAAGTTAGAAAATAAATTAAAAAAAAAAGACAAAAAAGGAACCTCTTCAAATTAAAAATAGTATCTTTGCTAAGCAGTGAGTGGCGAATGATATTTATTATTTATTATTCCAGGAGGGGGAAGATAAGAACTCAGTTTAAAGAGTTTGACTCAGAGACCATCCAATCAAAGAGTAGGGTTTATTATTTCTCATTCTGCAATGGAAAACAGCCTGTTAGCGGTGAGGTTGGGGTCTGTAGTGCCAGCTAGTTTATACAGCCAATAAATATGGGACATTTCCATAGGTGACCTTTTAACCTTCTGTGGTTATTAATCATCTCACTTTGAAATAAATTTATTCTTCATAAGTTATGAAAATAAGAGCCACTCTCAGAAATCTTAGGAGGAAAAACTAGTTCAATCCTTGTAGAGAGATTCACAGATTTGGGGTTCAAGTCATCTGTTTAATGAATGTGCTGGAGTGACTTTCACAAACTACTTGAGGTTGGTTTGACTCTGGCTTTAGAAAGAGCCCAGATCTGGGAGCAGACATGGCGCTGTACTCTGGGCTGGGCTCTGTTGAACCTGGACATATTGTGGAGGTCCTGGAAGAAAGCAGAAAGGAAGCTTCAGAGAGGCTGCCAAATCCGTCGAACATAGCCTCTTTCTTTGTTACAGGATGTTCAAAAACATCCTTGTCCAATGCTCTCCAAGAACATGGGAGTTTCTACCTCAGCGTCATAAAAGAGTGGATATAGACCACTCTCAAGTGGTACTCTATCTCAGCAGGGCTTAGATGTCCAAGAACTTAAGCCACGCACATATTCAATGAGAAAGAGAAATTATCTGGTAGAAAATTATATTATAGGTTATTCAGATTTATTTCATTGACTAATAGATAAAATTAAATAAAATAGATAAAAACTGCTGCTCACTACTGACTAGTTGTTTAGAAGAACTCTTATGCCCTTTGAATAAAAGACCCCTGATTCAGTTACAGGCCTAAGAAATTATAAAAAAAAAATAAATTAACAATTGTCTGTTGCTTTGTTGTACTCACTGCTAAGAGGTATCACTGGAAAAATATGTCTAGAAGAGAACATTTCTTCTTCTCATACATGCCACCTGAAATTTTAACCTTGTCACTGATGTTCTGGAAAACATGGACATGCAAAAATACATATTCATTTTTTCTATTGGAAATTCTGTCCTCTCCTGGAAAGTAGCAGAATGTTATACTCAGCAGTAAAGATGATATATTGATATTTTACAACATTAATGATATGTCAGCACATCAGTAACTACAGAGTCTCTAACCCAGCAATTATTAAAGTTAAATGTTGCCAGATGTACAATGGCAGATAACTTACACCTAATGGTACTATAAGAGTTGGAAAAGTTGTCTCTTCCATAAATGTTGATTTTGAAATGTATCAGTGTATCAGAAAAACATGAGAGCTCTGGAAAAAAAAAAAAAAAGCTAGTGTCATGCAAATAGTAATTGAAGGAGTAAATATGAAGATCTGTTAATGTCAGACTATTTATTCATTAATGGCAGCCTTCATGAGTTTGTAAAGGTTTTAAAGGATTTGTTGAACTATTCATGTATCATTTGTCATGAGATCACAAATTTAGCTGATAAAAACAGCTGTGATTATGTGTAGACACAGGGTTCTGAAACTCACTAATCTTAATACCCTCCAGGTAGAGGATTTAATTTTTTAATTACTTTGTTACCATCTGAAATAAAGCCAAATTCTGAAGTTCCCTTTGTGGAATTGAATTACCATTTTTTGCATAGTTTAGGAATTTCAAACTTTGTTTTAATTTAATGAGGGAAAATGGAAAACTCTAGCTGTGGAAAAATTAATAGGATACTTTCTTTCAAAACCATCAGTAGATATAATTTTCCTTTCACTAGTACTGAAAACTTGCATGGGTACCTTAAGCTAAGTTTGGGTTTGGGTTTTTGACTGACTTTTAATTTCTGGACAAATTAGGATTTCTCAGAAGGCCAGACCATATTCCTCTATTTGCAGTTTATTGCTTTATGCAGTGAGAAATCCCACTGAAAATAATAGCTTTATTTACACAATAAGGGAGTGAAGAATCAAGCCTCTGATGTTGGAGATTATTGGGAATTCCCCATATCTAAAAGGTTGACAAAGTTTGACATTCCTTGCTTATTTAGATCATCAATATATTCTGGATTTGTTCTTGTACTGTATCAGATAAATTAAAGAGGTCCATATTTGCAAGACTGTCAGAAGGAACTCTAGAAAGAAAAAAATATCTATAGTAATTGGATTATACTTTAAAAAACAGATTTCGTTTCAGTCTCTTCCTCTTTTCTGCTGCTTAAGAACGATATTTTGGAAATACCATGGCATGAGATGAGAACGTATCACAACCTGCATTTGAGCAAAATATAATGCTTTGGACCTTTTACAGCTAATTGATCATATTAAAAAGACATTATAAGTATTTACATGGAATTTCAATTCCTTTGAGTGAGTGACAAGTAACACTGCATTCCCTTGGCTGAAATTCAGATAAATCTAGCTGGAGAAACTCAGCAGAAGCTTTGTTGATTCTGTATCTCACAGCAGCTGTCAGTGCTGTAGGCCTAAGGCAATTGACTCCTGTGAAGCGCTATCCCAAAATATTTGAAGTATAGCTGATTTTGCTCCATGGGAAGATCTGGCATACCCACGTACTTCTAAGCACATGATTTCTTTGGTTCTCCTTGTCCCCAGTGCCTGTATGACACCGTCTTTCAAACTGTCAGAGAAAGGGTAGCATCAGCTCCCTTCATGTGTTAGGCTTTGTCACTCTGTATGAAACAGTGGCTAGGCAGCTAAAATGTATTATCCATGAAAAAAGAAAATAATGTGTGTTTCCATGTTGATCACAGCATGCTACCAAGATGAAATTACTATTTTATTCTATGGAGACAGAATATCTTCTATATCTTCTATACTTCAAGGCTAAGGTATCACTGTGAGTAAAGGTGGGAGGAGGTGGCTTTGCACAGATGTTCAACTTGGTGCTGCAAAGTTACTGAAGTGTAGGGTTATGGTCCAGCTGTACTATCATCTTGTGCAGTTGATTCCTGGTTAACAGTCATGCTGATCCTTCCTCCCTCTCTCCTAGGCTTTATGTCTTAATCCTAGTTTATTACATTGGTTTTGTAAATAAAAGAATCAGTTTTCCCTCATGCCTGTGTAGGTTTTGGTGTTTTTTTTTGTTGTTTGTTGTTTTTTTTCTTTGCTCATACAGTTGGTTATAGTTCAGTGTGTTGTTACAGTTATTTCAGAGCTTGATGGCTACTTAGCTGTTTCTTGTGTCCTCGTGGGTGTTTTTATTGGTTTATTTATTTTTAATTACCTCATGTGGCTTGTTAGCAGCAGTGAAACTTGTGGAAGTTAAGAATAAGAATGAAGACAGAAGATCTGCTGTGGAAAGATATAATACTTAAAAGGTATAGCACTTAAAAGCAAGTCAAAGGACCTCTGAAAAAGCATTTTGGCTGGTAATAAGGGCAAGATATGTCTACAGATAATATCTGAAAGTGCAAATGAAGAGAGTAGTGCTGATGTTTAAAAATTAATAACTAAAAATAAATTAAATGACTTCAAGCCCCTAATTGCATATTTATTGAAGTTTATGTTGGTAATACAACTGCTTCTTTAGTATTTTACATTTAGTGGTCATGCTTATCTATACGTCTTAGGAAAATCATGGAAATTTATTGTTTTCATATATTACAATCAGAAGTGATATAGAATCACCTGAAAAGAGTTATTCTTGCTTTTAAAGTGGGACATGAATAATGCTACTGCAATCAATACTAAGTCTTCAGTTTCCATGGGTATAAACTCTACTGGATTTCCTGTGGCAAGGGCAATTTTCAACAGAGAGTTAGCTAAATTTCAGAAACGCTGTTAAGCAGAATTTAGTCTGTATATTCTGCTTTTCTTCAAATGCATTGTTTTCTGAAGAGTGTTGCTTCACTTAAAGGATATGGTAAATACACTCTCATAGTTGAAGGATGTCGAATAACTCAGAATATTTATCAATAATGAAGTATTTTACTGTAAACTGGTAAATCTGAAGCAGATGTTTCATGTAACTCTTGAAGTAGTCCTTTAATCCCTTTACACCTTCTTTATCTAGTCTTCTAATTAAAAATACAAATCAAAATATTATTATTAAACACACACCACCGGATAACCATAAACTTAATAAAAATAAATATTTTTTCACATCAATGTAGTCTTTGTAAGCTTAGATTCTGTTCAATTGATTTATCTCTGGATTAGCAACTACAGACATTTATTTCCTCCTATTGTACCTATTCAAGATAACTGAAAAAAAATTTTTCAGGTTCCAAAATCTCTATTTGTGAACCCTCAAGATCTTATTTTACCACTATGTAAATCTTCTGAGGGCTTCCAGGGGAATTTTAGGCTTGCTGCTGTCATAAACTTTACCAGACGTTAGTAAACACTTCTTCCAAGACTTGGGCTTACCTGAGCTTGTCAAATCCATTTCTGATCCCATTTATACTTTTGACATCCAAAACAACCTGGGAAAATCAATTCTGCTATGTGATTATGCCCATTATAAAACATACTTTTTCCTGATTGTTTTAAATCTTTCATTTTAGATTACCATCTGAATACCATCAGCTATTTGAGGTCAATAGTAATATCTTGTTTTCCTTCTTCTTATGAATTGAATTTTATATGCTGTTATCTTATGCCCCCTCAACTACTTAATTTCTTAGATGAAAAACCTGTTCAGCCTCATCTTGCAGAGAAGCCATTCTACACCTCTGATTATCCTTATTGAGCTTTTATGTACCTTTCTCTTTCCACTAGAACTTTTTGAAATTGAGATGGCCAGAAGTTTTAGCAATATTCAGCTGCAGATTTAATCCTGTTTCATGTATTTCACAACAGCTGTTGTCTCATTTAACTTGTATGAGACTTTTAAATTGAAAAGTCATCTGATGACTAACTTTTCCATTAACAAGTCATTTATATCACCTGTCAGCACACAGAGGCATTAATATTAACAAGACAATGCCAGGGATAGCGGGCAAGTAAAAATCATGTGAACTGAGATCTGCTGAAAGGTCTGTATTGATGATTTTACTTCCATACAGAAAAAATACTTTGAATTCACAGCATTTAGGAGAGCAGTTGTGCACAGACAGCATGCTTTGGCTTATGGGTGGAACTGATCAGACCCAAGAATCAATATTTTTTGTGCTGATAGATTTTCAGGGTTTTTTTCTTAGCTTCACACAAAGCTGTTATTGTGACCAGGAAGGCAATAATAACTTGGAAAAAGAGATGATGAATAAAAGAAAGAACCTAAGTCAATAATCTAACAAAATAGTGTACAGAACAAATCAAAACCTAATCTCTTTTCAAATATGTTTGCAGTGCTTTGGTGCATCAAGTATTTCATTTTAACTGCAGGTAGAATCTGTCATTGGTCTTTTCTGAAAGACAATATGAGACATTTTCCTAATGGTTAAGGGGGAACACAAGAGACATAGGAAGTAATATTATTTAGGCATAGGATACAATAAGACTGAAATATTTCTGCCTTAAATGTATAGCAGGGCTTAAGTATTTTAAAGAAACAAATGAAGTATAAGAACATGAAGGTTTAGATCTAAGATGTTCTCCTGTTTTGTCACAGGAGCCTGAGATCAAATTGTGGAGCTCCCATCTAGCAGGATTTAGGGAAATTGCCATGTGGGGAGCCACAGCATGGAGCTCAATGAGGGGCTAAGTTGCCTCTGCACCTGCTTAGAGTGGAGTTTCCATTGAGTATCTCTGTCAACATACCAAGTACTTCCAGATGAGGTGGGAGAACTGCTGCCTTGTCTCAGGTAAGCAGTCACTTGCTTACAGACCTGACTGAGCCCCTGAACCTGGTCTGTAACTTGAAAAGCAAATATATAAATTTTGTTGAGATGGAAGTATTAATGAAGCTCATGGATGGAAAAAAAAATGTGAGAGGCTGTGGAAACAGAAGGAGATGGCAGTTAGTGAAAGTTGCCTGCTGCAATACTCTATGATATACTTTTCCATGGTATCCATGCTCAACAGAAATATAGCACTTCCTTTTCAATGCTCTTGCTAAATATAACACTGCAAATCACTGTGTGTTGAAATAGAAAAGCTCACTACTTTTGTCTGCATGTTTTTACTTCATTTTATAATGTAAATTGTATGCTTAGCATTCTTTAAATACGAATCAATTATCTTGACTGAGTTAATATAATGTTGCAGCATGCAACAGACAACTACTGTACAAGGGAAAATATTTTACAGTGTGTTGTAAATATAACTACTCTGTGATAAAGATACCCATATGTCTAATTGGAGTAGGATAGCTCATGCTTAATGTTAAAAAATAAAGCTAATAGCAAAAATAATAAAGCTACTGTAACTCCCACGTATAAAATTTAAATACAGGACTGAATAGACACAAAAGCAATGATATAATTTACTCCCAATGAAAAATGCAGTATTTTTTTGAAAAAAAAGCAAACATATTACTGCATGGCAGTGATAAATGAATGAGCCTTATGCTCATAAATAAATGAGCCTTATGCTGTCAGAATCACTGTTGCTCATAAAACTCTCAAAAATATCCAAAGCGTACTGGAATTCAGGATATGGATCTATGCTGGTGGAAGTGGTTCTGTTTCTCTTTCTTGTATGCCTGGAGAAGCAGCAAATCATATATACATTTGTTTCAATTTGAAACACCTATTTTGGTTGTTTGTACTGGCCTGAAAGACTCTTTTATTAGAGAGAGCTCACAGCCTTTTAAACTGAGGCCAATGTTGAAGCTTTTGTGCTTAGGCAGATGGAGCCAAACACTTTAGCAGAAGCAGAAGAAACTGAGGTGAGTCCAACTTTGAAACCAGTCATGCTTTGAACAGGGGGCTGGACCAGGCTACCTTCCAATGACCAGGACCACGCTGGACCAGGCTATGGACCAGGCTACCTTCCTCAGATCTTTTGTTACATTGCTCATTTTCAGGAAGCACATCTTTGGCCCCGTGGGTAATGTTACTTGAGAATGGGAGAGGCAAGTTCTGATCTAACAAAATGCCCTAGTCCAGTCATAAAATGAGCATGGGACTATAATATAGACTGTGAGATATGAACACAAGTAGGAAAAGGGTTGTTTTCATTGTGCTTCTGTCATTCTAGGACAGAATGCACAGCCATCAGAGAACCCATTGCCTTATAAATGCTCAATGGGGTCTTGCTTGCGTTGTTTATGTTGCCACTCAGTAAGATCAAGGATGAGGGATTGTGTCCTTCAGTGACATGAAGATGGGACTTCATCAACCTTTTATATTTCTGGACACTCTGTGGGCAGCCTGAGTGATGACATGTAAGGGACAAATTGTCCATTAATGTCCATGCTAAAATGCCATTTTCAGGTACTTTTAACTACAACTGTACATAATGTACAGCAACTGTTGGAAAAATTGTACTTGAAAAGTATTCATCATGGGTTAAATAAAAATTTTTGGCCCCAAGTTCAGGTCTTTAATTTTTTCAAAGAAGTTGCAGAACATTTCTTTTTTTTTTTTTCTTTTTTTTTTTTTTTTTACTCTGAAATACTCATTTTGGGAGAGAGGACAGACTAAAAAGTAGGTTCAGGAAGCAGAACACAGAAAAAGTGGGACATCTCACTACCAAAAGGCCATCTGAAGGACCACAGAAACCCTGGCTTTTCTAATCATTTCCATTCTTTGTTGTAAACTTCCCTTTATTTTAAACTTTCCTTTAAATCAGGCACAGCACATGAGCAGGTCTTCATCAGTCCTAATTAAACTGAGAAAAAGCTACTTTTTAAGTAAATCTAATAATTTTTATCAATATAATTATTTTGGGCTGAATGGATTTTCTTTAAGAAATCCTAAACACAATATGTTGATTCTTATTTTTATTTCAAACATAAAAAAAATTAGCATTAAGAGTTTTCTGTTGGTGAACCTTCCTTTTTTTTTTTCCTGACAAGGTTAACAAAGAAAAATACTTAACTCTACAAATAATTTTGACTCCTTACAGAGGTTTCAATATTTTATTTTTTTTTTTTTTGTTCCTGGTCTAAGCTGAAGGTTTTGGAAAACTAGGAGCAAAGCAATGTTTTTCAGAATAAAGATTTTGGGGGTAGAAAAGAAGGAATAAATTGTTCCTTGTTTAAAAATAATTCTTGCAGCCATTTTACTGTGCCACCCTGAGAGCTAAAAGTTTCCTTCTCTGTCTGCCAGACAGACCACAAGCTCATAAATGGGAGAGGGATAGGCTGGAGGAGACCAGGAAACCCCTCATTGCAACCGATCTCTGGTTTTAAGTCTCAATACTACTTTGTTGTCAGTAAATAGATGAAAAACTATAGGCAAAAGTTGGCTGTGTCTTCTATAATTGGTGTTTCATAGAAATTGCAGTCTGTTATTTGTTAACAGTTATTATATCAACTGAGGCCTGATCATAAACCTTTTAATAAGTGTTGTGAAAGACAAATTTGTTTTGTGTTGGAATTTCTGTCTACTAAAGTTTAATGCATTTTTATCTATTTCCTACATTTTTAAAAGTAACACATGCAAAGTCAGACTTTCAAGAGTTAGAAGAAGCTAGAATGCCATTTCCCAAGGATGTATGCAGCCAGTCCTTAGAGAATTTACCAGCACATTATAGGCAAAGCCATTACAGTCCAGTAAACCTGTGCCTTGACTGATGCCGAATATGGAAGGACAGTTGTCAATGAGGTAGAAGCTTATCAGATATGTCTTAATTTTGACAGCTAAATACTGTGCTGCAAGCTGGTTTCCATGCTTGTTTCTGCCGCACAAATCTGATGGTGATATTGAACAAGTAATAGAAATGACACTGTTGAATGGTAGCCTTGACAGGTCACTGGTATGTTGCTAATTTGCAGAATATCTGGAAGCCTACAGATACAGTCAGTGAGGTCTGTAATTGGAACGTACAAAATTAAATGTTAAGTTGCTTGAAAAGCCAGTCCTGCAGTATCTCAAATTGGTCATTCTAAGTTAATGTGCACTTGTGATATTAGTGTCATTTTGCTATAGTTTCCCCACTGGAAGATGGGAATGTTATAATATAACAATCATATCCCAGAAAGGTTAAACTCATTTTTGAAGGGCACAAGTGCCGCATGGGTGATCCTCAAAGAAAAGCCAATGAATAAATTAATAATTCTATATTCACAGCAATATTTATGTAGTATGTGGTAAATAAGCAATAGAGTTTCATCATGAACAAAGGGAAACAATGAAAAGGTATCCAAACTATGCTGAATAAGCCAGGGGGCCTCCAACAAGAAAATATGGTCTCAAAACAGTGCTATCTTGCATAAAGTAGACAAATTTTGATTCCACAGATAAATGTAGGAAGTGCAACCATAAAGTTGGAGTACGTGACCTTTTAGTGTCTTAAAATTATTTTCATTAAATTTTATAGCATGGAATTAAATACCTGTTTTAACAGAAAGATCAAGAAATTATGGCAGATTGAGGTGGCACAAGCTGCACTTCCCTTGATAGAGGACAATGGTAAAAAAAATGATGAAGTTATACACTTACCGCAAAGGTCATATTTGAAATATTTTGGGGATCTTTTAATAAATAGCATGTTCAATTTTAATTATTTCTGCACTGACTCACTCACAAAGCAGATATAGTGTAGTGTGGAATATAAATTTACAACAATCTGCAGTTATTTAAGCTGGGGTAAGGAATGTCAAGATGGTGCATAAATTTCAAATGGCCTTAGCTGTTCATGAGTGAAAGCATTAGGCCAAAGAAGAAAACCCAAGCATAAATTTCAGTTTTTAACAGGGGTTTCCCCTTCAGTCTTATAGCTCCAAGTTGTCCTGTGTGACTGTCTAAAATTTTGCACCTGATATTCATTCAAAGACTCTGGTCATCTTCAGCATCTTGAGGTGAAAAACTTTTAATTTAAAGAAACAACCTGACTGATGATGATGCAATTAAACTCCAGTAGATCTATTTAGAACTTAGTCCTTGACTTGTGAATTCAGGTTTCACCACCTATCAACTTTAAGGAAATTAGAATCAAGCTGGGACTTTAAAATTCTACTGAAGTAACATTTATACAAAATGTTGCTCATTGCAACTGTAATTACCGCTAATTTCAAATCTTCAACAATTCCTTTGTCTTGTATTCCTTTCCCCTTTAGAGCCTTTGCTATGCTTGTAAACAAATCATTGAAGCAAATCTTTCTAATAAAGTCTGTCGAATTGCTATTGCAAATTTCATTGCTCTTGATGAGACCCTGAGATCCTTTTGTTGAACACGTTCCCACTCAGACTACTAGAGCACAGGCTGTATGTTTCTCTTGTGGCCAGTAAGAAAGAGTTAGTGATAAGCAATTCTTATTGAAATTGCTGACAGAGTCGGGTAGGAAGAGAGGCTGTCCTTTTTGATAAGCATTTAGCTCTTTCAAATTGGGAAATGAGAAAATATAGAATATTCCCTCCAAAATGGTATAGAACGTGAACTGGGATAACATAAACGATTTTTTTAAGAATATTATTCATGGTTTAAAATATAAAGAAAAGACTCCTTTCTATTGACCAATCAAAGCAATGGGTGGAAGTAATAATTAGTAGGAGATTTGCTGATTATTAACTGGCATTACTGGCCAGAAAATAAAGTTATCACATGTTTCATGTTTTGCTTGTTAAATTTTTCTTCCATCTTTGTCAACCTTTGAATTGCGTCTTGCACAGTCTCAGGAAAGGAACCTATAACTGCTCAGAGAACAATTACAAGGGTACTCCTTATGCGTATCACAGTGGTTAAAAAAGGACAGTCCCATCTACACTCTTCATTACATGCATAATCATGTACACAGTGATGTCATTGATGTGTTTCACTGCCTTCCATGGACCTTTACTTTCCTCGAGGTGGTAGGTACAGAAGTAAAAATAGTCATCTACTGACATCTTAGACGGGCTTTGGACTGTTGAAGTTAGGCCATTAGTTTTTATGGCAATTTTTTTTTCTTATGCTTTTGGGTATGTTCCCTGACCTCCAACTGTAAACCTCCTGGAGTTCCTGTGGTCATATCTGCCACTGGGGCATTCCAACTAGAAGAAGAATAGTATCTTCTCATCAGGGAGTTGAAAACTTTCTGCTGGAAATATTTGGAGGCTGTCACTTGAGGTGCTCACAGTAAGACAGACACAGAGTAGACAATTTCTTATATCCTTATGTCACTTAGAATATCCATTTTTTTCTTTTGGACTCCTTGGCAGATAAGAAAATGTGTTCACATCTCCCAGCCATGAAGCAGTAGGGCTGTAAAATTTTCCTAGGCCAAGGTAATAGTTGCCTGCTCTTCAAAGAATTACTAATCGGTTAGATTTTATTTGGAAGTCATTGGTTTAATTTAAAATAAAATTCAAGTATTCCAGCTGAAAAGCTGCTCCAGAAATTTAAACTAAAGAATATATAATCATTCTTCACAGAAGCTGTCCTGAGGCAATTCAGCAAAGATTACAAGCAAAAGTACTTCACATTTGAATCTCGTTGGAAGATCTGTTTTGACAAATTATGGATTACTGTAAATTGTCATGTTATGCCTCTTCATGCATAGAGTTTAAACCAATATTTATCTGTATTGATTAGACATACTAAGGATTTAGAACTTTTCTAGTGCTAAAGAACTATAATACTTAATTATGTTGGTTCAAAAGGCATATAAAGGCATGACCTTTTGACTTTCAAGTGTGTTGATGTTTAATATCCTGTAGAATAATGTCATTTTGGTGCTACAGTCAAAGATGCTAGATGACCTTAATGCATGTGCTCTTGATTTGTGACTTTTAATAATCTACCTGAGTTTAAATTCTGTTCTTGATCACTGCAATTCTAATCAAGCACTGAGGCTTTAAGAAAATTTTCTTTAAAAAGATGCATTGCAGTAAGATACATATTTACATAAAGTTCCTCACTGCTGCAGCTGCCACACAGATAGTGAAATAACCAAGGGACCATATGGAAATTATTTTTTTTTTAATTTTTCTTTGTTAGCAAGAAGAAGCAAATTCAATAGCTGAGATGGGAGTCTGCATAGCAAATCTATTCTCCCACAAGAGATGGAAGGAGTATTTCTTTTCTGCATTTGTATCTTGTAGCCATCTAAGGGATGCCTATAAAAATCCCTATTTTAAAACTAACCAGGGTTCTTCTAGTTAATGATAATAATCTCATTCTGTATGAAAAAAAAAAAAATCGTCCTAAGAAGTATATAATCCACAAGTGTGCTTAGCTTGCTTTAAGGGTGTGTTGTTTCTCAGGAGGCTGTAGGACCAGTGATTCAGATCTGGGGTCATGGTGCAAAATCTCCTGAGATAAAAGCTGTTATAAATGCAGCTCTTATTTCTAATAGACTCTACCAGTGTTTTGTTGCACTCATGTCCTGGTTTGAGGGAAAAGAGAATAAATTTTCTATTCATGTAGGGTGTGAGACCTACTGCTGATGAATCCTTGTCTTCTCTGCCTAAATAAATTCAGAGCAAGAGGTAGTTTGCGTTAAAAGAGACATATATTTATTATATTGGCCCTTATCCTATCATGATCTGCATGCACAAAAAAATCATCATTGAACATATCCAGTCTTGCTGCTGGTGAACCTTGCTCACAAGTGGTATCTGAAATCATAGGAGGTTTTTATATATGCCCAAGCATACCAAATACTTAGTATCATAAGAGCAGCAATTTATAGAGCATATTTAAACACAAAGGACATCCAGAAGAACTGACCATGATAAGGAGTAATTTTTGCCCCTTCTCATTGCCCTAGAATTATGGGAGCTGTTCAATGGCCTCACTATGACTACAAGTGTTGTCAGAATGGCTAATTCCAAAACAGGACCCTAAAAATTAGGAAATAATTGTATATTAAGCTCAAGCTCCAACAGGGTAGGTTTAGATTGAACATTAGGAAAGAATTTTTCACATAAAGAGTGGTCGGGAATAGGCTGCCCAGGGAGGTGGTTGAGTCACCATCCCTGGACGTGTTTAAGAGTGATTTAGATGTGGTGTTGGGGGATATGGTGTAGGGAAGAACTTTGTAGGGTTGATGGTTGGACTCGATGATCCCAAGAGTCTTTTCCAACCTATATGATTCTATTCTATGATTATTTTCTTTTGGTATGTTTGATGTTAAAATGCCTTTCTTCACTAAGTTTCAGAGACCTATTTTTAACGAAAAATCAGAGCAAATTTTAGTGGGACGCATGATCCAGTTGGGATGATTACCTGCCTTGGACTGACTTCAGTTATTTGCTCTTCTTTTTTTAAACGAAGAATGAAGGACCTTTTTTTTTTTTTTACACTGTTTGAAGGTGTTGGAAGGACAAATTATTCCTGCTACAAACAATTGCTGTTGTATTCATTTATTTCTTTAGACTGATTTATTGTAAAGCACAGTCAGAATTTTCTCCAGGGACAATTACTAGAGAATACCTTGGCTGAGGCATTTCTTTTCCCTCCTTCTTATCTGCCTCCAGCAATCTGGAGCACAATTAAGAATAAAAGAAAAATGTAAGCCTGCAGCTAAAAAGTTTATTTTCAGGAACTTGGTTGTTTGGTAGTTTTGTTTTTTTTCTAAAGTGGTAGAAGTCATAGCTCCTTTTGAATGCAGAAGCGCTTGTTGTCACCTAGGGAGAGAAGGAATCTTTATGAGGATGAGACGGCAAGATGAGGGAGACAGAAGCCTTAGCTAGAAAGTTTCAACTGAAAAGTAAGAAAAACATAAGCATAGGCTACCAAATCTTAGACAGATAAAAGATAAAACAGGAGCTGAGTGGAGATGTCTGAAAGCAGGTTTCAGAGTGGCGTTTACAATGTGCTACTAATTAACTGGTACAGGCATGCCTCTGTATAGATTTCAAAATATGATTTCACAGGGGAGAAACTTTTGTGCTAAACCTAGTGCTGGGTCAAACAATGCCAGGGACCCCAGTTATGTAGTGTTTGCCGATGCGGTAATCTGTGCTTCTGTTTTCTTGTTGCCATGGTTACCTGCTCGGTTTCAACTGAGTCAATCTGCACTGCTTTATTCACTTTGGAACTTAAATATCCCATTACCCTTTGTGCCACCAAAGGGACCACAATGAAATGTTCAATATCCCTTTTTGGTTTCTGTGTCACCACAGTGACCGCAAACAGGCAGTTTGGGAGGAGGTGTGCTCATGATCACAGGCCTTTGCTCACACTAGCATTGGCCAAAACAATTCCCTAGGAACCGGCAAGTTGAGAAGGCATAGTGAGACCTCCAGGGCACTGCAGAAGGGAAATGCAGAGCTTGTCCTGAGTGAGAACATTAGAGCAGAAAGGTCATGGACGAAATGAATTAGCTGGTGGTAAAAACCATAAAGATTGTGAAGCAATAAGAAGCAATCAGTGTGGAATTGTCAGGGTAAATCATACCAACATGACTAACTTCTTCCTGTGGTGGAATAGCTGCCCTACTGCATGGAAGGGAAAACTTCAGACTCTATATAAATTAATTTTAGTGTTTTAAGAGACCTAGGGAAAAACAATCTACTTGAAATCATCGTGAAGTTGATGCTGCTTGAAAAATCACTCATTGAGCAGAGGTCCAAGATTTTTTAGGGCTTTTCAAATTAGGTCCTGTGCAAGAGTCTAACTGATATTTTAAACACTTAATTGAATTCCTGGGTGACACTAAACTTTGAGGTGACACCAAATTCCTAATTTGAGCTGAGTTTAAGAAACTAAAGAATTATCCTGCAGTCATTAGTATTCAGTGGATAAAAGGTACCGTGAAAATGCCAGGCCTGGGGAAACTAAATGCTGTTATGCAAAATGTGTAATTAAGGAATAAGCAGAAATACTGCATCTGGAGCTATAATCGTAGTATATGAACTGAATATACATCAGTAATGAAATGTTTATGCAGAAAAAGTGTCCTTCTAGAATGCATAAAGCATTAAGGGAATATCTGAGGCATAAATTGTGGTTATTCTACTGTGCCAGGAGTGGTGTGGCCTCAAACATTGAAGTGTAGCCAATTTTAATCAGTGTGGTGCACTCCCTACTTAAAAGAAAAAGGAAGAAATCAATGAGAAAGCAATAAAAATGGTCATAGGTCTCATTTAAAAAAAAAAAAAAAAGGTAGGAACTTCTTTATGTAATTAGAAAGGAGCAGCTGAAGTGGAACTATTACACTAATTCTCTATGCTGGTAGACAACTGTTGGGTAGGTCCTTAGAACACAAGATAAAATGCAATTGACTTGAAGTAACAGAGGTTCAGTTTATATAGTAGGGAAATTTTTTTAACTACAAAGAAGGTTAATTAATAATACAAATCATACAGAAAGGTCTGTGATTCTGGTCATTAGCAGTCTTTATGGGCAAGTTTTGCCACTATGCGTTAGGGAGAATGTGAAACTGCTTCATCCCACTGAGGCCAAAGAAGTTACTAAGGTTTCTTCTAGCTCTCTTTCCCTTAACAACCCTTATATTTCCTTGTATTTATATAAATAATGTATAAAGAATTTTTTTTTTAATATATAAATTTGTATTTATAGCACATAGAATCATAGAATGGTTTGGGTTGGAAGGGACCTTAAAGGTCATCCAGTTCCAATCCCCCTGCCATGGACACCTCCCACTAGAGCAGGTTGCTCAAAGCCCCATCCAGCCTGGCCTTGAACCCCTCCAGGGATGGGGCGGGGGAACATAATCCTTCTGATTATATTCATTATTCTAAACAATGTTTTAGCATTTAGTTTTCAAGGGAAGATGAAGCTTCCAGTTCTCTGTAGGTAAGAGGCATGTCTTTCTGTTTCAGTTGTTCTTTGTGTGGATTCAGGTTATTTCCAGTAGAGAGTTCCTCTAACAATACAGGTGTGACAGGATTTGGGGAGCTGTGAGACAACTTTCTCTTCTCTGACACAGTTTGCCAGGGAAATATGAACTGTACATTTTAAGTGCTAAAAATCCTCAGTTTTGTGTTGGATTGACAGATACATTCAACCCAAGTCTCTCTATCCAGTGGAGGAGTTTTTTAGAATTTTTTATGTTTAAATTTTTAAATTTTTTAATCAATTTTAATTAATTTTAATTATTTTATATATAAATATATTCATATATATTTTATGTAAATAAATAAAATTAATTTAAATTAAAATTTTAAAAGTCTTATGTTTAAAAATAAATTTATTTTAAATTATTATATAAATTTTATTTTTTAAAAAATTTGAAAATTGCATTTTTAAAATGCAATTTATGAGTGGAGAGTAGCATATCTTTAATTTGACACTGGGTGTAATTCACAGTTTAAAGCAAGTCTTTAGCCATTTTACAATCCTAAAAGCTGGCCTATTGTATTATCTTTTCTGTCATTTGTAGGGTATCATGCCCAATTTTTCCACATATGTCATATTGTAATAAAGGAGAACTGTAAAAAGTCAGCGTTGAAACGAAGAGGTAATTATTTCAAGTACAAAACGACACAGCCCCCTCTCTTTCAGCTTTTATGTGGTTTATCACATTGTATCCCTCTGCCTGTTAGATCTATTTCCCACGTTACCTCTTACACCTACCTCAAAGCTTCAGTTTCAGAGTGCCGTGGTGTCGGTCTAATTACTAAAGTCAAAGCAGAGACACGCATATTCTTAAAACCAAGCACAGACGCTCACCTTTGCGTTCTGTCACATCTTCGTTAACCAAGTTCTGTATGCCACCACATGCCACACTTTCCACCATTAACTCTAAAACTATTATGTACAGAATCCTGATTTTAATCCAAATTTATAGCTGCCTAGCCAGCTCTATACAGAAACTGGACCGGTAGCCCCTCTCACCTCCTTAACGCAGTTTATTCCAAGTTTTAATAGCTTGACAGTTCTAGCTTAATCAAATGTCACTTTTCCGAAGCCTCTGATCTGAGCCCACTGCTGGATGTCTCTCTAAAGATTCCCATTAGTTTTAATGAGATGGAAACCCACTTCTTACACATAACAAATACAGACAACTCCAGCTCAGTGTCAGACTCCTCATTATAGACTCACAGTAGCTGTCATTTTTACAAACCAGAGCTTATCTCACAGGATGTTGTTTTATCTAAGAGACTGAGATCAGAACTGGAATTGATATAATGAAAAATCTTAGATATATTAAAAAATAACTACATCCCACTCTTAAAATTAATTTTATGGCAGTTGTTTTGAGCCTTAGGGTAAAGGTATTCATAAGAAATTTAAGCTGATAGTCACATAGGGACTAAAAAACACAAAGTTTTGAATATCTGAACTTCTGTCAGAAGTTTACTCAATTTTTAGACTCAGAGAAAACTTCTTCAGCAGTGATGTGTATCAATAGAGTGATTCAAAGGTAATGGATTGGTTCAAAACCTGACTGGACATGGTCATAAGCCCTCTTTTAGCAGACCTGTATCTAAGTGGCGGAGGTAGACTAGATGGTCTACAGTTGCCTTTTCCCCCTCAGCCATCCTGTGAAACCTTTCACCCCCTGCCATGGCCACGTGGCTGTAGGGAGAAACAGGCGAAGCATCTTTCCAGAAAGCCCTCTCTCCCAGGGAAGGTCCGCCTATGACTTTGGACAGAGAATCCAGGCAGGTTTTACATATCTGAGCTAGCTTCCTGAAAATTAGTCTGTATTCTTATCCCTATTTATGTCAGGAAGATACCTCAAAATTTTAATGATTTTTTTTTTTTTTAACAGTATATGGACAAGGAACTCTACTCGAGGGATACAGAAGCCAGGTGTTTCTCGTTGCTACTTCTTCTCTAGTAGGTGACTAAAACCTGAATCAGTAAGGAGTTTACCCTTGCCTTTGGGAGATGCAGAGAACTGATGAAGAGATCTTTCTCCAGAAGCTAATCTCTGTGCTGCTGACACCGCATATTCACTACTATATAAACAAATTAAACGTTAATATTATTACTGCTGTATGAGTGGGTCATTTTCAGCGACTTGATACATAAGCATAGCAGTGTTGCAAAGATTACATTCTGATTGAGGAGATTATTTTTCTCCACAGGAACTAAGCAAAGAAGGGCTTTTTTTTCCCCCTCTCTAATTTTTTCCCACTCTTATTCTGATTTATCACTTTGATTTTACTCTTAGTTTTTTGCCTTCCAGTGCTGCAGTGGGAATTGGACTAACACACAGCTGTTTTGTGGCAGTAGAAGATGCATCTCGGATGTACATTCAGTTTGCATGTATATAGGTGGGTTACAAATATGTAATGAAACATATTGCCTGGGGAAAAGCAGATCATAATGCTCAAAGATGAGAGATAGTGATTATGGTAAATTAGTTTTCTCTCTTTGGATTGCATCGCTGTTTGCTCATTAACAAAGAAGCAAGTCACATTATTATTTTTTTTCCCTTATTAAAAGCAAAACCAGTGCACAGTGCCTGCAAGAATGTGGCACAAAGAAGGAGAGGATTAAAAAAAAATAAACCTAAAAAAATCAATGCCACTTCTTCTTTTGGCGCGATGTAATTCAGTGTCTCTTTTGCTGTCTGCACATTACTCAGTGAGTACTCTCTAGATAGAAGGTGTGCTATTAGCAGCAATGCATCTATCCCTTTCATCTGTATGGGATAGCAGGTATTATTCCATGTGTGGGCAGCGAGATTTCGGAAACACTCCCTGTCTGTGATTTCTTGCACTCAGACTAACAGAGTGCAATTGTTCCACAACACTAACACTGGCTACAGGATTCCAACAGTGCCACCTGTAAATCATACATTTTACCTGTGCAATGGTAATATGAAGAGAAGAGCTCCTCTAAAAATTCTGATTGTGTTTCCAAATTTGCTTCTCAGATCATGGGATTTAGAAAGTTACAAGTCTGATATCCTTTCACCTTTAAAGCATAATATGTTTCACTAATTGAAACAAAAGCATTCTTGAGAGTAGCAATAGGAAGGAGAATCCAGAGATATGTGTGTCTGTGTTTCTCCAGATACTGTCATGGGTAACAGGGCAAAACATTCAGTTTCCAGGATATGAGGCTTTAAGGATCATCTCTTGTAGTTTTCTTCAGAATCCTGGGGTACATGACCTTTTTTGTGGTGGGGAAGATAACCAAAGAGAGAATTTCACACAATTACATTTTTCAAAATTACACGAATACAGGCATTGGAAATCTAAGCAGAAAAACAAGGTATATTGAGATGCAGGAGAGAGGTGAGAAGCAAACTCAGAAATTTCCTCTAAAAGATCTCCAAGCTCACGTCGCCTTCAACCCTGAAGCCTGCCAATCAGTCTAGACTCAATCACAGCCAAGGAACTGCAATTTATTCCGACACATACACAAGCTTTAAACTGTCGAGCTCATTAGCTCTAGTAAGAGAGCCTCAGCCACAGAGGAGGGATCAGAGGCTGAGGGGCTGACCCAGGACGGTGCATTGCATCCAGTGCTGTTTTGCTGGCAGGGATCTGCGCAGCTCTGCCTGCACGGTAGGCAAGACCCAAAGTAGGTATTTTGTCAAATTTTTTGACAGCTGTCAAGGGCAATACCCAGAGACATGATCCGCTTTTGAAAATGTTACCAGGAGGCTGTAAAGGTAAGAAAATGAGAGACGATCTGAAGAAATGAGAGACCTAGCGTTTCTGAGCTTACCACAAGCAACTGGCTGTCTCTAAAGGGACTCTCAGCTTATGAAGTTGTGCTTGTTGCTGTGCAATACCTATATATATGCTGTGAGACATAAATGCGGTACAAGCCCTCCACAGTAAAAAACTAGCATGGGTGCTGCTTTTCTCCATCAAATGTTCTGCTTTGGTGACCTGAGGCAGCAAACACACCCTTTGAAAAGTTCCACAGTGAGGCTAAAAACAAAGGTCTTATCTTGGAGTAGATATTAGTATTGATTTTATCTCAAAGCTTTGCTCCTTTCATTCGGCTTCCCTATATGATACTGGTTTGTGTGAAACCCACCCAGAATTTCTGATCTACTCTTCATTTTATTACTCTTAACAAATAGATTTTCCGTTCAGTTGTTTGCAGTGTATTGATTATCTGAGGCAGGGTTAATTTAACCTCCTAAGTACTGTTTCTATCTGGGTAATTAAATTTCCAGTGCAACTTGAAGAAATGAGGCACTAGATACACTTTCTTTAAATTTTTTTTTCCATAACTCTTGCACTGCACTGCTGTGGGTAGTTAGAAAGGTGCCAACTCTCCCAGCAGGCTTGTAGCTGCAGTTCAGCAACTGGTGAGCAGATTCATTCTCAGGCAGGGGCACAGGCTGAGTGAGCAGGTCAGGTCCTTTGGGACTGCCATAGACAAAGCATCATCATCATAAACATTTAAAGAAGCAAGTATGTTAAAATTATAATCCTGTGTCCTAACTCGGTAATAGCTGTGCTTGCTAAAGGAGTCACCTTTCCCTCTTCGTCTGGTAGTTTTTCTCCTCAGACCTACCACTAGGCTGACTCATGGGAAACACCCCCTAAGATACATCAAAATGAGCCAGATCAGCAGTGAAGAATTAGAGATGCAAACAATTTACTGTGAGCAGATTACTACCATGCAGTTTAACACCCCCATAGGTGTCCATTTGGTGAGAAGGGCTGTTTCTAGCAGGGAGCTGAGAAGGGCAGGCACACCTGCAATTTGAAAACATGCATTTGGAAACTGGTAGTTTTCCTGAACTCTATCAAAACTCCTTTATCACAGCACAAATCAGAAATAATTTCCTTGAATTCAAATTTTTTAACACATTGTATCTGAGATCAGAATCGAGCCAGATCCATTAAATGAGGAATTAGCTATTATCTTGAAGGTTATCTGTGCCTTGTTACTGTGGAGTGCCTCAATGCAGTGCCATTTTCAAGAACTGAAGTTGAGAATTAATGGTAATTTCGCTTCTCTCTCTGCAAAAACATCTTTGCCAGATTATTGGGAGTGATTTGTATTTTGTCCTTCATGCCATGAAAATCTAGTCAGCTCTGTAGCAGCTCAGCACTGTAAAATTCTTACGTAATGTGCATGTATCATGCTGCACATGTCCACTGATTTGCTGGAACGTGACAAGTTTAATACTGACATGAACATAAACCTTGCCACATGGGATCAGAGTAACCACTCATCTAATACAGCTTCTTGTTGCCAGCCATACCCAGTAACAGATGTTTCAGAAGTTGTAAAAGTCTCGGAAGAGGCAATTACCCAAAAGCATTCCCACGGCAGGGATATTTTCACTGGTTTTCTAACAGCAGAGCCAGGGCCTCTCCCAGAGCTTGCTCTGTGGACTCATTGGATGCTCCAGGCTGAGTGCCCACCCAGACACCTGGGAAAACAGAGATGAGACTTGTGAACTTCTGGGAGCACCTCTGGCCCCGATGCACACAGATCCTGGACAGTGTCCAGCTAGTTCTCCCATCTCCCAGCTACGGCCATACAGCTGTCTAAATTACACTGTATTAAACACATCACATCTGTACAGCTTCTCTGCTGGAGACATAGAATCATAGAATTGTTTGGCTAGAAAAAACCTTTAAGATCATCAAGTCTTTAAAATACCCCATCATCAAACAGATTTGATGGGAAGTTACAAAAAAGGGAAGTATCAATGTGGAGACCTAACTAGTTTTCATGCCTGAAAGCTGTAGTAACACTCAACATGGGAAAGAACTGCAGGACAGCCCCAACCGTAAAAGTCCTAGGGTCTCCAACATTTAGTACTGAAACCAGACTTTTCCATGTTTCAGTGGCATTCAGCTGAACTGAATACAAAGTCCTAACTGATATTTTTCTGATGAAACTCAAGAACAAGTAAAGAGCATGCCCTTCATGTATAATCTTGAGGTACCCAGAGCAGTGCTGCAAGTTGCTTCTTGGACAGCGGGATCTGGTTCCCAAAAAATTGTTGAAATTCAGGAATTATTTGTCTGCTTTAACATTTGAAAAGAAAACTCAATGTTTAGCTGAAAAACATTCCATCCAGTACAATTTCTATTCCAGATGATAGCATTCAAATGGAGATTGAACAACTGCTGTAGGAAAGGAGATGCACAGCTGAAGCAGGGGGAGCAAAACTGAAGGACAGTTACAAAAAAGAGGAAACCGAATTTCACACTCCAGATGAACAGAAAGACAAGCTGACGATCTGCCAGGTTTGTGAAGAATATTAAAATATTTAGTTTATAAAAGGATGGAGCATGACCATAACTGGTGTCTGAGGAAAAGCAATGGTAAAGCCAAGTGAATAAACAAACTGGACTGAACAGACTTGACAAAAAAGAACTGAGACAGCGAGTGTATGAAACTGTGAGTGTAGTCTGCTGCCAAATATGTACTTGGGAAGAAATTCAAGAACACAGAATGACCAGCTGATGGATTTACAAAGAGAACAATTAGAAGTATTAAATCACCACAAAAACATTACCAAGGGAATGTCTGGGGAAAACAAAAGTTTAGGAGAAATAGAGCTATTGTTGATGAAACTATATGTGCTCCTTGATATGACAGAAAAAAGACTCCCAGCTGAGGTGATTCACAAATAAGAAACAAGTTCTTTATGAGACAAACATTTTAAGAACAGTCAAACTCCAACAACTGACACAAACCCAAAATTCTCAGAAATAGTCTTGATGACAAAATGGCTCCAAGACCCAGCTTTCTATGTGATATTTCTGAAATGTTTCTCACTGTTCAGTAATGCTGCCAGAACCAAAGCAGGGCTCAGGAGATCTGCTTTTTACTTCAAGGCTTTCAGCAGACTTCTGGTATAATATGACTGAGACATTTACTCTGTCTTAGTTTTGTTGAAATGGGGGTGACAACAAATCCTTTCTTCCACCATCTATCTCTCTGCTTCATCTGTAACTTTCTTATTGAAAAGTGACACTGCAGAGTAAATACTTACTATTCCCATTTCTCTCCTGGCTGAAGCTGCTATTCTGAAGGGCTTAATTTCATGTTGGAGGATGATATTGGGAATCCAACTGCCATGAGTTACATCTAGTCACTTCACTCAATGGACAATTTCAACTATACTATATTTCTGCATGTTATAAACCAATGTCTGGGAAGGTAGATACATCCAGTGCTGTTCAGCATCTTTGTTGGAGACTTCGACAGTGGGGTAGAGTGCACCCTCAGGCAAGTTTATCGATGACACCAAACACGATGCTGTGGTCAACATGTGGAGGAAAGGGATGCCATCCAGAGGGACCTGGACAGGTTTGAGAGGTGGGCTCGCGCAAATCGCATGAAGTTCAACCAAGCCAAGTGCAGGGTCCTGCACCTGGGACATGGCAATCCTAGGCACAAATACGGGTTGGGTGGAGAATGGCTGGAAAGCAGCCCTGAGGAGAAGGACTTGGGGGTGTTGGGGGATGAGAAGCTTAACATGAGCCAACACATTGCAGCCCAGAGCCAGCACTGGCAGCCCAGAAAGCCAACCGCATCCTGGGCTGCATCAAGAGAAGTGTGGCCAGCAGGTCACAGGAGGTGATTCTGCCCCTCTACCCTGTGTTCATGAGACCTCACCTGGAGTACTCCAGTTTTGAAGTCCTCAACACAAGAAGGACATGGACCTGTTGGAACAGGTCCAACGGAGGGCCATGAAGATGATCAGAGGTATGGAGTACCTCCCCTATGAGGACAGGCTGAGATAGCTGGGGTTGTTCAGCCTGGAGAAGAGAAGGCTCCGGGGAGACCTTATAACGGCCTTTCAATATCTGAAGGGAGCCTATAGGAGAGATGGGGAGGGACTCTTTGTCAGGAAGTGTAGTGACAGGACAAGGGGCAATGGTTTTAAATTGGAAGAGGGAAGACTTAGATTAGATACTAGAAAGAAATTCTTCCCTGTGAGGGTGGTGAGACACTGGAACAGGTTGCCCAGGGAAGTCATGGATGCCCCATTGCTAGAGGGGTTCAAGGCCAGGCTGGATGGGGCTTGGAGCAACCTGGTGTAGTGGGAGGTGTCCCTGCCCATGGCAGGGGGGGTTTGAACTCAATGATCTTTAAGGTCCCTTCCAGCCCAAACCATTCTATGATTCTATGATTCTATGATTCTATGATTCTATGATTCTATGATTTTGGAGCATATGTTTGTGTATTCAAAACATTTAGATTCTAGTATTTTAACTGACAATTTCATTAATTCCTTCAGTTAAGGTGACATCCTTGAAGACTATAAAATATACATAACACTGTTGTCAAAAAGGTGTAACAATAAGCCACACTTAATGGTTTTAATTTATGAAGTAGGAGATGGTGGATGAAAATAATTTCAGAATTTGAAATAGTGGGGGAAAAAATGCTGAGATAATTATAGTTTGGTTAATAGCTTCAATAATAGAAGGTTTATTCTATTTATTGGAAAGGACTGTAAGAAATTGACAACTTGTAAGCAATTAAATAAGGACTATACACTGTGGTAAAGGTACAGCAGAGATCACTAATCAATTTTTGGAAGAACAGCAAAACCACTTCAAAACAATGGCAGTCTTCTAAAGCCCAAAGTGAGGTTCATATGTGGACACACAAACATACACATGAAAAGGGAAAAGTCCCACAGTGAGGGACTCAAGCCTTTCACAAAAGAACTATAAAAGCATTGGGTTTCAACCCATTAATTATAAATCCTGTTAGAATCCTTTTTTCCTTACACTTTGTTGAAAACTGTGGATCAGAAATACTAAAACAATTAACAAACAAATCTGTGACTGAAACATATGATGGTTTTTTGTGACTGCCTGAGACCAGGGGGACAGGGAGAGGTGTTCCCTAGTCACTCACTCTGGTCATTAAGCTGTTGGAGTACCTTGTCCCAGAATGACTATTTTTTGCCATTTTTCATTTCAGTGTAATATTCATAAAGAAATTTTAGGCTTGATGATACTAAATTAAGACACACAGGAAGTTAATGAGCAATAATCTAGACAGTACACTGAAGGTATTTGCACTCCATGGTTTTTCACAGGGCATTGAGAGTGGCAACTCAGCAGCTTCCTTTACTCCTTTTTCATGTCACATAGTGTTTTTTTTTTCACTTTTGTTCACTAAAAGCTTCTTTGTATCTGCTATTCCTCAGCAAAATAGTGTAGATCTGTAAATCTAAATTTTCCCAATCACCTGCTCTTTCCCTGACAGAGCTTCAAATTCTTCTTTTCTTACACAAGGTGTTTTTTCAGGCAACCCTAGCCTCTACCTGCATTTGGAGCTCACTTCTCAACCAACACTGCAAACACTCCATTGTCATTTACCAAGCCAAAAACTAGGGAGTCAATTTTATTTGTTCTACATAAGGGTTTTAGAGTAACCAAACTCAAACAACATCACCAACTTACAAAGGTTTCTTTGTTTTTAGCCTTCATGAAACAAGTCTCAAAGGGATGATGTAGACTAATGTAATAAAGTGGTTACTCACCTCCCAGAACACCAGTGACAGAGGATGACATAAATTTTGTCCTAGTGAAAAGAGTAAGGCGAATTTAGTTCATATGTTTTACAAGCACGAAAGCTGGTCAATGGCAAATTCAGCTTCCTGGTACAAGGGTTGTAAGATTACGGGATAGAAAAATGTTACTCCTAGTCAAAACAGACAGTGGCAAAGTCTTGTAAAAGGTAAAATATGGCAGATGTTTTAATACATGTGAGAGAGTGAACTGCATCTTTGGGGCCATATTTCAGGGTTGTGATGATGGAGCCTCAAAAATGCCTGTGGGCACATATCCTGTTGGAGAGCAGGACGCAGTGAAGAGTATGTTACTGTAGAAGGACAAGAATATATAACTTTTACTGGGATTTAAAAAAAAAATTATCCAGTTCAAAGAATCAATTTATAATATAGTCTCATTTAGAATCTTTCCAGAGGGGGAAGATTGGATTCTGGGGGGTTTTTGGGGGGTTGTTTTTTGTTGTTTTTGTTGCTGTTGTTTTTTTAATTGCTGTTGCTTGCTGTTATATTTTTTATCTCAAGAAAGGCAACACCTTCATTGCTTCTATTGGAGGGTTGTTTCTGGGAAGAATCTAACTTCGAAACATCGGGATGCAAAGAGTGATCTTCTGTTAGTTGCATTGACATGGACAGAGAAAACCTTATCATGCTAACACAGTCCCACTGGGAGAGACTAGAATATCAGTGTCATGTCAGGCTGGTGAGGATTTGCCTCTTCTCTGCAGCCTATGGGCCAGATGCTTTACTAAGCATTCATTTGCTTTTGAAATGCTATGTTGTTTTAACTCAGAAAATACAATATGTGCTATACCCCAAGCGCTAGCCTTACATCACCAATTGCATGATGAAACCTAATTGTCCTCTTCCCATCTGCATGTTGAGGTATTGATTTCAAGTATTATAGAGGCGTCTGGATTGTAAGGAGGTAACTATTCCACAGCAATAAAAGAAAGACACTGTGGGAACATAAAAGAAGCAATTGGAAGTTAAAAATCTGCCACACCATGCAGCTCCAAGCCCTTCAGGATTTCCAGAATGCGTTTTAATAGTGCTGGGTAGAGTAATGTCAAAAAGGAGAAAAGCATTAACTAACAATTGATTTTTGAAATAGCTGATTTCACAGGACAGCACTAGGGAGGCAGCACACAATGCTACAGCAGTTTCTTTGTTCTTCATTCCCTGGCAGCTAAGAGAAGAAAGTAAAATGCCATATTCTCATATAATAATGAACAGATGGATCTCCACTGACAACCAGCATCAAAGGAAAATCAATGAGCTATTTTTATTGAAATTTTAAAATATATTAAATTACACCCTCTTCATTCCCTCCAAAATTATTTTTCCTATGGCAATCAGTAATACAAACAAGAATAATATTAATAAAACCAGACAAAATACATGGAGTCTGTAAAAGAGGCGTTTTAATGATATTGTGCTCTCATTTGGAGCAGCAGCAGATCATGAGAGTTTACTAGATATAATTCTTGATATATTTCAGGTTTCTTTATGTGTTGGTGGAAATATGAATTCTTACACATACTGTGAAAAGTTACTTAGAATCTGAACCAACAAGGATTTTTTGGTTTATTTAATTTATCACAGTGTATACAACAATGTTCGACAGGTATCTGAGAGGCACCAAGACACCATGCACCAAGTCAAGCAAAAACCATAGAATATTCAAATTATTCTTACACAGTAGGGTGTGGTGAGTGCTCAAATGCTAATAAAGAGTATTTACTAGTGATATTAATTTCAGAATCTTAAGAAGATATCATCAGTACAGAAAAGAAATTACAATGCCCATGCTATTTCTTGACAGCATCTTTTGACTGTAGATACAGGAGGAAACTTTGAGAATCCATATGTTTATTTTCAGGTATTTGTATGGTGTTGATATATGTTTGTGAAAAAAATATTGTCATTGTTATAAGAGACTCTAATATTGAGCTATATGGTGTGGAAGAGAGAAGGACTTTCAGGAGAGGCAGAGAAAGGATTCCAGAATTCTGAATTACATGGCTGACAAGTATGAAATATCCATTACCTATACAGCATTTTGCTGTAAATTTTTTATAGAGATAGATCATACATGGGCTAAAGGCTGTGCACCATTCTGCTGTGACCTAAGCCTCACTTCTGAAAAAAGAAAGTCAAGTGCATTTTCTCATCAAAGATGAATTAGAAGAAATTAATAAAACAAACAAAACCAAACCCACCCCGTACTTTTTTTTCTTGTAAGATAACTTTGTTTTACTCAAATTTTTTCTCATCTATTTAATGCCATGAGCTAATCTAGCAGCTAGTTTCAGATCATTGTTTCACTTAACATTGCACAAGACTTGGTGTCCTTTTAAAAAATTACTGGGAAAAAAAGAAAAAAAATCTGCACTATTTTGATATTCATTATTTTTAAAAAGAAAGATGACCGAGCTTATTCTTTCAAGACTGAGAAACAACCCACTTTTCCTGTAGATGTGTAATACATATGTTTACTGATTTTGTATGTAATAAACCTTCTGAGATTATTTTAATGTTTATTTGCAGCTGCTTAATGCCAAGGGTGGAGTGTTGACAATACTGCTGAAAATAATTCAATCACCTGTTCTTTCATCTTGAGGAATCATTTTACAAAATACTTGTGTTCATGTGATTGGCAGAGAAGAGATTGACATTTCTTTCTCCAATGAAACTTTAATAATCTAAACAGTTCTTAGGGGAAAACATATGGATGTTCTACGCAGCCTTAGTGTTTGCTGAATGCAGTGAAAAAGAAATATGAAAACAAATTAGATGAAGTTTTGGTATCTAATGTAATAAAACTTAGATTAAGGTCCAGGTTTATTATCTCAGATGAAGGTCTTTGAATTCTCAGAAACATAAAAGCTGTTTCTGTGGTCATCAGGGATGCCTTTTGAAACTTTTTCCAGAAATGGACTCTAAATTAATATCTCAAGAAACTAATAGTGATTATTGCTGGAGTCCCAGTGCTGAGCAGGGTCAAGACAGGTGCATCGTAAGGGATAAATTATGCTTCTATTTCATTACAAGTTGACTAGGTAACACTGATAATGAGCTGGAGTAACTTGGCAATATAATTAACTGGGAGTAACTTAGTGTTATAATTTAGGAAAAAGGGGAGAAAAGGGAACTGATTTGTCCAGGTTCACAGAATAAGTTGGTAGTACAACCCAGAATTAAATGTATTTAAACCTTAAATAATAACCTTAAATAAACTTTAAATAAACATTAAATGTATATTAAATGTATAAACCCTGTATTTAAATCTGTTTCCATCACTAAAGCATTGCTATAAGTTTAATTTTCTTTTTCTGCTTGGAGAATAAACTCCCTTTAAAACCAAGGAATGAGCTGGTTCCCCTTGTTTACTCCACATTCAGCTTTAGCCAGCATTGTTTTCATGAACAGGCAAAAATTAGTTTCCCAAAAGAAAAAATTGTTTCTCCATACATCCTCTGGACTACCTTAAGGATAAGAAATGAGAAGGCTTAGAAAATTGTTCTGACAGGAAAAGAAAAAAGGGTTATTTTAGGCAAAATGTAAAATCAGAAAAGACCAAGCATATTGCTTGCTCGAGGCACAGCTCTGCTCTCATGTGAGATGTTTACACAGGTAGCAGCAGAGTGGAAGCACAGAGGGGTTACGTTTGTACCTTGTCAGGACAGCCCAGCGTAGTTCAGAGCCCAGAGGTGCCCAGGAGGTCTGAGGACATCTGCAGATGGCAATGCTGCTGGTGCCTACACACAGGAGACCACACCTTCTCATCAGGAGACAGTTTTCTCTAACCACACTGACCTTGTTGCTGAACCTCTACTGAGAAACAAGAGATTTCTGTACCTTGTAGAAGAGTACAAAGCTAAGCTCTTTTGATGTGTTCCTCTCATGACGAAAACGACTGGGGGGAGGGAGGGCTGCTTCATTATTTTTTTCATATCAGGAATTTCAAAAACTTTTTTTTTTCAGTGTTTCTTGCTGGGCTGTGCTTTATTGTAAGACTCAGACCACGTATCTTGTTTCGAATGCAATAGAAGAAATATCTTTAATTTACTGTATAAAGTGGCTCTAGAAAAGCAAGTATATGTGAGCCGGAACAGTGGAGATGCAGGTCCCCGGAGAAGGGCCGTTTCTTGCTCTTCTCATTCCAGTCTTTCACTGTAAAATGTGGATGTTTGCAGACAGATGCAGCGACCTAGGATCAACTTTATAATCTCTAATGCTGGATACGTGACAAGTAGGTATTGGAGATTTATAATTCTGGGTTCTGAAAATTCCAGTTGTGTCCCAGGGATTTAAAACATAGCCCTTGCAAAAGTGGACTCAGGTGTTCAAGTCTAACAGAGGACTTACTTGGCTTACTACTCAAGTGGGCTCAGTCTTAGGATCTGTTGGTTTCAAGGTTTCCAGCCAATATAACTCATTTTCCTGAAGATAGTCCTGTCCCAAGGGACAAGTGCCACTATCTTCAACATCATGCTTTAGTTGAATGAAGAGGTTTCGTGCAGGCACACAGATTTACATACATGTAATTTATGTAAAAAACATTTATTGAATATTTGAAACAAACATTTCCATAAATGGTTAACCTGTAGTTTAAAAAGAGCTGTGATGATTGTTCCTTGCAGCTAGAACTAGTGGTAGCTGACGAGTTTGTGAAAGTTTTATTTTGTGAAGCATTTCAAAACAAAGTGAAGAGCCAACATTTCCTGTGCAATAGCTTTTCTAAAACTTCATATGGATCTTCCAGAGAATGGCACTTCATACGTAAATGTGAAATATTTATGTGAGGATGTAAAACAATAAAATGAAATAAACAGTCCCTGTTTAAAGTTTTGATTCTACCATAAAACCCGGTAGTAAAGTTTGGGTCAGTTCTATTAGATGTTTAAGCTTTAATCATTGCAACAAATTAAAAATTCATATCAGTTCAAATATGTAAATAATTCTTTTTTTTGTATGTAGGATTTTTCATCGCTAAAAGAAAAAAAAAAGGATACATTGCTTAAATAGGAATGATTTCCCAAATTTCCTGCAATTTACGAGTCTTCTCATCCTTTATTTTATATACCAAGCCTTCTGGTGTTCTGCAGCTGAAGATGGAAGCACTTTATATGTGAATAATCTTGGCTGCTTTATGAGGTAGGGGTTTGGCACTGAGATCGGTGTAATCAATTTAGTGTAAATGTTTTATTAATCTGTCACAAAGAATCACTTTTAACTCTAGACAAGAAGAGACAATACTCTAGAGCACGAACTTTATTTAAGGAGTCAGTTTGTTCATTGTTTAAAGGGTCACTGAGCTCAAACTCAGCTCAGCCCAGGACAAGTAGTATCTTGTGGGAGCCAGGCAGGGCCATGTCTGGGAAGGGCCCTGTGTTTCCAGGCAGAGGCAGGAGGCAGACTGTGCCCAATTGCTCTGAAGTAGTGACTGTGAGTGAATAAACACAGTTGCCAGGTTCTTCCTTGGGGAAGATCAAGTTGTCCCCATCGTCTTTCGAGTATTGGAAGCTGTAGTAGCTCCTATTCACTTATCAGTGCATCTCCGGAGATGTTTGAGCAATTGGAGCAGCTGCTTCCTCAGCTAGAAGGAGGGACCCAAGGGAGACTCAAACTGTTTCTTCGGAACTTCAGCTCTGATTGCCAGAGGTGTTTGTGGATGACTAACCCGCTGATAATTACTATGGACATTACTGCTTGTCTCAGTTTTAGCTGCAGATGAAAGAGAGCAATTATTTTTGCAGAATGTTTACCCTGGAGGGCCCAAATGCATCTAGTTTGCGTATTATTATTTTTTCATCTGACTCAGAGAAACTGAGTTTGTAATAAAGTTATTTCCATATTTTTTAATTATTTTATCATTACTGCAAAACCCATTCTACATTTTATGCAAACAGACTAAATTTGCGGAGTGGAACTCTAATACTTTTTTTATGGTTTCAAATCAAGTAACCAAGGAAACAAAGAATGCTATTTACCTTTATAATCAGGAAGTTAATGGACATATTAGAATCTGCTTCCCAATTAACTCTACAGATCTCCTGAGAGGTAAAGGCAGAATGCAATTCAGTTGTTCTGTAGAGACAGGACAAAGTGACAATCCTAGATTTGAGCATACCTTCCTGACACTTTCAGTCATAGAACATTCTTCTATATACTGAATCTTGACTGAAGATGATATTCCCAACAGACATAAGTAGCTATACATCCCTGACTGGTCCCCTGCGGTTAGGGGGGAGAGTCCTTCTGACAGCTGGAGAAATGAATTTAAATGTCTGCCTGGAACAATTAAGAGTGAAAAACTGGAATTCATAAAGGGGAATGTGTTAAGGAAGTAAGATGACTGCTTAACATTGGTGCATAAGACACACAGGGGAACTAAACCATATTGAAACAAGAATGAATAGGCCTGTCCTTGACTGATACACCTGAGGCAACCGCCTGCCCACAGGGACTGTGCCAGCATTCAATGTAAACCAAAGCAGGGGCAGAGTTATGGTCCCTATACACAATGACATTAATGTTTCCCAGTTGCTCCTAAACATATTTCAGTGAGACATCCCATGGCCACATTTCTGTTTTCATGGCTGTTCAAGTCATCCAGACCACTCTTGTCCTCTAATTCCAGCAGGCAAGACTTGAACTTACCTGAACCAGCTCTTCAAATATCGGATTGCAGTCCAGTCTGTTGATTATGCTTCATACTCCCTTTTCTAGACTGAGCTACACGTATAGGTAGTAGCCTGAGTCTGGTCTTTTTTGCTGTCATTCATAAATGGCTCCTAAATCCCAAATAACTCCTAAATTTTCTCTATTGCAATTTCTTTATGAACAACTCAGGCAAAATAAGTATTCATTTAATTTGGATCATAACTTGATCTTCTCTACAGACATTTTTTGTCCTTCAGAAATCAGTTATATGGGAAGATGTTACGTCTACCCTGGATTTATATATACCAACCAGGTTACAGCTGGAGAAAGCTGCAAATCCCTGCAAATTTCCATTGCCCACTATTTATAGCATACCAATGTCATTAAAACCTTTTTTTTTTTTGTTTAGTGTACAATCTGACATCTTCTGACAATGACAATCCTCAGTGGCAAAGTGTATTATTGTTTTGATAAGGTTTGAAAGATTTATTATCCAACAAAGGCTGCTGCTTTGTCTCTGGAGTTAGAATCAGGTTTACTACTCATCTTGTTCTTGTCAGTCCCACTTAGGCCAGAATTTGAAAAAGATTTCAGCTGCACTGCCAACCTCTCCAGGCCTGCCACCTTCTCTGTCACTCATTTTTATCCATGTCTGGGGGCAGAAAAAAGAAAAAGAAGATCATAGTTTCTGAAGATATTCGTGTTTTCTTGAAATGCCTCTTGACAAGAACATTGCCTGTCAATGAATAAATCAGTTAGTCCTGCCTGAGGTCTACAGGTCTTTGTCCCTAATTGCTAGTTTGCAGCTTGAAAATATGGTGGAATTGAAAGTAGATGTGTTTTTTTAACTACTCTGCCTTTTACAAATATCAAATTGTAGGAAACAGGAATAAAGTATTTTAAAGGGAAAAAGAAAAGATACTTAAGAATTTTTTACCCAATGGACTTTCCAGTTTCTTTTCTGTTTAAATAAACTTGTGTGTCTTACTCCAGAGAAATATGTATATGTGAAATGTTTGTGTGTATATAGATATGACAGAGTGGGTACAGGTAATTTGTTGGAAAATGAAAGTCTTTCTTAGTTGGCATACAGACACTTACGGTGGCCAATAACAAGGTTCTGGAAACCACAGTTTCAGACCTTGGTTTTTCCCATGGTCTTTCATCTAGCTCCCTTGCCTTTCATCACACCCACTTTTTAGATTATAATAACTGCCATACATCTACTGCTTTATTACTTCAAACAAGTAAGAAGAACTGTGTCCAAACTAGAGATGGTAGGGAATGAAGATGGTTGTTGTAGATACTCAGATGGTCATGACAGAGAGGAAAGTAAGTGGCTTGATACTAATTCTGAGGGTGCTTTATTAATTGCTTTTGTTTTTAATAATCTCAGAGAATTCATAGATATTCTATATGCAGAGTTCTGTTTGTCTTCCATATGTGCCATAATCTCAATGATAGCATTCATAACAGCTCATTTTACATATATATATCTATTTTCTAATGGGAATCCAACAGCAAGACAGATAATTTTTCCTGGCAATCCACCTGTAGATACTGTGACACATTTATAAAGGTAATAAAATTTATAAATATCCTACATTTAAATGTACATTAAAATCTAAAATAACTGAAAGAAGCACCTGAAGACATGTCAAAACCAGTATCCAGTTAAATGCAAGAAAACCAAGTTGCATAAGTAGTATCCTTTCCTATCCACTGCTTGATGTTCCCTGGCATTTAGTGGAAAATGAAGCAAGCATGCTGTTCTTCATCCTTCTGAATTACAACACTGTTTTTTCAACAGCAACAATATAGCAGAAAAGAAGAGAGAGCATTTATTCCACAAGAACTTAAGAGAAACAGTCTAGAAAATACTAGCGTTTCAGACTAATAAAGCTCAACCGGAAGGATGCTAAAGGTATGAAAAAAAACAAATGAAAAAGTCTTCTCTCCTAAGCTGTAGCTGAGTGTGAAGTTTGTGGTTAGGAGAACAGTTTGTTAACAAGTTGTTTCAGAAGCTGACATTCCAAGTGACACTGACATGATTTTCATTTTCTGTGCAATGACATCCTAATTTAGTGTTCTGTACATTTTTGCTTTGTTCTTTCTCACTGGAGAAGACTAAGACAGCTTCATTCCTGGTGTTATATTTATTTCCTGACCTTTTTAACTAGAGCAAGGCCTGAATAAATTCTCCCCTCCAGAGAATGCCATGACCAACAGGCTGAAAATTTGTATTTTATGAACAGATTAAAATTTTTCAGCAAAAAAGAAAAGCCTCAGAAGTACCCCACGCCCCAGGATACCCTGGGTTTACAATGCTCCTGAGGAAGCGGGAGCTACAGCTTTTAGTCCTTCCCAGGACATGGGATGAGGTAGACCTACATTGTCATAGGTCTAACAGAGAGTAGGGCAGGAAGGAGAGTCCTGCCCCATGAGGTTTCACCTGGTCTGGTGTGCTGTGAGAACCTCAGCGTGGCTACCATCGCAGATGAAAGATAATGGGGGGCTCTTCCTTATTAAACAGGGCCTCCCCAGTGCTCGAACTGTCAGTGCCTTGAGTGTGTGCAAAGAGCTGAGTGTTAAGTATTCAAACAACTTAACAGGTTAAGCTGTGAAGGTGAAGTGTTTCCAGTGTTAAGGAGAAGGAGGGAGCTCTTGAAAGTGTGGGCTTGAGCACCCAGAAGGCAGCTGGGTAGAGTTTAATGTCGGAGACAGTCATAAATACTAAAATCTGACCTTTTAGGAGTCTCCGTTGTAGATTTCTGCCACTTGCCTCCTCCTAGCAGTTAGCAAATTTTTCTATCTCACTCTAATTAAAAAGTGTGTTGGGTATTATGTCAGCTATCCTGAGCAGATTAAACTAAAAGTGCTTTAAAGTGTTGTTGTTCAAATTTGTTGGGTTTAGTGCAACAATACTACCCTGTTATGTCAGGGTTGAATTTGGATCTACGTCATATCAGAAGTTGTTATGAAAACAGAACCAACCTAAAGTTTCTAATAGTAAAAAATGCAGGATTTTTGTAAAATTTTGTAAATGAAGTGGACAAAGTCTACTTTTTCTTTCTTCTATTTTATATCTTTTCCAGAAGTGTTTTACAAAATTCCATCCTGAGGAACAGAAAAAACAACAAACTGTTCTATTGACTCAGTAACATTAAATGTCACACAAATGTCACTTTTAAAGTAGATGAGAACACTTTCCAAAATGAAATGAGTGACGCTAATGATATAAATCCCTTTGAAAATATAAATAACAAGGACGGTAAAACAAAATAAATGTGTTTAAACCTATTTTGTGATGAAAAGAACACATATTGGTATATGGAAAGGTAAAGGGTTAGCATTCTTTCCTCAGGCACCTTTGGTTTTTTATCTTTATTGTCATTCAGGTTCATATACCAGGTGTCTATCACTAAAAATTGAGCTTTACAATAAAGAACCATTTGTTAAGGAATCATTTGGCTGCTTTTCTCTATACAATTTGATGAAAATGAAGCCAGTGACAAATGATTGTTTATTCAGTAGAGCAAAAAACAAGCTTTTATGAGGAATATGTAGGAAATTACTGTTAGCTAAGAAATAAGATAAGAAATTCTGGAAAGTAAAGGGTGTAAGGTGTACAAATAACAAACAGGAAAATACACAAGTAAATATTAGTAATATATGTTGGCTGGCACATGCCAAATTCTGTAATTAGATCAGGTTAATAACTCGGTATTGTGAGTGATGGAGAAAGGATTGTTTTCAATGCTTTGAGAAAAAATTGGGGTAGATCAGAAAAGGAATAAAAATATAAGTAAAACTTAGATGCTGTCACCAGAAGTGGCTTTTAATTTTAATATTGTATTTTAATTTGTCATACCATAAAGACATAAAAAACTTAAAATTAACAGTGAAAACAGAAAGCACTACAATATAATGATGCTGAACAAGACACCATATATTGTGAAGTATTTGTTATATTTTTCTGCTCACCTGGAAGTACGTGTTCAAAATAATTCATTCTGAACGGAGCAGGCCAAAGTGGGGTGAGGAAAGCTTGACTAGAGGTTGAAAAGCTCATTTCCTGATGCTTTTCAATGCGCTGAAGTCTTTTATCATTCTGCTCTGGAATGAAACAAAGCCCTTTGCAGTGTGTTCTCAAGAGCAGACAGTGTCAAAATGTCTCTCTCCAGATCAAAGCACGCGCTTTTGGCAAAGTGCACACCATGTACTTCTTTGTGTCTAGAGAGCTCTGTGCCGGAGGAAAGGCAGCTTCCAGTCCTCACTCTCTCTGCCCCAAAGTACAGGTTATCATCTCAGGCTCTTCTAAGCCATGGAGGGCAGGAGTCTAAACCCATTCCTGACATGCTCGTGCAGAAGTAGGAGCTTCATATTAAGTACCTGCCTGAGAAAACAGGTTTCACCGAACCAAACCCAGCAAAGCTTTGACATAGCATACTTTGGGAGAATGGTCCCCACCACCCCCAGCCCCACGTCCCTGCTGGCACTCTTGGTGAAAGCTATTAGCTTGTTTCTGGAAGAACAGCTCCATGCTGAAGCTCTCCAATGAGGCTTTAAGGGAGGTACACATTTTTGTTTGCCTTTCTTCTGTGAAGAAAGTGATTCCGTTTCATGGAAGGGCATCAAAATTGGTTTATTTTGTATTCACATAAATATCAGGTAAATAAAGTGCCAGAACTGGTTTTCGCCACAGAAATGTCACTGCCTTATATCAGCAGAGAGAAAATTCCTATCCCCAAGTGCTTGGAACCATTATGATTATATAGGAATATTTTAAATTAATGAAATTAACAATTAGTGACACCATCTACTCCAGTGGTGCCCAGAGGTGGCATTCTCCAGTTTCTAGATTCACCAGAGGATCTTGGGATCAGGTTTATTTCAGTGACTATTCATCATTTTATTTGGATTACTTGTTACCCACAAGGGAGAGAGGACAATAAACTGGTTCTTTTCAAATGGCTTTCCCTCCACTCCTACACAGACAAATCTTACCTTTAGCAAGATATAAAAATCTTGTTTTAGTAATTCAGCCCTAGAATCCCCTTTTCTCTTTAAAAGCTAGATCAAGGATGCAAGGAGTCCTGCTTTCTGTGTCCCTAGTCAGGAGTACTTCTCTTAAGTCCAAGCCTCCAAAAGACACACAGAATCTTTCCTTCCTTTATTGCAAGCAGAAATTTCAAGGCTTACAAATCTATATTCCCTAATGTTTGCTACTCTGACTCTCCTCTCTGATCTCAGTTTCTATCAGGTGTTTCACTCTGCAGTTCCTCCCCTCTTCCTCCTACATGTGCTCCTCTGACAGCGTAATAACCATTTTAAATCTGCATTATTCTCTTTGCAATTTTCACACATCAAATTTAACTAGTGATATTCTTCCTCCCTACCACATAATGCAGAAAATGAGGCTGACTGATTCTGATAAAGCCTGCATCTCATTTTTGGATTTCAGCATTTGCTATCTTTTCCTCATTTGCTCTCTTTAAGAGACGTTAAGTCCTCTTAAGAGGTGGGTTAAGTCCTCTGATCTCCAGTGTACGTATGAAAAACCATATTTTGTCCAGATAGATTGGGAAGTAAAAAGTTGATCACACGACCTGGCAGATTTTCATGTGAAGATTTTTAGTATAACCAGGAGCTTCATGGAAGCGCTCTACATAGTTTGAAAATTACAGACTAGAGGCAAACAGTCTCTGTCCCTGAACACACACACACACACACTGAAATCTTCTGAAAATGTTATTCAGATGCTGATGACTAGTTTTCAGCCAATTTTCTGCTGGAGAAAGAAGTGACATTAAAAGCAAACGTATATACTCAAATATTTCTGGCTTCTAGGACTAATAGCTGTAATACTAAACATTATTCTTGACAATAAATTAAAGCAAGTCCACTCACATAGGCTCTGCTTAATGTATTCCCAGTAAAAAAAAAAAATGAGATTTTAATTTAAAAAAAATATACTAAAATGTACATACAGTCATACTTTAAGCATAGAATGGGCTTAATATCTAGAAAGGCAACTGCATCTGTGGACCTTGGAAGAATCAAGTCTCAACTTTTTAATGCCCTCTAAATGCATGCAAGAGGCATGAAAGACACCAAATGCAGCAGTTAAATCTCCATGATATTATGTGGAACTGTTTTCAAATCCCTAGGTAGGAGATATCTTTAAAATCCTTATTGAGGGTATTATTAGTGGAGTATAGTAGTAAACCCATTGCATTCCTGTTAGAACTAATGAAAATGACATTTTTTTTTCTGATAAAAATAAAATACACTCTATAATACTGAAGCTTGGCTTGTTACAGCTCTTAAACTTCCATTCTTCATGGAATGACATAAAATATCAGGCAGTGCTGTTGCAGAATATAAGGTTGTTATGTCATGCAATTATTTCCTTGTAAGTCAATGATCTAGGACAAGCAATATCTGGTGGATTCTGCCAGCTGGAAAACCAGTCAACATTTTTATTGCCAAAGAGGTTTTGCAGTCACAAGCAACACAAGATTGACTTTTTAACTTGGCCCTTGTAATATAACCAGCTGGTATCATTAAATCCTGGCTCTTATAGTAGCAATCTTTTTACAGTAAGTTGGGGAACAGTAAAAATGTTTAGACAACCTATAATGTTGTCATTATATACTCTTAAAAAGCCTTAGGTTTTAATTTTTGTACTGTTGCTGTAATCAATAAAAAATGCTAAGGAACACTCGACTACTTAGTTTCATTTAATAAAGATAGCCATTAATTCCTTTCCTTACAGTACAGACAACACCCGCAGCCTTTCCCTCATCCACTAGGTGGGTCATCTTGTCATAGAAGGAGATCAGGTTTGTCAAGCAGGACCTCGCTTTCATGAACCCATTCTGATTGGGCTTGATCACTTGATTGTCCTGTACATGATGCATGATGGCACTCGAGATGATCTGCTCCGTAACCTGCCCTGGCACCAACGTCAGACTGACATGCATTTAGTTCCCTGGATCCTCCTTCCAGCCCTTCTTGTACATGGGCATCACATTTACTAACCTCCACTAACAAGTGTTTGTGAGTCTTCTCCCAGTTGCTTATAGAATATTTCGTCTGCCACTTCATCCTGGTTGAATGGTCTATAAGAGACTCCCACCATGATATCTACCTTGTTGGTGTTCCCTCTGATTCTTACCCATAAACACTCAAGCCTATTGTCACTGTCATTAAGCTCTAGACAATCAAAATAATTCCAAACATACAGGGCTACCCCCTGCCTCTCCTTCCTTGCCTTTTCCTTCTGAAGATTGTATAGCCATCCATTGCATCACTCTGAAATTATGTTCTGCTAATCAAGACAATTAACAGACACGCTTTATACTCAAAGGGAACCTTTCAGTAAAATTTATGCTGAAAATAATTAAGATGGTGGAATTTATTTGATAAAATATTCATCAGTTCATCTGTAGTCTATCATATGTTTGAAACTAAGTACTCACTTGAAATAAATTAATTGAGATTTTAAATTTATTCTTATCTTATTTTTGATGAGGAAAGTTATGACAAACCTAAATACTTACCAGCACTAAAAGCTGTTCCATTAACAATTTCTCAGTAATATTTAACTAAGTATATAAAAATTATTCCTACACTGTCTTCCTACAGCTCATTTTACTCCTAGAAGACCACCATAGATCATACTGAACTACACTTTAGGCAGTATTAGGACTTTGTTAATCATTAGGTACCTAGACTTCCATTCTTCTTATTGAAGAACATTCTTCTAATCGAAGAAATAATATTTTCTTTTCCTTAGATTAGATGAAAAATATCACAATCAAATATGATGTCTATTATGTCTTGAACAACTGATACCATGAAAGACAAATCTCTCAAGAGTGGAGTAGGGCTCACAGCTCATATTGCTGCCCTCAAACTACATTTTCAAATTTCGGAACCTTGTAAGGTTACTCAGATTTTCCTGAAGAAGAGTTAAGAAAGACAATGATAGAAAATTTAAACCACGAAATTAACTATGTTCTCATTTTACTCCTTTGTTTAGGGCTGACTTGAAAAAAAGCATGCAAGCTAACTTGCAAGACCTCTATTTTTCCAGTAATTTACATAAGGTAAGATAAAGTAAAGGTGTAATAGGAAGCAGTATAGTACAGTTTGCAAAGAGTGATGAATTTAGAAGTAGATTTATTTATTTTCAAGTTCCCAGAACTTCATGAAGACTTACAACTACTTACCTAATGTGCAGGTTGTCTCTAAGTACTATTAACCCTTCCTATAGGCAGCTTTCAGTAACATTTTATTATCAAGTGCCTCGTTAAGGAGAATTTACCCTGTACTGAAGTATTTGTGACAATAGATCACAAAACATGCAGTACACAGCGCTAGGAGATCTTCATCCTGTTCTTTCAACAATGAATGAAGAAATATTGGTAGAAATGACTAGATTCTAAAGGCCATGACCTTCTCTTGGTCTGAACCAGAGAACCTCCTCAAAATGAGTATGACAAGAAAGTGAATTTAATGCTGCTTTAACACGACAAGTTGCTCTACTAAACTACTTTTGCTTTGTTCAATTTAGAAGGAAAAGAACAGATGGCAAAGAAGGGCTGTGGGTCGAAGATTGGTGGGTTTCATCCACGCCAGAAAAATAAACCATTACCAAGAAAATTCTTCTAGTGCAGGAACTCAGTTTCTTGTACAGTGAAACTGATAGAATTGTCAATGCCATTACTTTGGTTTATTTCAATTAACATGAACTGAGAGAACAAAAGTTTGAAAAATCAATTGAAAATTTCTACTAGGTAGCTTTCCAGTTAAAAAAAATATTAAAAAATATATTAGTAGAGTATGACAATCATCCTTCAATCATGGTACAATGATGCTTTTGGGAGCTGCACAAATCATGACTGCAAATTATTTCATTAGTAATTTTGTTGATTTTCTTTATTTTTACATTTAAATATTGTAGGCTTTTCTAGTGTAATCAGACTGCCATAGGGTTTTCATCAGTAACAGTTATCCTGCAGTTTTTTGCCCAGAAACATACCTTTAGGCAAGGAACATTCTTCACTTGCAAATTTTGCTGCCACTGAGGTTTTTTTCTGTCATCCAGAATTAAACAGTAGTAACTTTTTGTTGTATTTCTGTTTAATATGTTTTTGTTTATGGTCCACAAAGGCAAAAACAAAAAAAAATTTCAGACTGCTTCAATGGAGCTTTTGAAGTTTTTATTAGCAAGACCAAAAAAGGCAAATTTCTCAACAGTATAATGGTTAGATTTCTTTGAATTTCAAAGAATATTCCCATTCCTAAAAAATTCATAATTCATCCACAGTTGAGTGGTGACAGATGCTTTTACTGATTACCGTATTGCTTTACTTTCCAAAGATCAGCTCTTCATAAATACTGAATTGTAGTATTATTTATAAGAGCCTGTTTTCTTGAGTTTATTAATTCAGTAATCATTTTATAATCAATAAAAATGTCTGTAATTACTGAAATTAAAAAAAAATAATCTAAAAGACATTACATCTTTGTAACTGCTGTTCTTAGTAAGATACCTGAGGGATTTTTTTAAGCTGAGTCTCCAGGTGGGTGCAAAAGTCTGGTCATTTAAGGAAGTTATGGACTATTTTGTCATAAGATGCTTCTCCTCTGCCTTCTTGGCCATTACCCTAACCATCCTCTCTGAGACCATTGCTGCTGTCGTCTTTAGCACTTTTTTTACCAGATTTGCATAACAGAAGAACTGGGTAAGGGGCTCGTGGATATGATGGATATGAAGTTTTAAGGGAGAATTTAGATGTATTACATCCTGCAAGCTCATGTACATAGACTATCAGAAAAGTTCCAATAATCTACATGGCTTGTTTAAGAAAAGGCAGCCTATATAAAATTTTTCTGGACTATTTATAGTGTTTTCAGCAGTTCCACTGGAATTGGATGTATTCCTCCTTCATTAACCACTCCTGTTTCTCAACCTTTCTAAAACAAGAAGTATCTTGTACTCTTCCAGGGATGAGTAGCAACTTATGTGGGATAGATAGCTTTTTTCAACTGAGTATGAGCCACTTACTTATTTCTTGATAATATTAAAGGACATACTAAAGATGACAAAATTTCTGGCTTTTTTTCTGGATTAGAAATTACATTGCCTTTCTTTGAGGAGAAATAACTTTACTGAGTTTAACAGGCAATTTACTGAGGATTTTTTACTGCACTTGAAGGAAAAATATGTCAAAATCTTATTCATATAGACTTCCAAATACTTGAAGGATATGTTTCTAATTGATTATATTTGATGCTCTATAGCATGAGTTATTCTGTTGTCTTGTTATGGCAACTTTAGCTGTGTTGTCTATAAAATTGTATTCTCTGATAAAACAGTGGGATGAATTGATCACATTGGACATACTCTGAATTTTCTATTTAAATGCTTACTGTAATATTTTTTGCACTTAATTTGAATAGCATTTGATTTGCAGTACCAGAAATTTATATCAAAGGACATATATACAAGAAAGTATTTCTATCACTGTGTTACTGGTTTCTGCAGACACCTTTTCCTGTAGAATAAATTCTCCCTCTGATACAATTGGATATAGAATATGTGTACAAGATTTGCTTCAGTGATAGTTTTGAATGAGGGAAATTAAACATAATAGAACTCTGCCCTGAATTTAATTATTATGCCTTGTAAGGCATACATTCAAGTACTCTTTTATTCTTTTAAATGAGGAGCCAGGATTATAGAATACAGAGTGTTGGCATATAAAAGTCAAATAAGTATATTTTTCAATGTTTCATAAAGGGCTTGATCAAAATGTCACTACTTGGAAAACACAAACAACTTTTCCTTTTAACAGCTGTCCATATAAATCACAAATTATTTGCTAATTGTTAATAAGGATGTCCTCGATATCATACTGCACAATTTTAACTGCATAGTAAAGCTAATTATCTGGGAATATGTGTTTATTTTTCCTCTGCCATGAATCTTAAAAATACATTTCTATTAAGATTTTTCTATTGCAAAAACATTGCCTTCTAAATACTTTTATGACTGTTTTAAAAGTTTCTGTTCTAACACAAGCAAATATTTGAAATCTCACACTTCACTGTTAGATGGAAAGAAAATCAACCAGAAAATACTGGCAAGTACTGTAAATTATATCTGTTTCCCAGCCAGAGCATCTGGTCTTTTGGCAGACACTCTTGGCAAATCTGTTATAGTGGAGGCTTTAAGTTTCTGTTCCTGAGAATTTTGTTTGCCTTATTTTGCTAAGTGGGAAATGGACACTGACGTTCCTACTGCTTATGATATTTGGGAAACTAATCCTGCCTGAGGCTTTCAAGGGGAGTCTCTATAAGTAATACTATTTAAAAATCTACATCATACTTTTTCTTGGGAAATGTTGAGTACAGTCCCTCTGAAAAATATTTGCTCATAAACTTCTCAGTGAAATGCTTTTACAAATTAATTTTCGACCCATTTTAGATAGAGTTTTTGAGTATTTGATGTTCAGGATGTATTATTTAGTCTTTGTAGTGTATGGTCAGTTCATTAGTTGTGTGACTTGGTGAAATTATGAGCAGTTCCTGCAGCATAGTGTTTGTTTCAGTCAAAGGAACGTAAAAGCTTTAGGGAGTAGAGCATAAGATATTAAAATGTTGATGAAATTTTCTGCTTTTTTATGACAAAGATGAGCAGCATATCTTTTCAGAAGACGCTGAGCTGGGGCTGTTGCCCAGACTCAGACCTAATTCTCAGAATTAGATTCAGGTTCTTCTGGAGATTGGACAGCTTTACAAACTCTGAAAGGAAAGAATCAAAACACACAGGAACACAACAGTCAACAGATCACTTGAAAATCCCAGCTTTCCCTGTATTTTGTACATATCTCATACACCAAACCTAAGTTTAGCTACTTTTTCTTCAGCTAAGAGTAACAGAAGGATCAGTGTTTATTGAATCTTTTTGTTGTTTTTATTTTGATATCTATTACATGACTGTAGTACATAAACTTCACTGCCAAATATTTTGTGTGGCTTTCTGAGTGTTTTCAGTATTTTTATTTAGTTTTGAATACATCTGTCTATATTTGCACACACAAAAACTGATCATTCACAATCCTTTCCCTATAAAGAAGGAGTTCTCTGGGGGCTCACAGAGCTGTGAAGGAAGATGCTAGGGAATTGAAAGTCAGATGCACTTCAGCAGCTTCACAGATGAGTTTTTCATGATTCACCTAGTTCTAGCAATAGGTTGCCAGCAGTTACGTTGTTCCCCGAGTGTCAAAGTGGAAAATGCTGAAGAATAGAGAAGTTGTCACCTTGACAGTCTGTCTTTGTCTGTAGAAACAGATATTAAAATAGCCTGACCCTTGGAAGACAATGCCTCATTTTGTGAATTGAGGGTAGGACTAGATATAAAAATGGCTGTACTGTCTCTGACCATAGATCTGTCTCACATAATATCCTACCTTTGGTACTAGCTTGCTTACAGGAGACGCTGAAGGGAAGAATATATGCAAAGTACACACATGCTATTGTTTTCTCTGGTATCTTTTCCTAGCTTCTGGCAATAAGACTGGAAACCAGAATTTTCAGTATTAGTAACCCCTTTTCTTTCATGAATTTACCTAATTCCCTTTTGATCCCCTTCATCATTTTAACATCTGCAATCCCTAATGACCTCTGTTATGTGTTATGCAAAGAAATACTCATCTTTTTTAAACTTGTCAAATACTTTTGCTTAGTACACATTACCCACTCCATCCATCCATGACTTCATACATCATTGCCATATTCCACAGTTGTTGCTTTTCCAGAAACCTCTAGAAACCTCTTCTTGTGTAGATACCATGTGATATAGAAGTTTGCTGCTATTCACTTTGCTATTGTGTTTTAAAACCTTTTCTAGTGACACTCATTTTTGAGATGGTACCTCATGACTCATCCTGAATAAGAAATGGCTTTGGTCTGGGAACATCCTTTCAATAGGGAATACTGATCCAGGTAGTTAATTTTGTTTTTCTACTGTGACCTTACTATCACTACATGGTACCTTTATGTCACAATTTAATATTTACCCTTATGTTATTATTACTTTATAAGAGTTTAGAAAATTGATCACTGACATCTCTTTTTTCCTGATTTACTATCTTTTTTTCCTGATTTACTATCTTCGTGCCTATAAACCCCCAAAACTTCTGAATCATTCTCTATTTCCCATAGGTGGACACAGGTTCTACTTTCTGTAGAATATACTTTCTTGTTTTAATAACTGCCTATAGACCATTGTATAAACCTTTTCATGCATTGTACATGTTTACTTTGTGTATCTAGACACTGCTACCTGCAAGCATTTTATTCTTATGTTGCTCATTATTTATTTATTTATTTTAAATGGTATTTCTTCTTTATGAAATTTAATACTCCTTACAGGAATTATTTTACTTATTTCATCTCTTATACAGTACAACTATGCTTCTAGTTACGCTCATCTTATTTTAATATGATTCAAAGAATACCAAAAGAACATATTCCATTACTGCCATTGTGAAACAACTGAAATATTTTCATATGGGCATTTAATCACTATGATTTGCATCCTTTCAGTCATCTCAGATCAGTAAGTATATACATGGATTTTCAAGTACTGTTCAAGCAAGATTTTCAAGCACCCTGAGCTCTGCGAAATTTGGTTATTCTCAGCCTCTGACAAAATCCTGCTTTCATTGACGTGTAAAATACTACAACCACCTGCTGAGTTTCGACATTATATTCTTCTGCAAGAAAATTACTTTTTGTTTGGAAATGAATAGCACCTCAGGCTCACTGAATGGCTAGTTGTCTGATGAAGGTCTGCATTCTCTGTTTTTTCATAGCTGGGGATCATCTCTTCCAGTGTGAACAGCCTCTCTGCCTTCACCTGTTACCTGGGCAGAGAAGTCGGCTGGCATACAGGTTACTGTGGGTGAGTGGAATGGTTGCTACTCCCAGGGGTAGTAATACGGTATGTAGTAGCAGCTAGGGGTCTGGCAATAAGGACAAGTAGCAGGAAGAAAACCCCCTGAACCTACCTCTCTCTTCCTTTACCTCGGCCTGAGTGGCTTAGTAGGTTCTACTGTGGGAGACAGAAAATGGTCCTTGCAAGAGATGCTGTAATTGCAGCTAATCGGTTGCACTGAGTGGTTAACGTGAATGAGAATCCCAGGGCTGTGAATATCTTATACATGAAAAGCAGCAGAGGAAGAAGAGGAAAAGTAGCAGATCCAAAGAGGAGTTTAGTATTGGGAGGTTGGAGATCAGACTATTTCTATCCCAAATTTCTTTGAAGCCTTCCGGCTTTGTCTGACAGCCAGGAACTTATTCCAAAACATCTCTAATTCTTTGCAGTCTTTACTTCCTCCCTGGATGACCACCAACCTTCTTCTCCCTTTGCCCCAGAGCTGCCATTACCTCTGCTGCAGTTTCAATTTCATTGACCAGTCATCCTGGATGCAGCAACATTCACCTTTACTTGTGCAGGCAAACTGCAATGCATGGCTGTTGTGGGGTCTTGCAGTTTAGGAACACATCCCTTTTTTTATTATCTGAGTGAGCAGTTTCACCAACAGTGAATTTAAGCCACTCACAAGCACTTGCTGTGCATTCGTCTGAATGTAGACCTAACAAATATTTTATTTTACTTGCTGGTCACAGTCTAGAGACAGGTGGGTACTATTGGGGTCGGTTATGAAATATTATCCTGTTTCATCTCTTCTTCTAGAGTGGAATCTTTGCTTTTGCAAAGGAAGCATAGAATTTTAATTGGAAGTTAATTCATCAAGAACAAACTATGAATTAAGAAGTTGAACTCACTAATTCATAAATTAAAAAAAGATACAGACAGCTAAGCTGACTAGTTGAATAAATGCTCACATTAAATAATCTTAATGAACATTCTTTAGTGTCAGATAAAATCTTTCTTAGCTTTTGATGCTGGCTGCTCAGGTTGGAAAGCAGATGGGCCATATAGCAACTATCAGTAAACCAGGCTTAAGAGGTGACTTTCTGGATGGTGAATCACTGGCATACTTTTTTATCTTTTTTGCTTTTCCTCTTATCCTCTGTCCTTATTGGAGGGGCATTATTTTACACCAAAATAATTTCTCATTGAATTTGCCTTAGTTGAACAGGTTTTGGTGGGGATTCTCATACTGAGTAATGAAGTGGTCATGTACAACAAAGAAAATGGAGTTGTTGGGGCCTTTGATGAATGCAACTTTCACAGATAGTGATAGCCTTATCATGATCATGCCCTGAGACTGAGGGAAAATAGGGTTTAGAAAATGTCTTGAAAATAAGACTTGTTTTCAGAACATTTCCAAAACAGAAATAGCTGAAGCATCAGGCTGTGTGATCAAACCCGTATTAAAAGAAAAGAAAAAAAAAATCTAGGATAGGCCCATATCCTAGATTAGGCAATACTTTTCTCATGTATTTGCTAGCATGAGAAATGCCTGGAATTGTATGAGGGTAGCATACACATATTTAATAGCAGCCAATTTAGATACCAACATTATAGAGGTACAATAGGGCTTAGGGCACACTGTAGAATTATGTGAGCAGCAGAAAAACTGGTGGACAGTTTGGTCAGTCTGGTCCTTGCTACAGGACCAAGTACTTACTGCCCCCCGTATATGAAAGCAGTCTCAGATATACAGAAAAGGCACTGCAGTTAAAGCAATACTGGGATTTAGGTCAACAGCTTCTTGATTGAAGCTTCTCGTGCTTGAGAATTATAAACAGCAATTTCCTTCATAAGTTGGCAGCATGAGTTCTGTCTCAAAAAGTATGATATTAGCATTGATATAAGCAGTATGCAAACTTCCTAAGTATAAGTGGCCTCTGCAAGTAGGTGGAGCTGAATAGTCCAAGTGTAAGATTAATGCATTGATCAAGGAGCTTACTCATATTGCCTAGGATCAGTTAATCAGCTGCTGGTTTACATACACTCTGTTTGCAAAAGAGATGTTCTCTCTTACCTTCAACTTTGCCAGAGATCAATCCCTATTTAGAATCAATTTATACCCTTTGCAACTCCCTTTCAAGAGTTTGGGTGATGCATTAGAGCCTGTGTGGCCGATTTCTCTGTTGCTGTCAGGATGCAATCTTGGATTCATTTACTTTTCTCCACTAAAAAAATTAAAGTGATAATATCTTTCCAGAGAATTTAACTTAGCTCAGAAAATTGTTGATCTTATCAAAGGATATGCTGAAACTTACTAAGCAGGTAGCAGGTAGCCCAGAGAATATTTGAAGTTCACTGTTAGAGTTGTGGGAAGATAAGAATGTCTTTACCCCCTCTAAAGGAAGCAAAAGGCTTGCACATTGTAAAAGCACCTGCTGTATTTATCACCATGCAGTCTATGCCACAGAGGTTAATTTCTCTGCTCAATAAACTGAAATTAGATAATTTTTATTTATACAGTTAAGAAAAAGCAGTGTTGGAAATAATCAAGATCTGCAATACAAGGGACATCCTTCATCTAAGACAATGGGGAGAAAAAAATCCTGAGTCCTCTCCCACCCCCAAAGGAAAAAAACAAACTACTACATTGATCTTACTGTGGAATAAGTGAAGGTATTAATTGCATTCATCAATTTGCCAAATAAAACTGAGTTGCATAAAATGAATTTAAATAGGCTGGTGATATGCACTGAAGAATTGTCTTGCTATTGGGAAATCGAATCAGTTTAAGGCTTTCAGAGCTGAGACCATTAATTTTTCAGTGCTGGACCCTGGCAGAGGCAAGACCACGAGAGAAGTGCACACTCCAGCCAGTCTCTGCTGTACATGAGCTATCAACTATGACAGCGTTCAGGGTAAAGCTTCCCTGGCCTAATCTTGATAATATCAGACAATCGGAGTCAGATTAAATTAGTTTAATTTCCTATCTGGTGGCAGGTATTTAACATCTGAAACACAAGGTAGTTAACCCACATCAGCCTTTAACATACCTTTTTAAACATTTTGAGAAAGTGAAAAATAAATATACCCTTTTCAAAGCATTTGATAGAGCTCAAAGATTCTAGACATCCCTTTTCTGTCTGATCCACTTGCTTGGTAGAGTCACTGGTCATTCTTGAGATTATTCTCCTTCATTTCTCTTTAAGAGGGCAACGAATTAAAAAAAAAAAAAAAAAAAAAGTGAGGAAAGCCCCCTGGAAAATCTCTATTCAAAGTTAGGATTCCTTACATATAGCTGCTGCTAAGTGATCCAGCTATCTCAGCATAGAAGTATCATTCTAGAAGACATGTCTAAGAAAATAAATTATTTTGCTTGTTTTGCAATCATATGTTCTTTTGATTTCCAAGTGTTTTCAAAGGAACAAACTAAAAATGGAATATGTATACAAAATAATTTCAAAATGAAAAGTCAGCATGCTTTTATTGAAAAAATAATCAAAAAGCAAATAAATACTTCTGAGGGTTTTTATTTGTTCTCCTTTTGGTTGGCATTCAACCCTTCACATTTTTATGAAAATAAAATTAATTCTAGAACCTTTGGTTTCACTCATTCTACATCTGTCATCTGTATCGTGCATCAGGCATCAGCCTGGAGAAAAGGAGGCTGAGGGGAGACCTTATTGCTCTCTACAACTACCTGAAAGGAGGGTGTAGAGAGGTGGGGATCAGTCTCTTCTCCCAAGTCACAGGCGACAGGACAAGAGCAAATGGCCTCATGTTGCACCAGGGAAGATTCAGATTGGATATTAGTAAAGATTTTTACACTGAAAGGGTTATTAAGCATTGGACTGGGCTGCCCAGGGAAGTGGCTGAGGCACCATCCCTGGAGGTACTTAAAAGACGGGTTGACATAGTGATTAGTGACATGGTTTAGTGATGGTTTTTTATCAAGTTACGTTGATGGTTGGACCAGATGATCTTAAATGTCCCTTCCAACCTAGACAATTCTATGATTCCATGATTCTGTGATCATGTAAATGATCTGTATCATGTGTATCTAAATCTCATTCTGGTTAGATAGTTAACACATTTGTTAGTTAACTATTTGCTGCTAGAAAGCAGAAGTTTGTTTATGTTTCTACTCCTGTTAACCTCTCAAATTACCAGAAGTACTGCTTATTCTTTTCTGGTTTTCCATAAGGAGAGGCTCTTAATTGCCTTAGCTCAAAACACCTTTGCCACAAGGGCTAACATAAAACTCAGTTCTGCTAATCGTAATCAAGACATATCCTGAATGGAGAAATATTTGGATTTGCCACAAATCTTTATAAAATTTTCATTTACCCTCTGTGATGCAGATAAATTCTTGCTCTTGTCAACCTTTTTTTTCTGTTCATGTATTAGATATGATTATTATTTTTTAATGCAGAACAAACTCATATTCAATAATAAATCATTGTGAAGTTTCAGCACAGAAATCATATTAAAAACTATGCGTATTTCCTTTCACTCCATATATCACCAGGGAACATCAAGCTTCAGCTTGATGCTGGGTGTCTTGAAAAACATTTTTGTGGTCAAAGAAGTACTGATCTTCACATTCTAGCTTGTCTCAATTGACACCAAAACCCAAGCTTAAAGTATAGCAGTATTTCAAATGGGCCAAGAGCTTTTGAGCACCACAGAGACAGGATAATGCTTTTAGTATTTTTAAGATTGCTATACTTTGGACTTTTATGACATTCATAAATGAGTCTTTATGATCATTTAATGACCCTACAGTTGCTGTTTAATGGGACAAGAAGTATTGTATAAAAGAATTGGTGCTTAATTAAGTCTACATACCCTCAAAACACATCCCTTCCAGTTGATTTCAGACACTTGGTGACTTTAAACCAGCAGCTATGTTTCAGATTAATGAGAGAGCATGCTCTGCACAAACTACTGATAATCACAGAATCACAGAATTGTCAGAGTTGGAAGGGACCTCTAGAGATCATCTGGTCCAACTCCCCTGCAAAAGCAGGGCTGCACTCAGAGCATATCACTCAGGACTGCAACCAGGCGGGTCTTGAAGATCTCCAGAGAAGGGGACTCCACGACCTCCCTGGGCAGCCTGTCCCAGGGCTCTGCCACCTTCACAGTAAAGCAGTTCTTCCTCCTATTTGAATGGAACTTCCCATGTTCCAGCTTGTGCCCTTTGCCCCTCATCCTGTCACTGGGAACCACTGAAAAGAGTCTGGCTCCATCCTCCTTCAGCCCATCCTTTAGATCCTTCATGATGTCATAATTTATGGGGACTGTGGACTGGAAGCCAAGTCAAGTTCTCATTGGCAAATAAACATCAGACTGTGAATTAGAAAAAGAACATTATAAAAAGTGAAACAAATAAAAAATAATCCCCTCCACAAACTAAGCAAGGTACTGACAGCTAAAGTGTTTGGAGGAGGTGTTTGCTGAGGCCAGCATCTCGTTGTCCTTAACGTTTGGCCCATAGCATGGCAGCAGAAGTTCACCCGGTGGTGGCCCAGTGCGGCCCAAAGGCCTGCCCCCAGGCACCGCCGGGGAAGGCGGGCGGGCCGCGCTGCGGGACAGGCCTCGGGCGGGCTCGGCAAAGCAGGTACCGGGGAGGGGTCCCCGGGGAGGCTGAGGTGTCCCCTCGGCACTGACCGGGTGTCCCAGCTGCAGGCAAAGCT
>JAOQGH010000023.1:53724290-53734436 GCA_025769975.1 Gallinago jamesoni
TTTCTCCAGAAGAATCCTGTGGGACACTGTATCAAAGGCCTTGCTAAAGTCTAGGTAAATAACATCCACAGCCTTTCAGATGAAAACAATTATTTTACTGTGTTGTTTCATTTTTGTTACATCATTTTGGTTTTCAGTCTTCCAATTAAAGAAATTCAAGCCTCACTATTCAGAAAACTACTTATATGTCACTGGTGTCACAGGGACAAATATTCAAGCGGTATGACATATTAGTGTACTTTTTTCCAGCTTATGTACTTCAATCAATTTTCATCCTTTAGTGCAATTATATTTGTTCCTTTTTCAGGGCTATTTCCAGAATATCAGATAATTTTTCTCAGTGTGTGTCCAAAAATTAGATAAACATCATGCTAATGCATTTGTCATAGGAAGAGAAAGGCTCTTGCACAAGAAGTGTAATTCACAAGCTCCACTGAAAACATGTCAGGAACCCAACCAAGACAAACTTTCCATTCCACAGCCAGCTTGCTCAGATGAGTCACAACTCTTGGCACAACCTCTGGTTTCATGCGTGCTCTGACCCACGCCCAGAAAAAAAAATCTCCAAGGACCATTCCCACTAAATTTTCCTTTAAAAAGAAAAATAAAAAATAAAAAAATAATAGAATTTCCAGAGCAATAGCTAATCCTGTCTTTATTACATAAGGATTTCTCATACTTTTGGTTTAATACATTTGACTCCAGCCTGGATAGGCTCTGGCACTAATCTGGACTGAATTTTAGTGTCGATGAATCGTCCATCCTGACAGCTAAATGCATGATATGAAGGATTCAAAGGACTGGTGCAGTTGCTTATAATCAAGAAAGGTAGAGTTTCTAAAAGGGAAAGGTTTAAGCAAAAGAAATTGGTTTTGCTTGTTTGTTTTTTAAGTAGAAATTATGTTTTCCTAGGAGATAGAATTGTGGAATATGTCACTGAGAAATCAGAGGATGCTACCCTTTTTTAAAACATATGAAACCCCTGGTAAATTTATGTCATGTCAGACTGTGTTTTGGCTTTCAAGAACTTGCAAAATATTTTTGTCTCTTTTGCTGTAAGATCAAACATTTTATAAACCATTATTTGCTCTTCTTCACTACCGATGGAGACAGCTGAGAAAGACACGGAAGAAAAGGCAGGGAGGGACATAACTCTATAATCTTTATTATCCTTGCACAGTCCTGTAGAGTGGGAGCTGGCAAAAGACAGAACTTTCTGCACCAAATTTATCACTGATTTATAAAAAAATCCCTCCATGCACAGAGAGCAGTGTGAAGGTATGTTTTTCAGGCATGCTCTCTTCTGTACATCTCCAGAGACATCCACCAAGAAGCATACTGTATTTAAGGCTTTCTGTTAGATTCCAGAAGCTTTCTAGAATATGGGAAATTGCGTTTGGGAACCCAGGAATGTTCCTCCACAAATTTGTGTTTGCTGGAATAAATATAGCCCAAGTGCTTGAGAAATGTTACTAAAGCTGAGGTTGTAAACTCCTGTTGTAACTGGTCCTAAGCAGATTCAATGTGGCATTAAGCAATTAGAAGGAACCATATTTAATAAGGAAATTGTTAACATATGCATAGGCAAAGTATCTTATGCATATTTCTTTTAATAAAAAACACAAAGTTTTGGGTTATTTGAACTTTCTTGTTTTGTCCAGTTCTTTGACAATTCATAAGGTGAATGTTTTAGGTCTGTGTGGGTTATACCATGAAGTTCTAAAAATGTAATTGACTAGAGTTCAGGTGTGATAACAAATGTGGACATCATCATCATTTTAGAGTAATGTCCTAAAACAAAATCTGCTTTTTCTCACTTGAAGTGGCCTACTTGAATTTCAGTTAAACAATTTCTTCTAAAAAAGAAAATTTTGACTATGAGGATCGTGAGGCACTAGGACAGGCTGCCCCCTCCCTGGAAGAGTTCAAAGTCAGGTTGGATGGAGCTATGAGCAACATGATCTGGTGAAAGACATCTTTGCCCACTGCACGGGGGTTGCAATTAGATGTTGTTTAAAGGTCCCTTCTAATCCAAATCATTCTGTGATTCTATGATAACTTTTGTGTTCTAGAGTACCCCCCCCCCGGCAACTCTTAAATATTGATTATTCACTATCCTACATTTTTATGCAAATGAGAGAGACTGAGGCACATAAGACAATCAAAACCCAGCTATTTGTATAAGACACCTGTGATTTCAGTGATGGGCCAGGTTTCTGGTTCTGAATGCAGAATTTTGGCTAGTCAGCTGGCTCTGCAGCCCTATACTGGGGTACAGTTTATCGCTCCTTGACTTTTAACAGCCTGAGACAAAATTAATGGTCTAAATAATTTAGGGCTGCAGTTAGTTAGCTCTTCAAGGCTGCAAGAACTCACTGAGAGACAGAGGCTTTGCAAAGCACAGGCACTTCACAGGGAAAAACAACGCTGAGATGACTGCTTGAATTAGTGGAGGGGACTTCTGGAGGCCTTTCATCTCATTACTGTTCAATTAATAGCTAGCCATAATCTAGACATTAATGAGGGATGCAACTGGAACTGCAAAGAAATAACATAATTAGGCCCTGAATTTAATTATTCACAAAATTACATGGAGATGCTTTTATTTTAAATAAAGTTAATTAGGTTGTTTTTCTAATTGGATTTTTTTATAGATTCTAAGATTTACTCTGTGGAAATACATCTTAGAAAATTCCTTCTGTCTCTCACATGTTCTTCCAGGTGTCCATTACAACAACAGTCACTCTGTGCTGTATAATATGACTTCTTAAAACCTGTTTCTTTCCTCCTTGACAGATTTCTCTGGACTTGCGTAAAGCTCTATATGATGAACTTACTAAACATGAAGGGCTACCTTTAAAAAACATGACATCTCAGATTGTGTACCAAAATTTCATCTGTTGACATTTATTAATGCTAATTGGCAATTGGATTTCTGATTGGTTTGATAATAGTTACTTGGTTTATGAGTGTTAATGTCCAGTTATAATTTTGTGCTCATCCAGAGGGGCAGACTGGCAGACTGTAACAACTGCAGTGCAGAAGACATTTAGAATTGAAAACATGAAATAACAGCAACCAACCTTCATTTCTAACTAGAAAAACCAAAAAAGCTGAAGGAAAAATTAGTCAGAAAACTTTAAAATAAAATTAACTAAATAGCTGAAAATGTTTACAAAAATGTTTTAACAATAAGACATGTCATTACCTTAAAAAAACACCCTTCTGCTCAGACATTGTTCTTACTTTGTTACTGATCATTTAGTCACTCTTCCTGAAAAAAGATCAAACCCACCACCCAAAAAAATGTTGATGGTGTCTACAATTTTGCTACAAAGATGTAACAGACTGTCAGCTATAAGAGACAAGCTGAAGTCTCTTAATCTGCAAATATTTGTTTATTGAAAAGGGATATTTTTTCCTCTGTGTGCTTCTCACAAACTACCTATTAAATAGCTGATTAAAAAATGAATTTATAAAATGAGACGTTCTGTAAACATCTGACAGTTGTATTAATAGCAGAGTGTCATGTCATTAAAACAATACCTACAGTTATTATGTCATGACTTTGAGGAGGACTGTTAGAAGAATGGCATCTTTAAGATTGCACCACAGTATTTATCCCTAACTGGAAGAGAACAGCTTACTTTTTACCATGCTAAATAGGTAGGTGTCATGGTTCAGCCCCAGCTGGCAATGAAGAACCACACAACCATTTGCTCACACCTCACTATCCCGTGGCAGGACAGGGGAAGAATTGGAAGAAAAAAGCAGAACTCATGGGTTGAGATAGAGACAGTTTAACAGAACAGCGAAGGAAAGGGGAAAACAACTGATAAAGGAATACACAAATGCCATTAATGTACAACTGCTCACCGATCAGAACCTGGAAAAATCCCAGCCCCCTCACAAGTGGCACTTGTTGCCCCTTCCTAGGCCAGCTCCATCAGCTACCTACTAAGCTATAGGTCACATTGTATTGAATAGCCCTTGGACTAGTTTGGGTCAGCCATCCCTGGCTGTGTCCCTTCCCAGCATCTTGTGAAAATTAACCCTATCCCTGCTGGAACCGGGACAGTAAGGAAATAAACTCTTTGAAGTGTTGAAAATAAAAGCTGCTGATGAAATTTTCACACTGATTGTTTTCTTGGAGTAGGCTTATTTTCTGATTGAACTTTGAAAAACATCTTTATACTTCTTAATTTAAAAAGAAATTTGTCATTAAGTTAAACAAGTAATTAAAATGTATATTTTTTCCAAAAATATTTAAAAAACCCTACAGAATCATTTTAAAATGATCTATAATAATGTATAAATGATTTTGGTTGATCTTATCTGAATGCTTATGAATATGATTTGGGGTGCTGGGGGATGTTAATATATTTGAACAGAAAAATAACATCTTTTCTAAATTTCATAGCAAGAACTAGCCTCTTTTCTAAGAAGGCATGGAATTTTGTTGTTATTTTTGCAAAGCTAATAAAATTTGAACTAGTCAATTGCACTTTTAGAATTTTGTGGTAAACCCTGGTCCCGTTGGAATGTAAAGGAGCTAAACCCTGTATTGATTTGCTTCGTTTCAAAAGCAACAGGAAGGAGGTCTGCTACCAGAATTCTTCCAAATCATTAGAGTCCAGAGAGCACAGAAAAGAAATAGGTCTAAGCAGACATAACATCTCCTGTATTTTAGGCACGTTCTCCCAGCAGTTGATTAAGGTTAGCATGTGCAGGTTGCAGATACAGACCAGGATGTACAATGAGACAGGAAGACGTTGTTCTGCCAGGTTGATTCCAGTTAATTCCTCTCAGCAACGTGTTTGCTCAGAGACAATAAAATTCAAATCAGTTTGAATTTACTTACCACACTGACAACTTTGCTGCCAGCTCCCAGTATACTGAGAAGGCAGATGGTCTGAAATGAGCCTAATAATGCATACAGTTAATGGTGAACTGGGTTCCTGGCGATTTGTGATTTCAGAGTGATAATCAGCACAGCGTGGGTTGATAGAAGCTCGGCTTGAGGACAGGATAGACGGGAAAAAAATATGGCATTAGCAGGGACAGCCATGCACCCCTTCAGTCCCCAGGCTGCTGAAACCAGGCCCAGCAGCAGAAGATGGGAGGTTGGCAGAGCTCCCTCTTATACCACCTCCAACACAGCTGGCTGCATCATGAGCTTGGAAGAGAGTGTGGACTAATAGCCACAGGTGTTGCAATGTTTCCTGCTGCTCTGACCTGCTGTCTTCCCTTCTGGAGAGTCCCGCAATCTGGCTGAGCCCAGAGTGGTAGCTGGACAGAGCTGAGAAGGAAAGTGGTTCAGGTGGTTTCAGAGCAAAATGGTCTATGAGATAAGAGGCGGAGTTGTAAAGGACCCCCTCCCAAGCTGCCTGTGTCAGAAGTCACAAGAGCTAGGGTGAGAACTTGCCTGTGTTGAGATTAAATTATTTTGTCCCAATATTGTTGGGTTGTTGGTTTTGTGTTTTTTTGTTGGGGGGGGGTTTGGGGGAGGGAAGGTATGCAAAGAAAATCATACCAATTTTGCCACTGTAATTAGAAAAATAATTTAAAAGACTTTTGGTACAATCTGTTAGTCCCCTTCCTTTTACAGTCATAACACTACAGAGAACCAAATTACTCTATCTTGCAACATGGATTGGCTAATCTTTCATGGTATTTTCAAGTTTCTTCCTGTTAGTAAATTGCTTCATTCTGGCTGTAAACATAAACACTCTGATTATGCCTGTACAGATATATCACTGAATGACTGAAGTCAATACCTTGAAAGTATCAAACATTGTGAATTTGTGTTCAGACTTCATGTTTCCCAAGTCTTAAGCCCATTCAGAGAGCACAAAATATTCTTCTGTTAATAATTAATTTTTCACCCCTATTCTATCTCTAAAGTAAATCTCTGCCAGGTGGTGAGAATTCAGGTGGAGAATTTTCTGGATACATTCTGCTGCTGAATACAATTTCATCAATGGTTTATTCTTTGCCTCTGATGATTCTAAGGTTTGGAAGGGGAAAAGAAGGGTAGAAATGGGAGATACTTTCCAGGTATTTAATTTATTTTCTGAGAAGAGTGACAGTAGGTATTGGTCTGTCTGATTTTCACATGACTGAAGACAATCAAGAGATTTTTTCATTCATGTCTTAAGCACTACCTGTATTTTACATTCACATGCCTCTATAAACATGCCAGGGCTCTGGTATTAAGTTCTGGTTCACTGTTTCCTGAGCAGAACTCAAAACTTCAGTTATGAGACTTTTACCTGTGAACAAAGGTCATTTGAGGCACACATTCAGGGTTCCAGAGTTGGTGGAACTATTGCAGACCCGCCTGGATGCAGTTCTGAGTGATGTGCTCTAGGCGTTCCTGCTTTAGCAGGACAGTTGGACTAGATGATCTCTAGAGGTCCCTTCCAACTCTGGCAATTCCATGATTCCCTGATTCTGTGATTGGATAGGCAGAGGTACAGCTTTCTATACACTATTCCTACTCTCTTTGATTCACAGCTCTGATTGTGTGCTATACAAATTATTCTCATATTCTGGTTCTATTTTCCAAGAAACCATTTGGCAGTTCCTTTTTTAGGAACCTTTCTTTTGTTGTAGTTTTCAGAAACAAATCAATAGCTGCCTATTCTAGGAACTATTCACCCTCTGATGTACCAGCTTCCCAAAATATTTCTAGCAGTGTACTTCGGGTAACTTTCATTTGCTATTTTATGCTTTGAGAAATTTTCAATGCCATTAATCAGGGCTTATTTGATCTCAAAAAAAGATACAGCTCTTCATGTATCTATGAAGAAGGGTAGAAACATTGCATGGTTTTCTTTATTGTAGCACCAGGAATAACATCCAGAAGATTAAATACTTATTTTTAAGAGAAGAGGATTTTGGAATATATGTGGTAGAAAAGCAGGTAGAGCAGAATAATTTGGAAGTCTGGGGGCCACTTGACCCAAAGGAGGGCCAATTGCAAAGTTAGGACTATTTTCAAGGTGTGAAAAAATATATATAGAAATTCCATTGTTGCATCTGTCCATTGCCTCTGTACTTTCACTGTTCATCTCCAAAAGGTCTGTCTCTGGCTTGACTGTAACCCAATAAGTATTAGAAAATGGCAGCAAGATCGACTCTTAGACTTTTTTTTCTTAGAAGTGAGGAATCACAGTTGACTCTGTGTCTTCTTGTACATCATGTGTCCCCCACCTTTCTGGCCCCCCATTGGAATTGCTGTAGTGCTAGGAAGGCCAAAACTGAACACAAGGCTCCAAGTGCAGTTGTACAAATGCTGAACGGAACAGACTAATTTCTTCCGTTGACTTGCTGTCTAAAGTCTTTTTAATACAGCCCAATATGAAGTTAGTTTTCTGTATTGCAAGAATACACTTCTGAGTCACCCTTAACTTGCTGTTCATCGGTATCTCCAGGTCCTTTTCTGCAAATCTGTTTTCCATTTCTCAGTGCCCAACCTGCTCTGCTACAGGGCATTATTCTGCCCCAGGTGAACAATTTTGCACTGGCCTTTGTTGAACTTCATAAAGTTCCTGTCAAATCAATTTTACAACCTAATAAGGTCTTTCTGAGTTGCAGACCCCCCTTCCAGCACATCAGACTATATCCCTAAGCTTTCCAAGGATGCAGTCCATCTTGCCTATAAGTACTTTTGTGGCTTTATGTGTGCATGCATGATTATTGCCATCCACAAAGTATGTTTTAGCTCCTCTGATTCAGTCACTCATTTAATAACTCTTCAACAGCCACCACCTCATTTTTTCAGAAGAGTCACTTGGAATGCTTGACCTCCTTTTCCTGTTGTGCCCCCTACTTCAAAACTCCTCTGACTTGTAGATGAAGTCATATCTTCCTGCTTGATGTAAGAGCTTCAACTGTCTTGTCTTCTGCAGAAAAAGAAAAACAGAAGGCAACACATCTGAAGAGCCATCAAAGGCAAGGAACACAGCTTCTGGAAAACTGAAAGACTGATAGCAGATGAATCCAGATAACCTTATTACTTATAATAAATTATAAGATCTCCCTATATCTATGGATTGAGCAATTAGCCCTAGAATTTTTGCTACATATCAGGTCTCACATTGAAAGTTCAGCCCTTTTTTCCCCACATTTTACATGCTTTAGAATTGGATGTTATCTTATTAAGTGCTCTGATTGCTGGAGTATAGGACTTGGTGCAAAGATTACATTTTAGGAACATGAGCATTAATCTGCTTTCATCTGATCTGACATCTTGCTGAAAATTTGCTGTTGTCTTGCTGTCAGTGCTGTAGTTGTATGAGAGACAAAGGCTTGTTGCTGCTCCCTAGTTATTGTTTGTTTCCTGTAACTGCAGAGAATATAATCAAGGAAATATTTTCTGTACTGCTTCAGTTATTTGAATTCAGGAACTTAGGCAGGTCAAGAGAGAGCATATCTGAATCTATGGCTCCATGGCTTCAGTTGTGTCTGAATCAATGTTATCAATAGAGTTAACAGTCAAAAATTAGAGATTAACAGGTCCAATAGTGTGAAAATATAACATCTGTAAATATTTTATGTTCTACCCCCTCCCCGAGTTATTAAAAGTCGAAAGAGTGAAAAGTGAATATGTGTTCCATTGGCATGACTATTGTTTTTATCCAAGCTTCTTCACTCCACTCTTAAAACATGCTGAAGAGACATTGATAAGGTTCACTCTACGAGACAACTCAGGGCACTTTTGGATGTTTGATGCCATCATTCTGGACCTCAGTTTTCATGGCTCACTGAAAAGCACATGCCTTAGCTTTGGAGAAACAGGTAGTTCATGTGGTTGACTGAGCTTGCCTAAGGATGCCCACTGAGTAGACGTCACTCCCTAAAGCATGAACTCCTCTGTGTTTGTCAGGTAATTCTGAGACTTTATCACTGGGCAAGATGTTAAAATAAGATAAGATATCTCTTTTATTGCACCCATGTATTGGAAGTGGATCCAAGAAAACATTGACAGAAGTTGTGGTTCTTTTGTGCTACAATTTGACGTTGAAGACACCAGTTGGGTGTCTCCCTGTCAGTCAGTAGAACAGAAGAGAATCATGCTTTCTCTGTTTTCTCTGTTTGGGCTTCCATAAAATGCGAATAAAGGGAAAGTGTAGGAGGTTTCAACCTTCTTCCTCTTCTTTATATGCTTATTTCATTATATATTTAAACTATTAAATACTTTTTGGCCTAGTTATATAATGCAGTTGGTGATCTAAAGCTCTTGCATTTGTTCAGGATCAGCATCTTTTTTTAACTTAAAAAACTGTCAACACTGAATACAAAGTAATGAGATCGCTGAAAAAGGAATTCCTTCATAGTGAGCTGAACACTTGATAAGAATGAAAAGAGGAAGAGAAAGGAAGAAGTTGGAAAACAAATTGGTCCCACTAGTGCTTCAGTACCCTCTTACCTTTTTCCCCATTGCATGTGGTTTATTTTGTGTGATGAGGCCACAGAAAGGGCACAGGCGACTGTAAACAGAGTGCAGCAGTTGCAATGTGAGTGTAATCAGAACTTCACACTAAATAACCATGCCAAATGCCTCTCCAACAAGATTTAATGGCTGTATATTAACACGGCTGACCACAGTGATGGCTAGAGCAAACATATCATTGAGCTGTTTTATGAAGTGGAGGGATAAATCCTCTCAGTAAATCTCTGAACTATCAAATAGCATTTACTAGTCTTCCATCTCCAGCTCTTTCTTTTCATAGCTTCAACAGAACTCTCCTTCTCCTTTTAGCCTTCCTTTTGGTAATACCTGCTGTTATAATAGGCTCAACTAGAATTAGAATGCCTGGCCTTCAACTCCAAAGCCCACCTTTTTTTCCAGGATGAGCACTGTCTTAATTTTGTTTTCATTAAACATTGTTCTTCCTCTGCTTTTCCAGTACTTGATTTTTCTGTTGTTTCAGTTCCCCACTGTAAAAAGAGCAGAAATGAGGACCTGAGAAAAAATTGTGTTCTTGCTTTATAAAAAGTAATTATCATAGCAGGATGAAGAGAAGAATTTATATTAAATTGCTGCAGAAATATCATTATTAGTTGTCGCGACGGAGGGAAGACAGGGACACTCAATATGAGCAAATCAGCAAGCTTCAACTTTATTACGATACACTCACA
>JAOQGH010000023.1:53751388-53771819 GCA_025769975.1 Gallinago jamesoni
CAATAGGTGATCATTCCAAAACAGGTAAAAGAAAATATAATTTTACACAAGAGGTCATGAAAACCTGAAGCTTGCTACCACAGGAGTTTATGGAAAGAGAGAATATTTTCAGGTTCAAAATGTAACTAGGCTAATTTATGGACAGTGAAGAATCTAGTAATTAGATCATCTGTTTTTCTGAGCTCATGCTTCTTTGCTTTTTGTTTTAATGGAGACATGCTCTGGTATTTATGGACACCTGTTGAGACTTTTCATTAAAGAAAAACAAAAGGAAAATATTTCAGAACATCTTGAGTTCAAAACCTTAAAACTCTTGCCATGGGGAAAACTGGCTTTCTAACTCATTACAGACTTATAAAAGTTTCTTCATGCGTCATATTTTCTTTGGACATCCATTCGTAAAAATCTTGAAAAAGTTATATTTCAGGCTTTTGATAAACTTTTGATCTAACACTTTTATAAATTCTGACTTAATACATTTATTTCAATAAAATAGTTCTACCAGCCCGAATCAAGTTACTTTTAACTTACGCTTTGCGTTCGCAGCATTTAATTTAAAGGTTTTAAATATCCAGTGACTGACAGCCCTTATAGTTAATTTTTCTGCCTCCTAAATCCAAAAAAGAAAAATATTTCCCTTGGCTCTGAAAGATGACTTTTTCAATAAACAAAAAAATACTGGGAATATCTGAAAAAAATAAAAATTCTTTTTTTATTATTTTATTAGGTGAACCTGAGCTAAATTGTAGAGAATGAAGTGTCAAAACATCTTTACATCTACAATCAAAATATTAAGTTCTTGGTCTTATATTTGTACAGAGAAATCTTATGTAGTGCAAACCCTGTGAAATCATCATTAGACAGCTTAAAATATAAATCTTCCTCAATCTGTAGACAACTAATGCACTGCATGGGGATGGAGGTTTTATGAAGTGTTGATTTATTATTTGTGAAATGTCACTTTTTGTAACAAAATGAAGGCTGATTTTATATCCATAGCAACTATTTACATTACTTTAAAAGTACTTGAGGGTTCATGGTAGAATTTTTTTTTTCTATACCAAGATTTTTTCAATATAAAATGAAAGGCAATTTTTGCTTCCTCATTTGTGTCAGTACCTGTTTTCCATGGTGAATGTCATCTGTTAACACATTTAATTGTAAAATATTTTTCTCCAAGGCTCTTTATCAGATCTGTGCTCCCCCTAGTTCTCAGACCATGCAAGTTCTTGCGACATTTTAATGATATTTAATTCTTTTCTCCAGCTAATCAGGAAGGGGTTTCAGTGCTGTCAAAAAAAACCCCTATTTGCTTTCAATCTTTTTTATTTTTCAGAGAAGATAAATGTCAAGCTTTCTTCTTTGAATACCACTACTCACTTGTTAGGGCTTACAGTTGTGCAGATACATAACTAACTGTCCCCCAATGCCTTTACAAAAAATATTGTTAATAATAGAACATTCTGCTGTGCAAAAAAATTCATATTTTACAGTGAATATCATAATGAACTTCTCATAACATGAGTGGAATTATTCTGCATTTTTACTAACTAGTGAAAGGACAATCTCTCCTTAGGAAAACACTTCAACATGTGCTTCCCAATAGAAACAGACTTTTTTCAACTCTCTTTCAGCAGCACATTGAAAATATTGATCCACTTCTATCTCTGCCCTATCCACTCCATTCTGTACTCTGTTCTTTTCTACTCCATTTTTTCCCTATAATGCTGAATCTGCCTCTCCCATCTTCCCCCTTCATCCTGAGTATTTATTATTTTTTTTTGTTATAAACCCAGCTTGCCAAACTTGACAACGTATGGATTCACTCTCTAATTCTGATACAGATCAGCTTTCCAATCCTCACCACAGATCTTATAGACTGGTTGTGAACTACATAAGTCTGGTAAACCTAGACACTGGAAATTACCACATTAGAAATAGTATTCTGTTCAGATTATTCCAAAAACATCATTTCAGAATGTACTTTGATTTTTTTCTTAGCCCATACATGAATATAAAGAGATTATTCAAGAGCATTAAGATAATTTACAATAATTTTCCTACGAAAGCAAAATATATTTTTTTGTAATTTTTTTATTCTGGATTTTTTCTTATTTATTTAATACCTAATGCAGAGCTTGATGGCTAGTGGTGAATGTATTCATAGTTGCTCAGAGAACTGACCATAAATGGCTGAAATCAAAACTAAGTTGAATGAAGAGCTGAGACCAGAGCCTTGCTTAACCCCCAGAAGAATTTCACAGTGCATCTTCATATGGTAAACTCTTTCAAAAGTGCTAGGAAAGTACATGAGAAATCTAGGTGCCCTGAAGAAAAATGGCCAGGTACAAAATTGCTAATACTGAACTTCTAAAACCGGCAGCCTTTTCTTTTTGTTGCTCTGATAGGGAAGCAGAAACTGTTGCTTGGAAGCCCGCTGAGCTCTGAGAGCATCAGTGACCAGGATGTGTACAAGGACTGGCAGTAAGCTTTAACATTCCATTATGCATATTTATACTTTGTTATTTTCTCTTCAGGGCACTATGTACAGACAGTAGGTAAATCATAGCTCTGTTCTGCACGGATTATACTTTGCATTTGACATTTAATGCATTCTTTTGGATGGTAAAAATGTATGAGACTTTTAGAAGTTGGATTAATTCCTCAAGAGAACTTCAGTGCTCTGTATCTCCTCAATATGCTGTTTAGGTCTAAAAGAATATTTTATTAAGGAATACTGAAATATTTTGATGTTTTGAAAGGTCACGTAACAGCTTCTTTTTAAACCAAGCATTTTGCTTTCAATACAGTTTAGTTTTGCTTACCAAGTTTTAGTTTCTCCATTTGTCTGCAACCTAAAATTGTAGTGAGTTGATTTAAAATAAATAAAAAGTTTCCTCTGACATCTTTTCCTGTCCTGTGTCTCAGGCACAAATTTTATAATCTCTGCCCAGTCCCTGATCACCTCATAAATCTGTCCCTAATCGGATCCTACGCTTCCACTAACTTGCCAAAAAAAATCCTAATATTGTCTCCCAGAGCATCCCAGTACACTCTCAGTGTAAGTATCTGACTCATTAACCCACTAGTCTCCATGCTTGGCACTAAACCAAAGCCTAAGGTGAGTAGGAAGAGGATGAGCGTGCTTATGTCAGTGACATATAATTCTCAATTATTCCAAATATACCTGTGTGAGCGTGTCTTCCTTTGAGGTGTGCTAGAATTTAGGGCTGTATAGGCAATCTAGGCGCGAAAGAAAAAAAAAAATTGCAACAGGAAAGAGTGCAAGTTCTATGTATATGAAAGATATCCAGGAAGCTGAAAAGCCATTTGATCAAGTGTATAGTGGGAGTAGACATGTGTAGATCTGGATGGTGGGAGGAAAAAGGAACAAATGAGTTAATATTAAAGCTGTCAAGTCGTTGCACTTGACAAGTTATCTGGATGCAAATGATCAAAATACATGCAATATAATAAAAAAATTTGAGGTTTATAATTTGATCTGATTTTTTATATTGTATATGAATGTCTTACATGTAATATCTGGGGGTTTTTGCCTCATGTATCTCTTTTGGAAGACATTAGAATCAGAGAATCAGAGAATCATGAATCATTTAGGTTGGAAAAGACGTTTAAGATCATCAAGTCCAACTGTTAACATAACACTGCCAACTCCACCACTAAACTGTGTCCTAAGCACCACATCTACAGGTCTTTAAAATACTTCCAAGGATGGTGACTCAACCACATCTCTGGGCAGCCTGTTACATTATTATTTATTTACATTTTGATCATATTTAAAATGTTGGACTTGCTTTTAATGGGCTATTAATGACTGAAGTAATTTAGTGAGACTGCTATTTTTGCTTAAAGTAAAATTTTAACTTTACAATGTAGTTTAAAAATAATTTTCCTGTTCTGAATTCACAAATCTAAGCATTTATTTCATGCTCTCAGTAGAGAAGAAGTCAAATTTGGTGAAAAATAAGTAGAATTGCTTAACTTGCCTATCAGTTTAATATATTCTACATTACTCTCTTGATGTTGTCTACCTACAGAAGAAGTTGGAAGCAGCTGATAGGCAGAGATGATAGTGAGGATGTAAAGTGAACATTGCTCATTCAGTTCTCATGAGTTCTTCACTGAGCAGTGAAATTTTTCTAAGCAACCATATTACCCAGAGGAAAACCTTACTCATAAATTTGCATAAACATGTGGACATCGGTAAAATCAGGTCCACGGTTTGAAATTATGGCCTGAAAACAGTTAGAAAAGAGTATATCTGCAATGTGTGTTTATTGGTTCATAGACATATTCATGACACAAACAGATATAGATATAGTTCAAGCTGAGTTATGACATATAGCAGACATTCATGAAAGGGAAGAAAAAAAAAAGTCATAGAGTGATCTCAAACCTTTTGAAATCAGATGTAAAATTTCTATTTAATTTAGTGCTTTTCAAAAAGGCTTTGAACTACTACATATTTTTTGATTATTTACAGGTGTATGCTATCTTGAGTTTAAGGAAATTACAACATTACAGACTTCTAAAATTATTATATGCTGTTGTGACTGTCTATAATTTTTTCCAAGTGTTTGCCACATTTAACTATGTGGAATTGCTTAATTACTTGAATAGAAATAATGAAAGTCAAAGTTTCCCATTTACCACTGTTTTATTGGCAGAATGAGTCATACGGCTGTTTACAAAATGGGAAAATCTTTCAAAGTGATTTACGTTTGACCTATTGCTTTTATAAAGAAAGGAATAAAAACAATTAAAGGTTTTGAATTGAAATTCGTTTGACGTCTCTTTTCAAATATATATTATCACAATAATTGTTTGTGGCATATATGATTTTCAATAGAGATGCTAGAAGTGGTTGGAAAACTTTTTATATGCTCTGTGGAACTGAATTTAATTTGATGCTAAAAGCGAGCATGAAACTCTCCCAACAGCAAGGATTTTTTGTGTGATTCACATGTGAAATGTTTAATCTTCATTTCAGCAGCTGTACAATATTGGCTTCTTTCCATACCACAGCTTTGCATCGTCACCAAATAAAATGTATTCTAAACTGAGAGAAATTATATGCTTCCATTTCAGCTTTGGGGCTAATGAACAAAACCGAACTTCTTGCACAGAAGTCTTGGCAGTTCAGAATAGTACAAATAGGTCTGAATGTTTCCAATTTATGTACATTTTCTCAGTGTGTACACATACTTATTTTTCTGCTTTTCTTATTTTTCCTTAAATCAATTAAGAAGGTTGACAGATTTATTCTATCAGATCACAAAATTTGACATTAACCAAAGAAAAAAAAAGAAAAAACCTCACAATCTAAGCTAAGAAGTTTGCAGGGTGGTTCTTTCCAGCTAATAGCTAAATCTAAAGATAAATTACTAGCTAAATAAATAAGTTACATTAGTTAAGGATGGATTATGTAAAAATAAATTAAGAGGAAAAAACAGAGAAATTACTATACTGAATTTTCAACATCTGAATGTGGTTTTACTGAGCTTGTGTATCTGGGAAATTTACATGTATTAACCTCTATGACCTATGCTATACTGCAGAGTAGAAGAACAACAGATTTAAATTTCTGTCTGGGATCCAGAATTTCTTCTGGGACCAGATTTGACACCAAAGCTGCATATTTGTTTTTAAAATCTGCATATTGTTGTGAATCTGCATACTGTCTTGTAAATTTCCTTTTCCTTTTTCCTATAAATACTAACCCTCATCTTTGGCTTTAATTTATTACAACTCTTCTGCCCTGCATTTATGTTGTATTTTATCTGGTTGTGGTTTATTTGAAATAATATCATTTGCAAGTGGTAAATAGCATTTGATGATCCACATTCTTATGATGGCGTATACCCTCATTGAGGCTCAGATGAGCTAGAATCAGTTTGTTTTCCACGCATTTGGAAGTACATGTCTAAGTATTTTCATGGATGGGTGGTAAATATATGTGCTTCTGAGTATCCTGTAGATTAAGAAATTACACTTCTAATGGGTGCCTTTCTATTTCATTGTGAAATGGTAAGAAACACATGTAAAGACAGAGTATCAAGGACTGAATCTAGTTTTGACGTTGGCGTTACATGTAAATCCTTACCTATGCATTTTATGATTGAGAACAACTTGGCTAGAAAACAAGGTATTTTATTAGATATAGCCATTACTCTGAAGAAAAATTGGAATTTCCATGACATTCTCAACCCATTGGCAAGAAAGTACAATAGATTTTAATGGAAGGACAATAGCATTTTAAAATACTTAGGAAGGTTCTTTAGTTAAAAGATTAGGGGCTCTAGTTTAATATGAAATTGCTCTAAAGCAGAATTTGTGTGGCTTAAATCACCTAAATCACCTAAATGGTAGTAGGAAAATTTTAGAAGAGTATGGTTTTTCTTCACCAGCATCTCAAGAGAGTATGTGGCTGAAGTTGCTTTAAATTAAATCCCTCATTTGACTGGATGATGATAAATAGAGAAGTGGCTACTGCCACAGCTACGCTTTGCTAATGATCCTTTTCTAACTCTCAAGCACTCTGCTGACAATAAAACATCAATTGTTTGTCATGTGAGAAGCTCTACTATCTATATTAACATTTTTAAAAAAAACACCCAAAAAAACAACAAAACCACCCAAACCAAGAAAACCCACCTCCAAACCCAGAAAAATAAACAACCATAAAAACTCCCACAAAAATCCCAGGACTTTAAAGGGCTCTGCACATTACAAGGGAGCCAGATCTGTGGGCTGCATAACTGAGATTGATGTAAAAGTTATTTAATGGGGAGTGAGCAGTGCACATGCACCAAGACATTAAACCTACAGTACTACATACAGAAGTAACTGTATGTTAACTGGTTTCCAAGCTTCATGGAAAAATATTGCTATTCCTGGGTAGTAGAAACTATTCCTCCAGTATATTAAGCTTTTATTAGAAATACTAATGATACTAATGATAAAGGAACCAATGGGATGGTCACACCTGGAGGGAAGTGTTCAGCCAAGTTTGGAAACCTCATGGCTGCCAGCTGGCTTGGCTGGAAATATAGAAACATGTCCAGTGGAAGAGTCTTTTCTTTAGCTCTTTTCTTTACTGGAGTTTTTAAAAATAGTCTTGTCTCCAGCTATCTTTCAAATTAAGAATCCAAGAAGAAGGCTGCACCACATTAACAGACTTTATTGATGTGTTGAATGTGCCCTGTCATACAAAAGGCAAAAGTAACAGGAAATAAACATAAATAAATTTTAAAATGTTCTTTTTTTTTTAATTATTCTTGTTCTTCTCTGGCTTAAAAGTAACTAGAAGACTATTGCATTTGTGTAACTTTCAAGATATTAGGAAGCAAGCCTGAAAGGTTCTATGCCTTTTCAGGCTTAGTTGATTATATCTTGGAAAAATGACATTTTTCACTTTTTATGTTGTCATAATATTGACTCTAATGCAGCAATAATAGAAATGGTGGTATTTAATAATTTATACATTACCAGCGTTATGAATTAGGCTTCACTTTGCTCAAGTTTGTATATTCAGGGCTTCAGGCTGTGAATGACTGAGTATCTTTTCATTGTTCTGCTTTATTATCATTCATCAGCTTATGTTCCTATGTCTTATTTACTACAACAATTTAAACTCTTATTTTGTTCATATTTTCTTTCTCCCTCTATATTTTTTTTTCTTTAAAAAAGGCTGACCATGAAAACAGAAAAACAAAAAGAACCCTTCATACTTCAACTAAAGGAGGAGGAGTTTTGGTATTTTCTTTATTTTCTGGAAAGATAATCAGTTACAGCATCAGTGAAAAACTTGGAAGCTACCAGTTATGACATCTTATGACACTTAAAACTTAATGACATTTAGGAAGTTCCCATCTCACTGTAAATTAAACCTGATTTAGTCAGATTTCTTTAACAAAATAATTTTTGAAAATATATAACACCAATTCACTGTAAACATCAAAGTATGAAATAGCATATTCCTAGAGAATCAAAGGCATGGACTTGTGAGGAGTTGCCAAAAACTGCTCTGGTTCCAAAGTCTACAATTGTGTAATAGCTGGCCTGTGATCATAATAAATCTCTTTAAAAAATTTCTTTAATTTCCTAAATGCTTCCCTGCAAACAGTAGCACTGCAGGTGAGGATGTCACAAGCAACAGGTTTCCTAAAGACACACAGCTCATCTGCAGGAGTGTTCAGTGTCTTTCCACAGAAAGTCAGTTTATCATCCCACTGTTACCGAACTACTTCTCTGAGATATACATGAAGGGCTGAAATAAACATGCTACAGGCATTATTTTTCATTTGACATCTTACATTTTGCAATCTTAGTTCTCTTTCAAACAGCTATTTGAAATTTAGTGTACTATTTTAATATGAAGAAATATATTTGATACAGCAACACTCTGTTATTCTGTAAAAGCTTCAGATTAATGTCATTATGCTCCCTTCTGCAAAGGCAGCAAACCAAAGCACCATTGTTTTTACTGAGTCTCCAAAAATAATTTATACTTTTTTTTTCTTTTTTTTTTTTTTTTATAACTCAGGTGTAGCAGTCGTTTGAATTGATTTTATTACTGGATATTGAAAATGTATCTTTCATTTCTTCTCAGTAAGTAGAAATGACCTCTGTTAAATCAATGTTACACCACAGCAAATCTCTGCATTCAGAGATTTGAAAAGCAAATCAAGAAGGAATAACTCATAGGCCTTGTACTGCACTGTTCTGAAAGGAAACCACTCTCGAACACTGTGCGGCACTGATTGTGGTCCAATGTTTTGTACATGATTTGGATTAAGAGACCTTTTTATGCTCCAGACAACTTTCAGTATGAAAAACAAGACAAAGAAAAAGGAAAAGGGGTTTCCTCAAGCTTGTTCCAACCTTGTTCTCAAGCTTAAGTCTTATTTGGTGGTTACAGTGGCCCAGTAAATTCAAAAGCTTATTTTCAGATATTCAGCATTTCAACTTTTCAACCCTTTCATGTGTTAAAAATAATTTCTTCACCAAAACATCACCATATGCACACAGCAATAGCTACTAACTTTTATGCCTGTGTGTTTTAAATCAATATTTCGAAAAATTAATGTAGCAGTTCCTCAACTAACTCAACAAGGACAGGCAAAGACCGTAAATAACAGCTTAAGGTATGATATGAAACCCTCACATTTCCTGTCAGCAAAGGGACTGACAAATGATTTTCAAAAATCTTCAGAATTTTGTGAGCAGATGATGATAAATAGAGCAACAGGACCCACTCTGTACCTTTCCTACACAGTAGCATGGACAGGCCAAAGCTACAGTCAGAACCATATCTGCAACATTAGCGTGAAACTTGCAAAAAGGAAAAGTTCCATTGGTTAGAGGAAATGAATGCACAGCTTTTTATGTGTACTCTTTTTTTTTAGGTTGCCTTGGCATTGGGAGTGGGAACATAAGTGAACAACATCTTCTCTCTGTCAGTGATTCACCAATTCTTATGACAGCTCCAGCTATTATTGGTATTTGCTAGGGCTTTTGTAGAAGGCCACAGATACATTGCCTGACGTCCCTGAGCACGGCAGGGAAAAGGAGTTTTGTGAATGCGGTTATTTGTCCAACTGAGTTATTGATTGTTCCTGCCTTAATGCTAGCTTTCTGTGGGCAATGGGGTTAAGCTTTGTGGCAGGACATCTAGAACTTCTGCATAGGTATCCTTTTAACTTCAAATCAATGGCCTCATCACCTGAAGGAAATGTCAGACTAACTGCTAATGCCTGCTAGTAATTTATGTAGCAAAACTTAGATGGATCATTCCCTTCAATTTCATTACAAAAATAAACATAGGAAATATGGCTGCTGTGGGTGGACTGGTGAACCCAAACAATCAATATATACATTTATTCTTCTCAGAACACCCTGTGAAAAATGGGTGTCACTATTTTGAAAGTACTTTTGTACTTGCAATTGTTGTATAGACAGACCTTACCCGGGCCTCACCATAAAATTAATTTATTATTTTCAATAAGCAATAGGAATTTTTTTTTAAATAAACACAATCCTTAGAGCACTTTGAATATAGTAGTAGTTATTGTATAGAAAAAAGTCTAGTCTGTAATGGAATGACTTTATTCATAGAATCATAGAACCATCTAAGTTGGAAATGACCCTTGGGATCATCGAGTCCAACCATCTGCCCTACTCTACGAAGTTCTCCCCTACACCATATCCCTCAACACCACATCTAAACGACTATTAAGCTCGTCCAAGGATGGTGACTCAACCACCTCCCTGGGGAGCTTATTCCAGTGTCTGACCACTCTTCCTGTGAAGAATTTTTTCCTAACGTTCAGTCTAAACCTACCCTGTTGGAGCTTGAATCCATTCCCTCTTGTTCTATTGCTAATTACCTGTGAGAAGAGACCAGTATCAGCCTCTCTACAATGTCCTTTCAAGTAGTTGTAGAGAGTGATGAGGTGTCCTCAGTCTCCTCTCCCTCAAACTAAACAGCCCCAACTCCTTTAATGGCTCTTTGTATGATTTAAAGAAATGATCTGATCACTATTTTGACACTGTGTTGGGATATACAGGCTGAATTAAAACATTTCTTGAAGGAAGAAAATGCTATTCTGATACCAGCTTTGGCCTTATATGACTTGTACTTTTACAAGCTTGTGACTATCCTCAGTTATCCCTCTCCTGAAGACAAGTAACAAAGGCTATTAGGTAAACTCTTGGTTCCTAGTGGTTTTGGTATAAACTCAGAGCTGCAGGTGGTTGATCGACTGCTGGTATGTCTCCCCATGTCTCACAGTGCAATTTCTTGGCTAAATCATTTCAAAAGATTTCAGTCGGCATTAAAAACCACCTGGCACATTTTGAACAACAGACTGGCCAAAGGCTGACAAAAGATGAATGTAATTGGTGAGATTAATAGTAGGAAGAACATATATATCTCTGGTTGACATTTTCAAAAAATACATAATCTCCCATTATTATAAATATTGGCACAAATGTACTCAAAGGAGAGAAGTAAAGGAAGAAATTTTTTTTCCTGAAAAAATACATTTAAAAGAAAAAAGGGGAAACTGCATTCTGCTTATATCTGGCTCCCATTAGACATAGTTCAGAACACTCATTAATTCCAATAGCAAATAGCCTTGAAACACATGAAAAACACCTTCTGCTAGGATGCCTAAAAAGCTCTTGACAACAGATAAACAGTTCTCTCTGCACAGTGAGTTGCATGAGCAATAATTTAACTGTCTCAGTTACCCGTCTGCTGTTGCCTGTTTCTTGTCTCATGACTGGACTACAAACTTTCTGGAGCAGGGCTAATTTATATGCCTCAATATAATGTTAACAATTCCTGGTGCTGATCCAGACCCGGTGTCTCTAGTTTACTACACTAACATAAGTAAGAATTGCCTAATTAATAATTACCTAGAGGAAAATCTTCCTCTTTCCTCTGCCAGTTGGAGACATGCATCTAAATAGAACTAACAAAAGAACAGGTCAGGAGCAGAGTCCCAGACAAGAAGCAACAGTGTTAAGGAAACAACAAAAGTCAGAATTGAACAGACAAGTCTGTTTTGAAATATCAAGGATTTCAAACTTGAAACTCAAGTACATAACATATTTTCTGAATATACCTCTTCCATTCCCTCAGTCACTCTGTCCCCATCCCCAATTCAAGGAAAAAAAGCAACAGAAATACTCATCTAATAAACACTGAATTCCTCTCTCTTTTTCCATCTCCAGAAATATGTGTATTGTAAAATCAGAACTTTTTTTGTTCAGGGAGTTATTCTTTAACCTCACTTTAGGGAGGCATTCTTCTGCCTGGATCCAAAAACATATGGGCATTGAGTCATTCTGTTTCCTTTTTCATCCACCGAGCCCAAATAAAGCAGGATAGATTTCATTGCCCTCAGTATGCCCTCATAACACTTCCAGCTTTGCATTAGGACTGTGATTATAATCAGATCTCATTCTTCAGGGCTTCAGCTGATCAGCTGTAAGAGTCAGGGCCATAATTTGACTTGTAAATTCTCCTCTTCCTCTTCACATGCATCTTTTCTTTTGAAGCTCTGGCAATTGACTGCAGCTGTCTATTAAGTGAGGGGTACCATACTTTGAGGTGGTACAGTGCTTGAAGGTGCTTGACTGATGTCTCTGATTAGGCACTTGAAGTCATTCTGATAACACAGTTTAGGATCAGGAAGGAATTATCAGAAAAAAGCCACAAGACCTCCAAGGGTGAGTATTTATTCAAAGTTGGTCAAATAGCATTCTTTGGCAGATTAATATTTGACAGGATGGACACTTACAAATATGATATGATGCCAAGGCAAGTGTGGAAAAAGTTGGCTTGGGGATTTCTGGTTTAGTTTTGAACTCTGTTCCTGAAGTGTCTCCTTTTTATTTATTTATTTTATGTTAAGTAGCCTTGAAACAGGCAGCATCTGAACGTTTTACTATTTGCTTTGGTGCCCCAGTTTCCCTACCAGTTTGTGACCAGAATATGTATCGCAGATGACTATATTGTGCTCCACAAAATATGCCCATACTTCAGCCTGATGAGGTACTCTGCTATGCTCCTCTGCTGGTGCTCTGGAATGCTGAAACTATGCTTAGGCTGGAGTTAAGGATTCTCTGCAACAGTAGATACAGATAGACTTTTGAGTCATGGACAGACTGATGACATAAATGAAGGATTTTTTAGTAAACTGATATATGATCCTAAGAGAGCGGTAATGTTTTTTTTATATGGCTTGTGACATGTTTCCAAAGCCTTGATCTCAGAAACAGTTATGCAACAACTGTTCAAGTTTTCTGGGACTGCAGCTGGGGACAGCAGCTCCTCCACCTCAGTTGTATTTAATTACACTAGTATCTTTGGTGAGGGAATCTTTTTCATCTCTTTGCCTAACTTGGAATTCTGAAAAGATGGGTTCCTGCTTTGAAAGCCCCAAACATCATTCCTTCCTATTTACTTCCATTAGTACCTCATCAAAGTGTACCAGAAACCCTACAGAACTGGTTGTCTTTTTAGCTATCCAAAAGCTATTTTATTAGTCTTTTTTATTATTATTTATTATTTCCTACCCTTTATATCTGCCTCCTAAATTTTCTGTTTAAGGAAAACCCAAATCTCACTGAAAACTCCAAGTCACTGCTCATACATGCAGCAGACTATTCCCTCAAGAGTCTCTGCCAAGCACTGTGAAGAGCCTGTATCTTTCAACTAAGACCCTGAGACAGTAAACTGGGCTTGTGAAACTCTGAAACCAGGCTGGTAGACAGCAATAAGACTGTCTTCTCCAGTTTGTCATTCACATTGATTATTTACATGTGCTATATGTTACATTTGCTTTTGTAAATTCTTGCCTGATTCTGACTGCCTCTGCTACAATGTGCGAAACTGGGGGCAATGCCTCAAAATTTTCTGCCGTAAAGGTTAAACGTAAAAAATATCCCATATCTGGCACTGGCTTTACCTAAGTGAAATCTGTGAGGACCTATATTTAGAAAAGACTCTTTGGATTTATTGCACTATGCACTATTTTCATAAATAAATTAACTGATGTGAAGAATATGTGTAGGTTTCTGAGGTATGAGCCAGGCCCTCATGTCCATGCTCCAGAGAACTGTAGCCTCCGTATCCCTGAAATCACTTTCATTAAAGTTTTCTGCTACATTTTCCAAGCTCATATTTTTGTCTTAAACAGTAGATTTGGTTCTCTTGTGGTTTAGTCATCACAGAATTCATTACAGCTTACAGAATGAGATTTGGAGATGACTTCCTTATAGGTTTTCTTATTAAATTTGCTAAGAATATATTCAGGTAAATAGAGTTCAGGCTTTCCTTGGTTCTTCTTGTTTATTCCCTTTCAGTGCTCAGTGGGTGGGTGTGTGTGGCTGCTTGAGCTGCTCCCATCTCAATGGTCCTATCCTCTCTGTAGCTTTTACCTTTCTACAACTCTTCTGAAGCAGTCAAAGCCCAGGTTACACAGTTGCATCATGTCATACCTGGGCATCGGATCCTTCCTTGGAAAGGAGGGGAGAAGCTTATAACAGGAGTTAAAGGCAGAGTGTGTTACATGTTGGATATCCCAACTGGATATCCCAGAGTATGCAAAAGGTACCAGATGAACAGCATAGGCAATTGATTCAAATGCCACGTGTTCCTTTATAAAGATAAAATACTTTCAAACCATCAGATATTTGGGAAAAGTGAAGAAAGTTTTAAGTTGTTCTTAAGTACAAAATTCTTTTTCTTTCTCCAGGAAAAAAAAAATTCTCTCCCTTACTAAATACATATATTTCTAATAAAATCTGGTGTAATTTTATGTGGTTTATGTATATTGTTGCAATGCAACATATTTGAATGAAGCTCTTCCACCCAAGTAATTTATTTATTTATTGTAGCACAAACTTTTAGACATAAAATTTCACTGCTTTCCTGTGAGCTTTTATTCTGAAGTTGCACATCTTAGATGATTTTTTCAGGTTTTTTTTTCCAAGTTTGTTAACAAAGTTCTTACCATTCACTAAGTTTGCATGTTCATGTCTTTTTCTGTAGTTCAGAAAGTCCAGTCAAAATGAACTACCAAAATGATGAACAGTGTCTGTATGACAAACTACTATCATAATCCGAAAGTTATTTCCAAGAAAATTTTATTCCAGAAGTCAGAAGTTTTATGTTTACTTTTCTAAAGAAGTGTGAATAATGGATGTTGGGTTTAGTATGTAGATCAATGAAATGTCATTTCTTTCCTCGGAACAGTCACAGTCTCAATCTCAGAACACATTTTGCCCTGAAGGCACTGGAAATCTCTACATCTCCTCTAAATGAAGAGAAAGTAAGAGTAAGCAGAATCAGTGTCTTTACTGGTGCTTACAAAATACTGTTATCAGAAACTAGAAAAATAAATTATCTGATCATACACAGAATTATGATGATTTGATAATACAAGATTGTTGCCCTCATTACCATTAAAATCTGGCTAGGCTTAGTGACCTTTGCTATTCATTCTGAATAAAATGTTTAACCATAATGATAACTCAATTATAAGCCAGTTGACTAAATATAACCCATATAGTATTGCTTAAGAAGTCCACAGCAATTGAATGTTTCCATTTTTTCAGGAGATGTGCTATTGCTCCATCTAACAGTCATGAACATCAGTAAATAACAGGGAGAAGTGCAAAATTTTCTACTCATCTTACTAATCTTCAACTGGTAAATGACCAGAGGGACCTGGACAGGCTGGCAAGGTGGGTTCAAGTAAATCTCATGAAGTTCAACAGGAGCAAGTGCAAGGTTCTGCACCTGGGCCGGAACAATCCTCGGTATCAATACAGACTGGGCAACGAGGTATTAGAAAGCAGCCCTGAGGAAAGGGACTTGGGGGTGCTGATGGACGAGAAGCTAGACATGAGCAGGCAGTGTGCATTTGCAGCCCAGAAGGCCAATCGCATCCTGGGCTGCATCAAAAGAAGTGTTGCCAGGAGGTCCAGAGAAGGGATTCTGCCACTTTACTCTGCGCTGGTGAGACCTCACCTGGAGCACTGTGTGCAGGTCTGGAGTCCTCAATATAAGAAGGACATGGACCTGACGGAGCAGGTCCAGAGGAGGGCCACAAAAATGATCAGGGGGTTGGAGCCCCTCTGCTCCGAGGACAGGCTGAGGGAGCTGGGGTAGTTCAGCCTGGAGAAGCGAAGGCTCCAGGGACACCTCATAGCGGCCTTCCAGTACCTGAGGGGGGCTACAGGAAGACTGGGGAGAGCCTGTTTACAAAGGCCTGCAGTGACAGGACGAGGGGTAGTGGGTTTAACCTGAAGAAAAGCAGATTTAGATCGGAGATTAGGAATAAGTTCTTTACAGTGAGGGTGGTGGAGCACTGGAACATGTTGCCCAGGGAGGTGGTTGAGGCCACTTCCCTGGAGACATTCAAGGTGAGGCTCGACGAGGCCCTGGGCAACCTGGTTTACTTGTGGGTGTCCCTGCTGACTGGGGGGGGGGTTGGACTAGATGGTCTTTGGAAGTCCCTTCTGGCCCGGCCCGTTCTATGTTTCTATGATTCGATGAAAATGGAAACTCTCATGTATTTCCCTATTGTCTGAATGTCTTGTTTTGCCAATTCAGTGCTTGATACTTCAGGTAGAGCCTAGGAACTACTAGTTTTAAATATTGTTTTGACAATCACATGGGCTCTGCAATAATAATCCTAAAATGAGTGAAAGCTAATCTAAACGACTCTGTCTGCAGTGGTCTCCCAGGGAGTGCCTGGGGCACTGTATTACCTGAGGGAAGAGCTTGTGATCAGTCCCAGGCTCCCACACTGCCTACATGCTCTTCATCTTGGCTTGTCTGAAATTCCCCAGTTGCCTTTGCCAGCAAGAAGATTTAAACAGAGGATATGGCCTGCGTGAAATTCATACTCTCTTCTTCAGGCAGCATGGATGCAATGGCACTGGAGTAGCTCAGAATGGCTTGAACTCAGTCCTTAAAAAAGTCTCAGGAGCTATGAAGCTCCCAAGCCTTCTCCCCTTCTCTTACCTGCATCCCCAACAGTGAGCAGCCCTGGTCACTCTTGTCCCAGCTTTGTCAGCCACAAACCAGGCTTCCTTCATCAGTGGGATCTCCCCAGGCAATGTGCCTGCTCAGAGGGGGCTCCAGAAGACAACATGTTCTCATCTGAGTGCTTTGAAAAGTCCTCTTTTATGAAACTGCTATGGACATCTTTAAGGTGCACAGAACACACCACAGTGGAGACCTTGGACTGGAGAATTCTCCAGCCAGACCCAGGAAGGAAGGACTCTTCCTGGCCAAAAAAGAAAAAGTTTTTTACAGTCTCCTGAACCCTTTCCCTCTCATCTGTTGAAATGTCATGGCTACCTGGATTTTACCTGTTGCCCAAGAGCAGAGTTCTGATGAGGATGGCTGCTAAAATACATCATCAAAGAGAAAGAGGACGTGTCTCAGAGGATGGCCTTTCCTTACAGCTCACAAGCAGGTAACAAACCCTTCCTGAACTCAGCCTGTGAGATTTATACCTGTACTGTTTTTATAGCAATATAACTCCAGCAGTCAAGAAATTTACTGTACAGAAAAAGCAGAAGGAAGCCCTTGGAGCTCTAGCCCTGATTTTGCATTCACTACTGAGAAGTGTGTTTGCTCAGGGTATGTGTTTGCTCATAAATAAGGTAATATTTTGGGGCAAAAGTCATGCCCAGATGTTCCATAGATAGCAAGATGTCCACTGGCATGAGAAATAACAATGATAGTAATCTTCCTGAACAAGCTTCACTTGAATTCCTCCTTAAATTATGCTGAAACCCTTACATTATGCAATATTCCCAATAACTGCACCAGGCTGGGATTAGACAGGCCCATCCCCACCATCTGCCGCCAGCTCTTCAGCTCCTTTGTGCTCTGAAGCAAGTTTAGATGTTTTAACCAGAATGAATGCTGACCCAGGCGAAGTCAGCAGGAGTTTTTCCACTGATTTTAGCCACAATTATGCAGGGCTGCCAATGACAAAAGAGAGATGAGGAATCCTGGACTGCCAGTCAGATGCTACTTCATAAAATAAGAGATGGCAGCGCTGGGATGTGGTGGTGTGAAACGACAGAGAAACCACTGCGAGTCTGCCACAGGGAGGGGTGCAGGGAGTTACTGACTTGCATTTCTCTGTTAAAGAGTGAATAATTTAAATTAGCAAATAATTTCCACTCTTCTGATCATGAGCTGCAGAAAGACTGACCACATTCACATTTGGCTACAGGGCACTCAGGAATGCAAGAGTCTTATTAAAACCCTGGGGTTATGTTTGCTAAGTCCTTTATATTCTTTACCAGTACTCTGAGGATATCAAAAGGCTGTTTTCCTAATTTTAAAATATTATTTCCTCCTCTAGATCAGACTCATAGGTAGCACAAGATGCCTGGTAGCAAAGCAGACTAGGAAAATCAAGTGTTCATCGCTACCCCTCACGCCATTTTTTCAACAGTCAAGATGGTTTTGCATTCTGATATCACCACATTTTGTGGAAATAAGTATTAAAATAAACGTTTTGGGAATAAGCTTTTTCTCATCTTCTTAATCTTTTCCTTTCAAATCTTACTTTTTATAATAAAAAAAAGAAATTTATGGATTTCTTTATAAAATTCATGGTATAAGTAGAAATGGTCCTACAAAAAGTCTGAGTGGAAGAAAGAAATTATCTGAGTCATGTCAAATGTCCAATAGCAGGCAGTAAATCTGAAAAGAAATGGAACCACTTTAAATTAAGGCAGTAGAGCAATTTTTGTCCTTGATCTGTTCTTCCTGGCTCCAGCATTTTCCTCAAAAGGGTAGCTATTTTACAGCTATTTCAACACAACTGCTTTCTTGATCCCTTTTTGTTGGAGGAAGCAACTAAAACATGGTCTGAGAAACATTACAAGGTACCATTGCAATGTATCAACAGAATTGCAAGTTTATGTAATTTACCTCAGTAAAGTGAATCCGCTTTTCTAAAGTTCTTTTAGTTGTAATACTCTTAATCATATTATTGGCAGGGCTGCTAGCACTGCCTATTCTCATTACTCACCAAGATCCTGTTTTCAATGGGATAGGTCTTTTCTAAAATTGAACCATTTGGGCTGAAATATTCTATGCCAGAAGACTGCCTCAGCGTGAGTTGGTGATTATCGTAAAATAGTGCTGATGACCGTAATTTCAACCAATATTCTTTAGGCGTTTCCAAGAAGAAAGATGGGAAAAATATGTACCTCCATCTTAAAATCTCTGCTGATACTTTTGATACTTTCTTCTTTTTTTCTTTTCTTCAATTTTTTTTCCTCCCCCCCCCTCCTTTTGTGAAAAGCCCACCCTTAGGGGGAGGAACTGAAATTAGGCAGAAAAACCTCTGTAATTATATGACTTGTGAGACATAATGGAAATTTACCTGCATTTGGCCAAATCTAAGCCCCCTAAGAGACCGCAGTTTTGATTAGTAGCTGTGAACAGTTGTTCTATATTGCTATACTGCATGAAAAAGTAAAAGCATTTCCAATGAGGACATTTTTTTTCACTGTAGGCCTTCTGGCTACGTCTAAACGAAGAACACAGGAGTGCAAGAGTGCTTCTGGCACTAAATGAGTGTCCCATGACACTATTCCAGGGTAAAACCTCTGCTCACTCCAGTGCACCAGGCATCTCTTCCAGGTGGATAGTGGAAAAAACAACACTGAAGATCATGAGGTCCTCAGGAATAGCCATGGAAATCATATAAACACCCTTTGAAAATAGGGCCACACATTGACCAGAGAAGAAAAGATAGTTATTGCATCAGTGATCTCATTGAGTGCCCTGGGGCAGGAATGGCTTTCTGATTGTCGTGCATAACATTATCTTTCCTTGTTGTGTGGTGAATTTTAGAAGTTATGCTGGTTTGGTGGGGAGGCAGGGATTGGGGTTTTTTTTGGGTGGTGGTGTTTGGTTGGGGTTGGTTGGTTGTTTGGTTGGTTTGGGGTTTTTGCTGTCCTTATTAGGTTTTTTAAAATAAAAATAACCTCTCTCAATGCAACTGAAAGTGCATCAGTCTCAGATGTTTAGTTCTAAGACCATCTAGCAATGTTTAGGTATACGTCTTCTGCCAGCTATGGAGATTTATTCTTCTCTACCTGTTCTGCTGCTCCTTTCCTCTACTGGTTTTGCAATTTTCCTGAAGACTTTAAAACTCATGTATGGATATTCAGTGTTTGAAACTCATAGTATTTTAATTTCCATTGCTACTTGCTAGTAATAAACCTTTCAATTAGCTAGAGGTCTGTTCATAATTCTGAGACAAAATTTGGGAAGAAACAGAATTATTTTAGCCAGAAAACACTGTCTCTCAAATGTGTGTCTTTTCCTGAAATGTAAACATGCAAAAGAAAAAAAAAGCCTATTTGCAAAGACTGTAGGTAAATATTTCAAAGGTTATTTTGTTTTAATTTGCCTCTTCTTTTTCCAAATGTGAGCCATGAATTACATGTACAAGAACTGTACTATAATATAATTGCTCTCAAAAAATTTAGGACAGCTACAGATAGACAGGAGTAGCACATCTCATGTCTTTCACATATTAGAGTTTTAAAAAAACCTAGTGTGCTTTTAAAAGGAAAGAACATGTGGGAGGAGATGGAAACTGGGGAAAAACAAATCTACCTACGCATTTCTTTTTAATTTAAAGCATCAGTCAAAAGCTTTCATGGGATTTGAGGAACTATTATCCCCAAAATTACTGTCACAAATTTATACTTAATTTCATTATATCATTTACCATCTGCGGACCTCAAAGTAATTTTAAGACATTAATTAAGCATACCTTACATACAACACTTTGTTTGTAAAAATTGTTACATCCGTATTCTAGCTGATGAAATGGAGGAGGTTAGA
>JAOQGH010000023.1:53771919-53791800 GCA_025769975.1 Gallinago jamesoni
GCATACCTTACATACAACACTTTGTTTGTAAAAATTGTTACATCCGTATTCTAGCTGATGAAATGGAGGAGGTTAGACACATAAATTGTATTGGACGCTAGCATTAGCTAGCGAATACTTTCGTGGTCAAAGCCAAAAAGATAGACTGAAGAGGAGACATAATGAAAAAAGAGAGCAGTTCCCTTGTGTGCTTTTTTGGGAGACGATGACGACATTGACTTAGACAATCAAATGCGGGGTGACTCTGTGGACAGGTTTAGCAGGTCACTGTGACCTCGTACAGTTTAGGACTAAAATCTTGCCACTAGATAGCAGTATTGCTTGTCACTCGAGTTTACACCAAGATCCCCATCTTCTCTAGGTCCTTACTCTGGAAAAGAAAATTCAATTGGCTGACATTTGTACTGCATTAGGTTGTCTGTTTAATTTACACAGAATATGGATGAAGAGATAGACAGTCACCATAGTGTCCTGGTCTGAATTTTTTGTAGGTCTTGTTTTGCATAGTAGCTCCTGAATATTGAATGAGAAGACATGCAAACTCTGCATTTAAAATTACACAGAAGCCAATGCAAACATAGACATATAGTATAAATTATCAAATGTGTTTCTAAATTCTTTTAAAGAATTTATTCTCTTTCTGTCTTCATATAGGTCTAGTATGCACACATATAGAGTTAAAGCTGAATCTCTCACTTTAGAAAGCTTTAAACCTCAAGTTTATTTAGATTCTAATCTTCACAAAAATATTTTGGTTTTATTTTTGATCTCTATAGGTGTCTACCATCTGAGCTTCAACAGTAGAAATCATAGTAAGAGATTTACTAAGAAGATAATGAACATAAATATTTGGCATTGCCTTTTATGACTGCCTTTGGTAATATGAGTAAAGACGCTGTGCTTCATTGGCAGTTGGACTTCTGGCAGTCTAGTATAATTGAATCTTTCTGAACACGCTGCATTTTCTTCTATGGATTAAGCATAGTTTTTCATTTTCTTAGTTACTAAAATTAATATATATTTCAGTTCATTTTATAAAAAAGATTCTCAATTTTGTAGATAGTTTTACAATATCTAACAATCATAGTATGCCAATATTTGGGTTCTGTAATAGTGACAAGGAAATATTTTAAAGGCTTCAAAAATGTATGGTATTTTTTTTAAATGATATAGTATAACTCCCTTTTTCTTTTATAACTTTTCTGCATATGTTTTCCACTGCAGTATCAGCAATTAGTTTTCAATTGAATCCAACTGACAGGATAGCTGTTGCTGAACATCATCTCTAAAACATCATTGAATCAGACAGTATTTCCTATCTAATATAGGATAAAAATGAGCTGAAATAAAGAAGACGACGCTCTCTTTTAAAGGCAAAGTATTGTATAGGACCATATTACATGTGCACATAGATATGGGTCTTAAAATATCCCATGAGAGTTTTCTATTTTCTTTCAAGGCAGGTTTTGCTCATTTGGACAGTTTTGCATCCTAAGCTTCACATGCACTTGTCATATTTTGAAAGGACGTGTGTAACTTTGTATGTCCAGAGGTCAGCTCCAGAAAGTGAAGCTGTTCAAATTAGTGAACAGAGCTTTGAATGGTCTTGAGAAACATATGACAGGGATTTGCAAGATAATTATTTAATTATTTTTATATAGGTAGGAAATAGATTTGTAAATTGGATGTTTGATATTACAAATGGCAGACAGAATTGAGAAGGCCAGGAAGATGAAAGGAAGGAACTTTTCCAGAAGGAAAAGTTCAAAAGTGAGGAGTCTTTTGACACCAAAGTTACGCATGAAATTTTCAAGGGGTCTTTTCAGAGAAAAAAAATAAAATGAGTGTTTTCTTCTCACAAGAGCTATCATCAATAAATATGAATATTTATCTTTCTTTTTCTGAGAAATCTGAAAATTTCTGAGAGATATAGGATTTGCTTTTTATATTAATGCTGGTTTTTATGTTATGTTATATTTTGTGTTCTATTAATTTTGGTTTTTATACTGAAAAAAACATGTTTAGTAAAATACTAAAATTAGAATAATTGTAAAATTTTTTAATCTCATCTCTTTCATTCATCTTAGAGATTTTTCAATCAATTACTTTAATAAAAACAAAGTGAGTTAATACCTATATGTGTATTCCAGTGCCTGGAATAATACATTTTGAAAATAAGTAGATCCATATAAGAAAATGGCATTACAGTAAATTTAATTAAAAATTCTGTGTTTTATTTCATTAATAAATGTAAGACCCTATATCCATATGTTGTGAAAGAGGAGTATTGCATTGTGCAAAAACTGTGCTTCAAAAACATTTTCAATGTAAAACTTTTGTCGGGTCTGAAAATACCCATTATGCAATTCTTCATATTGCTACTGTTTCTGGCTGGAGCTGTGGTGACATAGTGAGTTTGGATGACTGCTACTTCAAAATGAATGTAGTGTATTCTCATATCATTTGCCCCATCTAAATTACCTCTTACTAAATATACTACTTACAGTTTTAAAAACTGTAATTGTAATTAAAAGAAATAATTAAGTGTACCCTGCAAGTAGGGTACACTACCCATAGTTCATGCCTAAAAATGCATCTGAGAGTGAGGAAGTCAAAATGAAAGGTATAAATTACCCACAGAAATTGGTCTAAACACTATGTCATCAGCTGGAGACAGGCAAAAACTTTTTGGCTGATGGGAAATATCACTGCCTTCCAACCTCACAGCATGTAACATGTATTCGACTTAGCCCCAGAAGAGGCTGTAGTTTCCCATAGCATGTCCTCTTGGTGTTTTGCCGTTGGAACTAGGAAAGCAACAGTCCTCTTCTGTGTAGCTAATTGTGACAGCACTTACCACACTCTGCAGTATCCCTAATTTGTGGATGAACACTCTGCACTGCCTCATCACTTCTCTCTATTACTACACATTCTGCTGTGTGAAAAAAAGTGATGATATACTTGTAGCAGCCCTAGCTCTGGTACATAGCCATGGTCTGCAGAGACAGTGACCCACAAGTGGATATAAAAATTTTGCCAGGCTTCTCTGTGGGTCTGCATGCCTCATAAATGATAGTCTTTCTCTGTGCTTTATTTCTGCTTTTCCTTCAGCCACTGAAGATGAAATCTATTGCAGTACGCCCTGGGTGAATACCAGAGCCTGCGGAGCTCAGGTACATCCCTTACTCAGGATGATGCCAGGAGAGCAAATCACCAGGTTTATCTGTTGCCTTCAAATGCACAGGAATCCAGATCACTACAGATTGCTGTATTTGGGTGTTTAGCCTGACCTGTGCCCTTTGTACAGCTCTTATCTTTTCTTGAGGAGTTTTCATTTCTATGAAAACAACAAAATAGAGCCTTCTGCAAAATAGTCAGTCAATTTACAAGTCATGTCAACCTGCAAGGAGTCAATCAAGGCACAAATTTAGAAATTAATGGTAACATTGAAGGAAAGTGTCATAAGGACCAGCTCCCCACGTCCGTTGGTCACATAATCCCACTGAATTCAGCAAATACTGTCTTAAGCAGCAACGTCTTGGCTGTTTTTGCACTCAGAGCGAGCAAATGACTCACAGCAGTCAGCTTGACAAACAAAATCACGTTTTCCAGTCATGAATAACTAGTGATTAAGCTTTGATGATACATTTGTTTATCATCTGTGATTCAAGGTATGCTTTTTTGCCTGCGAAGCTTAGCCTGGGATTGGTCCACATGGTGCCTCTCGCATATATCACTTTGTAAATGTGTACTTAGTAATTTGCTATTTATGCTATGGGGTACTTAATTTACATTGTGTTATTTCTGCTACCTGTTTGGAATACTCTTCGCCTTTAGAAAAGATTAAGACTAGATACACAAACATGAATGCAAACTGAGGCTTGACCAAACATTTGTGACATCTTAGATACTCTCCTGATTGAAAAATCATGACTCATGTTGTGTGAATAAATTTAGTCCTAACGAACATTAGAAAAAACCTTATTTTACTCAAACAGATATTCACAAGCAGTTTCTGCCTATTCCCTTTTAACTGACTTTTGACTAAAAAAGTGCTCTTTGAAGCTGAAAACATTTGATTTTGTACAGAAGATATGGTTTGTAATTCAAGGCAATTTCAAGAGGTATACGTAAATTTTTTTTTAAAAGAATTTTCTTTATAGACTCCAATCTCTTCTACTTCTTACTCATCACTATTTTCAGGACATACAAATAAAATTTGAATATTTATGTATTGTCACTTGAAATTAGCTTTTCTTGGCTATTACTTCACAGTCATAATGAGATGATAATGTTTCTTTGTATAATTCAAGAGCCATCTGGATGCTTCTTGTCCTTGTTGCAGTAGCCTGATGGTAATTCAGCCATTTCTTTTGATGTGAAGAGAGCTGTATTTGATATTTGCTAATTTATTCTACATGACTTGTCTGTTGTGACATAGTGAGTTTGGATGACTGCTACTTCAATACGAATGTAGTGTATTCTCATATCATTTGCCCCATCTAAATTACCTCTTACTAAATCCCGTTTAAGTGATCATAGTGATTTATCTTCCATTAGACATATGTATCCATATATATTAACTATGCATTTTCTCTTTCTCTCCATTTCTCAAAATTCCAAACTATTAAAGATAAAAGCCAGGAAGGAATGCAAACAAGGGTTTTAAAAACTGTAATTGTAATTAAAGGAAATAATGAAGTGTACCAGAGGCAGAAGATTTAAAATACAAGGGGGAAAGGAGAAAAATAATGCTTCCTGACATCAGGGTAATTAAGCATATCGTAGGCTGAAGAGATGAAGATTGGAGTTAATAACATGTCATGGCTGTTTCTTCAGCTTTATATCTTTTCTAGCAGCCTCATTTTACTTTCTTGCCTTAATCTGCTGGTAATTCAATGTATTACTGACAGTGTCTCTGAAATCAATATATTTTCAATACGATGAGAGGTAGCATAATCTGGTATTTAGTGAAGAGAGAATAAATTCTTCTCTAAGTCTTGTCTGTTATATATGTTTGAATTTGGTTTAGAGATAGGATTTCTGAAAGCTTTGTTCTATTACTGAGTAGATTTTTTCAGCCTGTAGTTTGAATTAATGCTGTGAATTGGTGAGAAGAAGGGAAATAAAAGATTGTGTCTAAAATATGAGGTTTTGGGAGAGCATGTATTTTTTGCAGTACTTATTGAATTTGAAAGGATTACTTCTTTTTTTTTTTTACAGGTTTTTTTCCTGATTTTCTTTTTTATCTTTTGTCTCCTCTTCACCTTCTTTTTAATTTTTTTTTTGCTTTTGCAAATGAAGAATGACACAAAAGTTAGGGAGAAAGAATGACATATCAGAAATATTTTAAATGGCTTTTTGGGTAGTTTATAACAAAAAACAAAGATTTCAAATTTGTTAATGCCTTTTTGTAGTGTTCAGCTATGAAAAATACTTTCACTTTCTTTTCTTTCTTCTACATGACTACGATATTCATGGCTTTGTGGACTTTGCATTGGTCCTTACACACAGCTGTCAGTTCATTAGTCCCCCAGTACCAGAATTTTAGTTTTCCTAAAATTTTCCTAAAATCATGCCCACAAATCACATTAGCTTTCAGATTATGTGTGACAGGTGAAGTGATGGAGCAGAACTTCAAGAGATCTGGTACTATATCAGATATACAAACCTTTGAGAAGGAAAACAAGTATGGCTGTGTTTATTTTACTAAATAAAATAGAGGCAAGGACCACTCTTTGGCCTTGAAACCAAACAGCACAAACTGACCAACATTATCTCCAGTGTTCTACATATCGTCCGTCTAGGCCTATTTTGCTATCATTTCTGAGGGCACTTTTGTCATTTCAGAGTTTCTGAGATAATGTGAGTAGCTTGTTATGATTTCTAAGATAAATCTTTGAGTATGTGTCGCATGCCTTGGAGTTTGTCTTGTAGAAAAATATGGGTACTAGTGGGTATAAAGTTTAATGTTGGAAGACTGTGAAAAGGGACCATTTGGATTGTGTTTTGGCAGTGTATACCAATGTACAGTATTGGCTCTGGCCCAAGCCCATGCACCATGTGAGAGAGTGATAGCTTGCATGGTCCAAAACTGTGTTAGAGAGTATGGATAATCAGCAGACAGTGCTTAAGTTTGCTCTCTGTCCCTGCTTTGTTCAGCAGTACCTATGTAACCTGTAAGAATATCTAAAAAAGACCTTCCTCCCATCTATCTTCTTACTTAAGATCAATCTTCTTACTTAAAAATCCACTTTCATGTCTTCTGGGGCTGCATGCCTTGTGTGACTGGATATGGCTGTACCAAAAACTACCTATGGCTGTGAGGGAATGCTGCATACCTCAGACACTGAGCTCTCAGGTAGTGTTCCCTTTGCAAGATCACACAATTTAGACAGAATTTGAACCTTTGCTCATTTGATACTGAGTACTTTCTGAATTGTTTGAACTGAAAAGCTGTGCACTCATGAAGGGAAAATAAACCTTTTTCTTGTAGTTTATTCACATGATAATTTTAATATATTTTGATAATTTGCTTTAGGTTTTAAAACAATTCAGAATTATTTTTTGTTGTTTGTTTTAGATTCTTTCGGGGATTATTTCAAGTATATTTCAGCTCTGTCCCAATGTATTTTTTACCCAACAGGTTATTTTTTTCCCCAAATTACCAACCAACATGTGCCTCTGAGATGCCTTTTTCATCAAAAGGGTTTCATTCTCTTAGCATGGCAATTAGGTTGATTATCTCTAAGTGTAGACAGATCCAGTCATGTTAATAGAATTAATTACTTCTGTCGCAGTAAAATGGTTGGGAGGGATTTGCCTAGGCACTAGCTGTGCCATTTGCCACAGCTGTATGTGGGTTGAGAAGTGTTGGATAGCCTGATTTGTACAATGATTAATGTCTAGAGGAACTCTGCCAGGCACCTAAGAGCCTTTGTATAATTTTTTTGAGTTATTTGGAGAAAATTACAAATGCTGGCATACTTTTAGAAAACAACAATTCAAGGGCTCTCCAAGATGTCTTGAAAACAGGTGAACACTTAACAGGGGAGCTCCCAATCTATTTGCCAGAAGCTTGCTGAGTACCTTTTCTGAGTGGTCAGAAAAGCTGTTCAGGAAACTGCAGAATGTGCTAGATTTAGTGTTTGGACCAAAAAACCGGGTAAATAAGAGATTTAGAGAAAAATTGAGAAGTTTGATAAAATCAATAGAGACAAACACCAATTGGTCTGTGAACTGAAGATCTTAACCACACTGTGGTGGGTTGACCCCAGATGCCCACCAGAGTCACTCTATTTCTCCACCTCCTCAAATGGACAAGGGAGAGAAAACATAAAAGAGGAAGGGTGGAGGAAGGGGGGCATTCAGAGGTATGGCATTTGTCTTCTCAAGTAACCTTTACGCATGATGGAGTCCTACTTTCCTGGAGGTGGCTGAACACCTGCCTGATGATGGGAAGCTGTGAATGAATCCCTTGTTTTGTGTTGCTTGTGTGTGCAGCTTTTATTTGACCTATTAAACTGCTTTTATCTTAATCCATGAGTTTTTCTCACTTGTTCTCTTCTGATTCTCTCCCCCATCCTAACTGGGAGGAGTAAACAAGCAGCTGCGTGATCCTAATTACTGGCAGGGTTAAACAACAACATGGGTTAAGTCTTTCTGGGAGGAGGCAGCTCCAAGTCCAGGTGTAACTTTGGTGGAAACCAAGAGGGAATGTACTCTAAATACCATTGGGAAAAAGTGCACAGAAAGTTAAAAGGAACAGTATCTAGTGGTTGCAGACCCAAAAAATGTAAAAATGGGTTTAAAGTTTTCAGAAAACAAACCTCTCTTTTGAGTTAGCACCACAATTAGTCAAATGACAGTTCAGGGAGAGTATAAGAAAGAGTGGAAAATTTGGGACAAATAATTGATTTAACGGAGAAATAAACTGGGAGGGAAATCTTTAAAGGTGGCTTATTTTTGTGTGTGAAGTTCACGTTAAACTGTACACACAGTATAATAGAAAAGACATTATTTGAAAATTTATCTTGGGTGACTCATGAAATACCAAGATATCAGTACTATGACTTCCTTACAAAGATTAAGTATAGTAGATTGACTCATCCCATTTCTGACCACTGACATCAAAAGCAAAAAAAAAACCAAACAACCCAGACAACCAAGTTAAAATTAATGTTGGGAAGAACCATGACAGTCTGGAAGAACGCAAGAAATAAGCTAATAATCTAGGAAACACATGTCCAGAAAGAAGAAAATGTATGCATAAAAATGACAATCTACAGTGATGTTTGGAATCAATCAATGTGCTTTTCCTTCAAGGAAAAAAGAAATATATTCTCAAAAAGAACATAGGAAAAAGGAAAAAGAGTCATACTCACATACTCACGTCACAAAGGACCATTATGGTTATCAGCTGGTATCCTTCATACTTTCAACATAATTCCTTGTTTTATAAATAATAGCTTTCTACTTTAAAATTTGTTACTGGAAAGAATCTGCTAGTAAAAAGAAACCCATTTTTTGCAACTTTAAAAAAATGTTTCACTTATATCTGGCAAAACTCAATAATACAACAGCTGATATAACAACTTGTCTTCTCACCCAGTGGATGATCTTTCCAAGTGTTCTCCAACCTAGGAGAAATGCCAAGACTGAGGATCATAATCCTCAAAAATGAAGTGAGACTAGCAAATTTATGAGAAATGAACCTGGGTTATGATCCTTATCATTATTGAGTAACACATTATAATAATATTCTGACATATTATACTGTAAGAAAGGATATTCTTGGAGACTTCGGGCAGGTGTGCCAGTCCATAGACCTAGAAACATCTACAAACCAGTGAGATACTGCCATCCATAGGAGAAAGAATGACCTGTAAGGCAATGCATTGTCTTTAAAAGGACTTGCAAACCCCATCCTGTAAAGCTGTCAGAGAAAGAATGAATCTTGCTCTTTCTGCTACAGGGTCTGTCCAGGAGCACCACATCTGTGAGCAAACACATTACCTGATGTACAAGAATGACCAGGAGCAGACCATGAGGCAGAGGTCTTTTGCAACCTTCTGTGGCTACTCCTAGCATGAGCCCTGCTTCTTCTCAACTTGACATATCTCAATCACTCCGTTACATGTGTCTCACTCACATTTGTCATTCTTTCAAAATATTGATTGACATTTCTTAAAACTATTAGTACCAAAATTACTACAAAATCTAGTTTGCAAAGGCTCAGAATTCAGCAGACTTGAACCTGGTTCTTTTTTCTCCAAAGCTTTCTTTTTATTGAGAAAACTGCTTGTATTATCATTCTTCACTTCTCTTTTATGTTGTTTAAATTGAAGTTTTTTTTTAAAATGTATATAATCTAATAAGAATAATGTTTTTCCTCCAGATGAAACTGCCAAGCAATGTTCTTCTCTCTCTCTTGCATTCTTGTTTTTTAATCACTGAGATTTCCACTGTACCTGACATGAACATTAGTGTTATTCTGCATCCACTCTGAAATTTATGCAGCACAATTTAATTTTGTACATATTTCTTGATGAATGTTCAAATGGAACATTCCTCTTCTTCCTTAACTGCCACTTTGTTCTTTGCTGCTTCTGTGAGAGACAGACTCTGTAGTGACTAACTCACTTTCAATGAAATTTTGAACACCCACAGATTGATTTAATATCCAGTGGATGTTATGTATTCAATATCTTATTTTTTAAAGACTAGAATATTAGAATTTTTTTTCCTTAAATGCCAACTCTAAGGGTGATGCACTACATTAAAATTAAAATAGCTTAAAATAATAGGTACCATGTGACTAAACTAATGAAAATGACAGCTTCAAATGTTTCACCATTAGCTTCTTTTACTTTCACAAAACAGTTTCGTTTTCTTTTGGTTTAGGAGAAAATTTTCAAATATAGAACTGTGAATAAAGGCAGATGAAAACAGAATTATTCTTTCACTTGACATCTTTCGCTATCTGTGTTCAGGGCATTAAAACAAAGCAAAACTGAAAAATTGGCTCATCGGTTCTAGTGACGTCAAAAAAGCTGTGAAAAGCAAGTTCCGTAAAAGTAGTAACAATTTGTTGATCTGAAACCTTTTTCTGGAAATACAACACTGAGCAAGGATCTAGACTTGCCGAATGAGTGAGGACTGAAATGACCAAAGCTATTCAGTGTGGAATAGGTGAGGTGGGTTGAAACAGAAGTAAATATGTCTACTGTCTAAAGACAATAGAGTCCTGCCAGTGACTCAATTCCATTCCTTACCAGGAAAGACTTCAAAGATCTGTTCCTTACCTCAGGGTCACTGGTATAATTATGCTGGGCTGGTTTGTGCAGTTATTGGCCCATGTGCCTTTCTGGCACCAGTCAGATAAACTTTTATGTATCTAAAGGTGATTTGCAGGGGAAGGAGTTGTTTCCCTTAGTCTGGAAGTGCTGCCCATAGTGAGATGCAATGGCTTTCTTCTTCATGCTTGTTATTTATTAGAGAAGGAAGTTAACTTTTCCTGTCAAGATGATTAACTGCCAAATACCACACTTCAGCATCCCTGATATGCACCCGAACATAATAAAAACTGCCACCAGACTTCAGAAATTCTCATTCACTCCACTTGATATTAGTTTTCTTTGAATCCCTGTCATATAGAATATGAGAGATAGGAATTTTGAAGTCAAGAGAATAGATGTACAGGGCCTTTCAGGTGGAGGAATGGCATTTTAAGCCATTCAAGATTTTACAGTAAAATGAGGCAGAAGTAAAAAGATACTTTTACGCCATCATCATTGGGCTACATTTCAAAGGAGAAGTTGCAGAGACAAGAATGTGTTGGCCTTTTCCTTCTTGATATTACCTGCAGAGTTTGGAGGATGAGACATGGTTTGGTCCATCTGAAGACAAGCTGTCCAGCACAAACAAATCAAAATTCCCTTTATCCTTTTCCATTTGGAAGAAGCTAATTATCATTATCTTTACACTTTTCCCTGTGTGAGTGCTTTAGGATTTCTCTATCTGTGAATACAATTGTAGCAGTGTTATGGAAGTCTTTTGACTGCCAGATAAGACTTTTCCTAAATTATGTAAAGTCATTATTCCATTTGGCTTTTTGACAATTCCTTAAATTACTTTTGGAAAAAAATCTTGTAACAGACTGAAAAATAAAATAATTCCAGGACCACTTCCATTGAAAAAGTTCCTTGTTTAAACATGAATAACAATGGCATTATCTAGCCCCTGCAGTCTAGACACAGTCAAACAAAACAAAAGAATAAAAGAGCTTTTACAATAATTTTCACCAAAAAGTATCCTCTATTTTATGGAATTTTTTCCAAATTAGAAACATTTTGACTATCTCTATTTCTAAATTCTTTGAAGCACTTTGGTTTTATAGGGTGAAAATGAAACAACTGCTACTGCTTATTCTGTGATCTGTTTGCACCCAGCTGTTTCCCAACAACAGGAAATCTGACTTAGGGCATCTGATTATGACCATGTGTTATTTTGCAAACTGAAATCTTTTTTGCTATAAAAGCAAGTAGAGGTGGTAGCTGAACTCATGTGGTGAACATTGGTACAGGCTGACGTGCTTTATCACTTAATAATTTTTCTGTCAATTTGCAAAGACTTCCAGCTATAGTTCACATCGGCTTTTTATTTTTCAGTCTTCAAATCAAAGAAACTACTTGATCATGAGTGACCATTCAACAATGATCACGAGGAGACCATTCTGTTCATTCTGTACCTCTGAAGAGAAATGAATGTGCTCCAAAGAAAATTCTTTGCTTAAAGAGTAAGCTTAAAATTTTGTGTCTAAGAGCAAGTTAACACCAGCACAATTTTTTCATCATGTGGAATTTGTCAAGGTCTGTCCCCTCCAGTTATGTTACTTGCTAGATATTTTACTTAGAAATAATCTGTAAATTACCAAAAAAGCACAAGTAAGAGCTGTTTTGATAAGAAACTTTCCACAGTAAAGCAGTTTGTCACTGAAACAGGAGGTGTGTTTGGAACTGACAAAGGCAATCTTAAAGTCTTTAGCTGTTGTTCTAAGAACTCATGGGAGACAGGTGAAATTCCACAAATAAGTGCCTATCTTTAAACATGGAATTCATTCAGTCTGCCTTCACAGATTAAAGTTTCTAGACTACGATCTCTTTATCTCTCCTGTACTCTGTCCAGTCAATGTCCTTCCTGGAAAGGCTTCCCAAAACTGTTCCAGACTGCACAGTACCCCAGATAAACCCCCTGTTGTTGCCAAAAAAGTGGAGAGATTTTTCTGCAAACTAATACAAGAGTATTGTCAAAGTATTCCAGCATCGTGTTTGCACTTGAAGAGTAGCACCATTTTGGTTCATCTTGAGGTTGTAATTCATATCACTAGAAGATGTTATTGTGAGGAAGAGCTATCATTTACAGAGAGTTATGTTCTATTTTTGGAGAGTGGAAAGTGTCTGAAAACTGCTATGAAAACATTATTTCCATGTAACATATTCTGCGAATAATTCAAGAAACACCAAAAGGTTTATTTTCTGTTTCAACAAATTCTAGTGGGATTTTTCAATCAATTGTTACAGTCCTAGAAAATATTATGATTTTTTTTTTCATTTAGTAGAAACGATTAAGCTGCCTATAATTAGACCTCATACATCTTTTTGCAGCTTTAAATTTCCATTGATTTGGATGAGACTCCTGCACAATGAGCATCTTCAAGATTGCTTGCCTAAACTCAAATATTCCCTTAAATTTAGTAGACTTTTTGCATTAATATGTGTTTTTCCTGATCCTATCATTTGTACCTTTCAGCATATGCATAAGAACAAAGAGAAGAAAAAAAAAGTAGATGAAAAAGAGCAAAACAATCAGAGTAAGAAGATGGTAAATCAGTGAAAGTCAGATTCATGGTCACCCTCTATGAGTAATGAGACTTCCATATTGAGGCAAGGTCTCTCTTCACTATTTCGTCACTGAGAATAAAAGAAGCCTTAAAAATCAGCTTAGCTTACATATCCATTAGTTGGCTAAAATTGGGGAAGATTAATTTGAGCCAAGCCTTTCTGTGCCTCACTTCCATATCTAAGCAGAAGATGTAGTTTTCAACTGCCTCAATATTTGTAGAGATGAGAAGTGGACAGGTCTCAGCTGAGCACAACACACTGTGCTTCTGGAAGAAGAGAGGCGCTTCAGCGAGTGGCAGGGAGCTATGGTTTCTCATGTTGCTCCCTCCAGGTGGTAACCTGTTTCTGATGGAATTCTTTTCTCACTACTCTGAGCTTCCACTTAGAGAGTGTGAAATGGCCCTGCACAGGGGAAAAAGACACAGATCCCCTTTCCTTATCTTTCTTTCTACAAACACTTCTGATCTCAAAACTCACCTCTTCGCATGGCCAGATTCTGGGACATAATCGGCTGCTTCATTCATGTCAACTAATATTTTCTTTTAGAAATTGTCTACAGGATTTTTTTTCTCCTTTTCTTTCTCCGATTTTGTGGAGGTTTCCTCCTGTTTTTGGTATTTGGAAACATGGTATAACAAGCATAGTAATACCGGTTTACCCAGCTTGTGATATCTACATTGATACAGATGTTTTATCCATGGCACAATTTTACTTTTTATACAATTTAAAAAGTTGTTTATATTTTATACATGACTGAACTGAAAGTAGTTTGCATTCCAAAAGTAGTTTGCATTCCATCTAATAACACAGGGATGATCAAGACAGATATTTCATCATTTGAAACTAGATGAAGAAAAATATCCGTATATCTTCTGGACAATATTTGAAACAGCAATAAGATTTGAAAGGAAAGAGATTAAAAGAATACTTCTGGGATCAAGGTATTTTTCAAAATCCCAAAAATTTCAGATTACTGTACTCAGAATTAACTGGCTAATTTTACAAAAAACTAATGAAAGCAGACATTGTCTATGTGGCAGACTCCACTGTGACGGCTCACTGGCTGGCAGCCTTGAGGGAAGAGTAATGTCTGGGGTGTCTCACCGTTAAGGACTAATCCAACAAAGGTACATTGGCATGTGTTGTCCACAGCAAAATATCAAAACCACCTGGACAATTACAGCGACAGTTTCTTATATTAACAGTATTGTCAGGGAAATACTTACCTGTAGCTAGCAGGAGATAACCATTGACATCCATATTCTCTCTTCTACTGCCAGTTATGAAACTTGAGCAAGAAGTGTCCAAGACATTTGTATAATTCAAGTATCAATCTACCAGCATACTAAGACTTTTAAACAGTTAACTAGTCAGTCTTGTATCAGTATATCCCAAAACTCATCTGCCTTTTTTTATCTCTTTTATTTAACTTGCAAATGCTTTGTACCAAAGATAATCTTCTGCTTATTTTTTTTTCTTTTGTGTTATTTGGTTATTTTACAGTGTCTGGACAGCAAAAAAACCTGAAGAATTCTGGCTCTTAAAATGCAGTAATAATGATCAACATAACTAGAATGATCCCAACAGATACTAAATCAGAAAAAAAACAATTATTCTGTACAGTTTACTAGTAAGCAATTAGAAAGAAAATCAATATCCAGACATGGTTCCATAACCATTCCCTTCTCTAAAAATATTTAATATATTCTTTCTGAATAGCATATTGACAGGAACTTGGATTGTTGTATTGGATTTGCACAACCATAAAATCATATTTAGACAATGTGCATTGTCTCACATCCAAACTTCAACGAAGAAAAGTGAATGGATTAATATTTCTTGTTTCCTGCTCTGACATTCAAATTAATTAAGATCAAACTAGCTTAATATCTTAGAAAGGAGCAAACTGCACAGTTTTTTATAAAGATAGACCAGTTTGGATTGATTTATTATGTATATCTTAGTGAGAAGGTGAAGATTGCCTTTACCCTGGTAAGCAAAATTTAAAAAAAACCACACACTTTTAAATTTAATTGTGTATGTTTTGTTTGTGGGTTGTTTTTTTTTCAACAAAACTCAACTCAGTTCCATTTCATTGTTACTTAATCCATTATCAATGGTGACATTGTTCAGTTTGCCATAATGAACAAGCTGGCACCATTTTATTTTGTGAACAGCACACTGTATTTCAACTGCCTTGTTCATTGCAGTTTTCACTATAATCTTCTTTCTTTTTTTTTGTCTTTTTTTTAATTAGAACAGGTGCCTTATTTTGTGGCTGATATCCACAGATGGATGGCTTTTTAAAGCATTTAATTTCTACTTTACTTTTTCCCAGTGAAATAAAAAAGTCTATAAATGTCAGTGAAGGTTGATATTACCTTGTGTATGGCTACGGCTGGGGAAAGTGTTAACTGATTGAAAGAAAAAGAAAGCTATATCATCATCTGTGAGAAGGAAGCTCTTCTGTTGCGGCATGACAGTAGACCAGATCTAGAAGTTGGAATGGACTTTGCAGATTTTAACTCTTGAACAGCCCCAGGACTTACAGTGACAGTGATATAAAGCAGCATAAATAATATGCTGAATTTCTGGTGTATGCTGGTTTGTTTGTTTCTCTCTCAGAGGGTTCTCTCTATGATCTTAAAATACAAGTACGTCTGCACTGTAGAATCCCTCTGTGAAGCCTGCTCGCTTCAGTTCCCAAAGGGGTTGGGTGCACATTTTGAGCCTCAAGGCAGGGATCCTTTACCACCTTGAGCAATCCAGGGCCCCAGCTGGCCAAGACTGTAGGTAGTCTAACTGCTCAAGAGTGAGAAATTGCCTTTTATAGCATGTGCAGCTACATACAGCAGAGAATACACAGAATAACATTAGTGCTAAGTGTGATCCAAGAATTCCCATGTAAGTGATATTTACCCTTGTGTTTGGAACTCTTCATAGGATACACCTTCTTTGCAGCATGAAGGGCGGTCAGTCCTGTAGCTATTTAATCTGCCTCCGCTCTCACCTCTCGTGTCCAGTATGGATGCATTAGTTCTGCCTTAAATCCTTAAATCCTCCCTGCAAGCAGAGGAAATTCAAGAGTACAAAAATTAAGCAATGTAAGCAGGATCAGAGGATGAGAACGGAGAGAAAGAGAAGCAAGAAAAAAAACCCACTGTTATTCTGTCCCAACCATTAGAACTATCTCTGTCTTTTTAACTTGAATTAGTGTAACTAGTGTACTATAAGACAGAGTTAGACTGAAGTGGTACAATTTTAGTATATTGCAGACAATCTTGTTGATTATTTAAATTTTTTTTTAACAATGGAAAGGTAATAAAACCTGAAGTCTTCATCTATTTTCTGTGATGAAGACCAGTACAAATTATATGCCTCAATCTGGATTATAGTAATTTAAACAGAATGACATGAGTTGTACTGACTATCAAAGGTCTGCAGATGATACCTTTAATAGCAATCTTCAGTGAGCACAGCAAGAGTGGAACGTGGTTTAATTCAGTACATTCAATAATTGACTGATTCAGTGCAGGATATTTTGGCATTTAAAATTCCCAGGAAAGTTAAACACATTCATAACTGAAAGAGAGCTATAGAGAGTAACCATTTTAAAAGAAAAAATAATCAATAATAAAAGTAGCAGCGCTTTTTCTTGCCTGACAGTTTTGAGTTATCAAAATGAATTACATAATGATGATTCCCTTCATTAAACATAAAGTTGACAAGGAAACCAGAGCAATTGACATTGAATAGAACTGAATTATATTTCAAAATAAATTTGCCCCCAAACTAAAGTTTGAAATTCCACAACTGGATAATGGTTCTTCTTCTCTAGCCTTCCTATGATTCTATGGTTTCACTGTTGTCCTTTCTGCTTTTCAAAAGATTTGATTAATGTTTCCTACTTCTATCCATGTGAGAACAATGGCAGCAACAAAATTTTAGCTTTTTCTTTTAAGGACTAATTGATATCAACATTTCAATACTTCAAAATACCATGTGTAAAGTAGAGTAAACTGTTTTTATTTTACATTATTAAGGAATTTTTACGTTAAAAGAGCCATATATTCTTTCTTCATACTGATCAATTTTAGTGTGTTGGAGGTGTATATAATTTAGAACAAACGTACAAGGTTTTGGAAAAGTCCCTGGTTCTAGTCACAGTTAGTCAGAATAATTCAGAAGATACAGTTTTTGACAACTTTGACTACTTTGTATTATAATATATTATTCTTAGGAATGATAAATCAAGTGGTAAGAGTCAATCTGACCATATGCTGTTGCTCATTTGTGTTTCACTGTAAGTATATTTTTGGTCAATACTCTGCAGGAAGAACTCTGATGTTTCTATAGATATGGTGGAATAGCAACTATATCTTTCTTGATTATGAAGTGCAATGAAATGACAGACATCATGTTTGATCCTCCACAGCCTTGTACATTTTTAGTTTTCTGCATAATTCTGATTCAGTAGCATTTTTCGTGGAGTTTAAATAGTAACAAATAATCCCAAAAGGCTGTTGGAAATCAGGGTCTTTTTGTGCACAGAGTGCTGAAAAGCCATTTGTGAGGGATGTCTGCAGTGAACTCAAAATCAGTTCATCTTTCAAATTTCAGGGGAATCACAGTATACATTGTTAAATTGAGAAAAATGTGAGTAAGCATGGAAATATTCTTATTACGGAACAACGCACATAGGCATATGCATTTTAAGAAACTAGTAGTAAGCAAATAAAAAGGTTAAAGATAGCAAAATGGAATAAAAGTAGCCTTGAGTACATGTCTACTATATGTTCTTTTCTAAGTATGCTACTCATGCCTTTATAAAGTTATTTCACTTTTCTTTTCTGGTCAGTGTTAATTTAACTCACTGTTGTATGCCTCTAGGGGATACTGCCAGGAGCAGTCAGAATTTTTACAGGACAGAAGAAAAGTCTTCTCTTCTGTGTTGTAACACAAACTATTTACTATCTTGTCTCCTTCCTCCTTAAAAATATCAAAGATTAAGCACTATACAGTCCTGAAGGATGTCCCACTGTGACCTTCACTAGAAAAAAGTCCCCCTAGAATTCAATTAATAGAAGACATTTTACATTTAATTCAATGAAGATGTGATCATTGGTGCTTATAGTAGGCAAGGGTGGTAGAGCTTTACCAAGCCAAACTCAGTGGGTGTATGTATAATTGTGTGTATAGAAGTCTCTAAGTACTGTATGATTCAGTCTGCTGTTCTTGTCCCCTACTTCATCTCAGTCATTTTTTTTTTCTCCCCAAATTCTCAGTGTTTCTGTTCAAAGAGGCTTCTTTCACCTTAGTGCTCCATCAATGCCTGTTTTCAGGAGCACAAAGGCATTGACTGGTAAATTGCCTGCAGCCTTCCCTGTTGGAGCAGCCCTGAAGAGCTTCCTTAAGCCACAGTGTCCCTTTTCGTAACACTGTCACTCAGTGTGTGTGAGTGTTTGGAGCACCTGAGCCATGTGTCACACTCCTAGCAGCAGACCCTCTGTTGTTAGTGCCTCTCTAGACATGCTGCCAGCAGCATCAGAGGGGACATTAATGATCAGCTGATCCTGTTGCTGTACAGCTCCCACATTTGGTGCCAGGATTTCTCTCACCTAATTTTACCTTTCTGACTGCCCTCCAAAGCACAGGATCCTCTTTACCAAGGTTTTCAAACTCCCTCCCCTTTTTTTTTCCCTCTCAATTACTTTTTTTTCCAAGTTATTTTTAATAACTCCTTTAAAATATGTCCTCACGTGCAACCCAGTCCCTCAGTAGGAATTCACCTGACTACTCTGGGATTCTTACCAGAGCTGTCCAAACAACTTCTTATGTTTTTCAGCTTTGTTTTTGGTTTGTTTTCAGGTTTCAAAATTTGAGCTGCACTAAGGAAAATATATCCACTGTTTAAAATTCTGCAGTTTCAGTATGCCCAAGGCCTAAAAAATTTGCTCTCTCATGTCACTAATGAAGTTTTTATCTTCTTCTCTTTTCAGGTAGTTGCTTCAATTTGTTGCAGAAATGTAAATCTCTAGCACTCAAAAATTTCTCTCTCTACCTATGCTTTCCCTATCTTTTCTTTTCTTTGATCCTTTTCTGACTTTTCAGTTCATTCCTTTTCCCCTTTAAGTTCTCTCCCACTTTCTGCTTTGCACCCTTTTAAAGTTTAAATTCTACCATAGGATGAATCTTTCCCACTCTCTGCACCACAATGTGCAGTGTGCTCTTTATTTATTGTTTGGTTGGAAACAGAATATCAGAATCACAGAGTGATATGGGGTTGGAAGGAACCCCTGATCATCTAGTCCAACCCCCCTGCCAAAGCAGGTCCACCTAGAGCAGGTTGCACAGGAACATGTCGAGGTGGGTTTTGAATGTCTCCAGCAGTGGAGATTCCACCACATCTCCGGGCAGCCTATTCCAGTGCCCTGACACCCTCAAAGTAAAGAAATTCCTCCTTATGTTTAGATAGAACTTTTTCTGTTCAAGTCTGTGCTTGTTAGGTCTTGTCCTGTCACTGGGTAGGACACTGAAAAAAAGACTGACCCCATAGTCCTCACACCTACTTTTGAAGTGTTTATATGTGTTGATCAGATCCCCCCTCATTCTTCTCTTCTCCAGACTAAAAAGACGCAAGTCCTTCGGTCTTTCTTCACAAGAGAGATATTCTAGTCCCCATATTATCTTTGTAGCCCTTTGCTGTACCGTCTCCAGCAGTTCCCTGTGCTTCTTGAACTGGGGAGCCCAGAACTGGACACAGTACTCCACATGAGGCCCCACCAGGGCAGAGTAGAGGGGCAGGATAACCTTCTTCGACCTGCTGGCAATGCTCTTCTTGATGCACCCCAGGATGCTGTTGGCCTTCTTGGCCACAAGGGCACATTGCTGGCTCATGGTCATCCTGTTGTCTACTGTCGTGATTTCGGCCAAATTTACCAAAACCAGAGGGACAGATAGCCCCTTTCTCTCCCCCTCT
>JAOQGH010000023.1:53808111-53824172 GCA_025769975.1 Gallinago jamesoni
GTAGAGACTGAGGGCATTACACAGCTGTCTACCTTACCCGGCCTTTCAGATGACCCTTCTGTGGTGGGATTGCTGAAGGTTAAAGAACAGCAGCCTCTCTCTAGTCTTGGTTTTAATAACTCTGTTCGAGCCATATAGCTCCCACCTTCATTTATTTAACAGAAAGAGGAAAAGTAACTCTGACCAGAGCAGTGGAGGTTCATGTTATATTTGGTGGATGACAGAAGCTGTAAGAAGAAAATGCCAGAGATGAATAAGGAGAAACCTGTCTGCTGGCTGAGTTCAGGCATGCTGACATGTTCAGTGACTCACAGGCATGCTGGGGGGGGGGGGGTTAGTAGGTGCCTCTGTTGGCACCTGTTGTGTTGCACTGAGAGAACATTCTTCAACTAAACATTGACGATATTGTCTTCACGGCATTTAAATACAAAAGAATATGTAGTCTGATAAACTAACTCAGCAGGGTATGTGTAGGGTGTGGGTGGTTGTACAAATTTGTCTGTCTTTGCCAACCCTTTGGAGAGAGGTAAACCAAGTCCATAAACTAAGTTACCTCTCTCTCTGCATGCTCCTTCTTTTAGCTGTGGATGAAATATAACTGATTTGAAAATCATGTAAGAAATGCGGCAAAAGCTGTGTGGTGAAAAGACAGCTGATAACCTGGATGAGGAGATGGCGGGGGCTACGCACAGATGTGGGGGAGTGGACACAATCTGTGGCAGTCGTCAGTCAGCAACTGTCACCTTGCCATTGGGCTATTTCATCACACAAAGGTAAGATGACCGTCAATGCCTCCAGGAGACCATCACTGTGTGAAGGGGCTCGCTTTGCTGCCCACCTATCCAGATGCTGAAGGCCTTGCTTGTTCTTGTCTAGCTGCAGGTTAATATTACATACTAAAAGAAGCACTCATATGTGTACTCTATGTGGGATTTACTGGGATTTAAGTGGTGATAAAGCAACTACTGGTGCTGTGAGGTAGTAGTGATTTGGTAAGCAGCTATTATCTGGCCCAGAAATTATAGTTCAGTATGAATGGATTCAGTATGCTGGATTCCAGCACTCCACAGGCTGCCTCTCCAGTGCCTGTCTCCGAGATCCTCCTACCCCAAGCTGCTGTAGATATATGTTTTTGCCTAAAGTATTTCTGTTGATGATTTGCAGACCTTGATGCAGACTCATGTGCATTAGCACAGATAATTGCCTGGCTAGGTGCTCACTAAATCTCCCATCTGAATGCCTGGACAGAAGGGGCTCTATTTTGTCTGAGTAATATGGATGGCCATAAGATTTTAGTGTTCTCTGCTGTTTTAAACTGTTATAATACAATTTATTGCTTTGGCTAATGAACTTGAGCCTTAATATTGGAACATCTGATAGAAGAAAGTATAATTACATATGGAACAGCTGTAAGTTGGTGCTTAAATATGCATTTAATCAGATGAAAATAACATTGCTTGGAACCCTCTTGAATGTTCATGTGTCCTTTGTCATTCATATTATTAGTACATGTAAAAATGAGGAAAAACTTCTGGTGAAGAGGGATGTGCTAGTGAGTGATTGTTTCCAGACCCAAGTCTGGAAAACTGAAAACTGAAAAGCGTATTATTGAGCTAGAGCTTTGCCTAATAACCTCTTGTGACTTTTCTGAGGTTTTGATCAACATAAATAGGGTACCAGGAACACCAGGAACAGAATCTGAAAATTATCACTAAATTTTGAAGTGGAGGAAATAAATGTTTCTGTTAAAGAAAGAAAGAGGCAATCAAAATACATCGACCTACCTCTTTCTCTGGGAAAAAGGAATGGTGACTGGATACTTATATAGCACAGAGAATCTGTCTGCAGGAATCTGGAGGTTTGAATATAATTATATTTTAATGATGGTGAGGTTTTTTGTGTTTTTCTTTTTTCTCAGAGGCAGCCATCAGATATAGAGATTAGATCAAAACAGAAAATTGTATAGGAGCATGAAAGATTTATAGAGGATTTTTTTCAGGAAATACTGTTATAGCTGAAATTCAGCAAGACCCCACTGTTTTTCAACTCTGCTGTTCTAGAAAGATCACACATTCAAGTGAAGCCTGAAGAATTATTTTCCTTATTTAGAAGGAACAACAAGCAAGTCAGTGGACTAAGCTTTTATTTCACCTCCTGCCAGTTCCTTACTGCACCATGATATGTCACAGGCTGGTAGGTGATAGAAATGGGTTTAGAAGAACCTGAAGCCTGTGAATAAGGATTTCACAGATTCAGTTCAACAATGAATGAACTTCTAGGAAGCCAGCTGAATCTTTTGGTTCAGCTGTGATTACAAGAGGCGGAGAAGAACATTGCTATGAGCACAGAACTGTACCACCCTGAGAGGGTTTTCCTCTCGGAACATCTCTTTGCACTGTGGATGTGAGAAGGAAAATGTGGCTCATGGTTTTTTACAGGCTTCAGCAAATATCTCATTGTTCCACAATAAGCCTGCACTATTATTTTATTTTTTTTTTACTGGCAAGACTCCCTTGCATCATTTCTCCTGTAGAACTCAGGAATTAACATTTAGGGGAGGAAAAAATATGTTTGTTGTCTATAGAGGACAGCATAATTTAAAAGCTTATTTTTAAAATTTTACCCTTCAATATTAGTCAAACTAATTATAAAATGTTGGAAAATGAGGCATCAGACAGTCAGAAAACAGACACAGTGTTAGAGAAGTAACATATAAAAAGTATCCCTTCTGAGAATGTTACGTTTACCCCTTAAATTGAGCACCTCAAAAATTTGCCAGAGAAACTTTACAAAGAAAAAAAGGAGCTGTTACTGCACACCTGGGCAGCACCCCAGCATACAAATAAAGTCCATAGTAATCCAGGAATGGGATGTTCTTACCGTGTGGAAGCTGACCAGCCTCATAATCCCTGTCACAGAGGCTGAGGAACCACGTAGTCAAATGGAGCTGATGGGGAATTGTTAATGCCAAAGCCAAATCAACATTAGATGTGAAGCAACCATCACTTAAACATCCAGGGTAACATGAGCCCTGGTGAGAAACATAAGTCTCTGCCTGTTTCTGATCACAGCACCGTAAGTGGCTTGTTCACCATGAGATTCAAATGAAGCCTCATAAAGAGTGGGTCAGGGAATTTTTGAATTTGATGATGAAATGTTGATAAGCCAAAAAGCTAATTTTTATTTGGTATAAAGTAATGGTATATTGCACAAATGCTATTCCATCTGAAGGTTCAACCAATTAACATGGCAGTTCCTTAAAAAGATTGAATATTATTGGAGTGGGGGAAGATTGTTAAGCACTAGTTGCAGGCTACCTTTAAGAGCATCATATCTGTAACAGACAGATGCTAGCTGTCAAATCTCCTGGAAATGCAAAAAAAATGTTGCACACATCAAATAGTCCTTTATACAGTGTAGTCTCTAGCTTATGGAAAACATCACTGTGGATATTTATTAATTGAGAATTTTCATTTGTTTCATCAATGAAAGCTGATACTTTTGCCCCATTAAAAAAAAAATCTAGTGCTTGAATGTAAGATTACATATGGTAAATAAAAATATTCTTTCTTTTTTGGCTGCTGTAAGAGTCAGTCCTAAAACTGATGGAAAATGCAGAAGAGGGCCTAGGTTAGAAGTGATTATTTAGAAAAAGTACATTACACAGGAAGACTATAATTTATATTATTATCCCACAATGTGTAAGTCTCCCAGAAGACCTGATGATGATCCAACGGATGTGGATTGATATGAGACATATACAAGGCATCCTTCTCATGTTATGTGATTTATAAAATAGAGTGCAAGTCTTAGAAATTAAATAGATGAACAGACTTTCTGCTGAAGCTGCACTGGATGGACAAATTAAGGAATAAAAGAAGAGTGGCAATTTGGGGATCTCAAAAAGAGGTATTGCAGTCCTTCCTCTGCATTATGTTTCCAACTGCACAAAAGGGAGAAGAGTTAAATGCGGAGTCCTCAAACAGTAGTTATAAATCAAAACATCCTGGACAAATGAAGGGAGGGGATGTGGGGCTGATTGAGAAAGCAGTGAGATGCAACACAAGACAAGGGTAAGAAGGAGAAAACAGCACAGAAAAGGATGTGGTTTGAGAGAATCAGCAAAGGCAAGTGCCCTGCGTGCAGGAGGAGCAGCTCCTCAGGCTGGTGCCGCAGGTCAGGGTGGGAACACCACACTGCTGAGCAGGACTCCTGCTCGCACTGTGACAAACAGAGAGCTTGCATGGACAGCTTGAAAAAGAGATTGTTTCAGCCCACGTTATCTGTCTGACTATAAGGTATACGTTTCAAGATGGGGGGTTCACTTCTGCGGTTGAATGTTTTGTCTCACCAAGCAATTTGCCAACAAAAAAGACTTGCTGTTTCCATCTGAAGCTGGTCTAAGTGTTTAAAGTACGCTCGTGTGAAGCTGCAAGAAGCAGCTGCAAGAAGCTTGGAGATCCTTAGAGACAAAGTCAGGCAAGAATTTCAGGACAGACTCACCTTTGGACAGCACTATTTTCTGCCTCTGTAGCAAAGTAAAAAAAAAAATAATAAAAGAGACAGAATGAAATCCTATTGTTTCAGCTGGATGAGTTCACAAACTGAGGGAGAAGTGGGGAAAAAGCCCAGGCTTCACATATGCAGAACCTTTTGAAAGGAGAGGAAGTTGATGTGCAATAGCATGACAAATTTCTCCCAACTATGAATTTGGGAAATTTTGCATTTGATGCAAATGCGCTGCATGACTAAAACAGAAGCAAAAGCTTTCAGCCTGGGATGTCTGGAGCCACAATGCCAGGAACAGCAGAGGACTGATTTTGCTGCTGGTGCTACCGTTCAAACATTTTTTAGAGCAAAACCCGGATCCTTTGTTGAATGAGTGCCTTGACACTTCCACTGGCATGTCCCCACTGAACTGGCAAGCTCCCGGGTTTCCAGGCTCTCTGATGCTATTGCAACTTGCACAAAAACACATGTGCTCCCAGCCGCTGTGGTGGTACTTGCAAGACTGTCCTGGAAAGACACTGAGGCTACTGATGCTCTTACTAAAGCTGGCTGAGGGTAGGCAGGCTGCATACTTTAGCAAGGATTAGGCAGCCCCAGCATTTTGTTGCCCTTTCTGGCTCTGAGGAGGAGCCCTTCAGTGTTCCCCGTCTAATCAATTCAAGTACAGACACAAATAAGGAACACCTGTAGAAGTGTTTTAATGTCCAAGAGGTCTTTTGCTTTCTCCAACTCTATCACTAGTTCCACCCAGATGAGCACCCCCAAAATCTTGCCTCACAAAATTCAGAACTGTTTTGAGGTCTCTGAAAGTCACCAAAACACAAGACCTGTCATTCAGGTTCTTTAATGAAATGTTACACTTTGCACTCAGCTTTGACATTTGTAAACATTTTTTTTTGTAATAGTGCTTATGAAATCTTTCCATTTTTAATCTTCCCAAAGTTATTTTTCCTTTTGGTGGATCTTGCCATTTATTTTTTTCACTCTTAATACTCAGTGTGGTGCTGTAGGCAAAAAAAAAAATATTTTGACATTTATAAATGTTTATACAAGAATACATATAGATTAATAAAAATGTACTTTCAGTATTATTTCACTATATTCCTTGTCTCTTTTTGCTTGCCTTTCTATCATTCCTCTTCTTCTCTCTTTATACTATAATTTCTTACTTCTGTTTTACCTCCAGTACTGCGTGCTGCATTTCTGTCTTTTTTATTTCCAGTCCTTCATACTTTTTCCTGCCTATGTGCGCAAAACTCAGACTATTTTATTAGCAAAGAAAATAGTTGGCCTGTTGTGGGAACCATTATGGACAAGAAGATTTGAGAAGCATCATTGTCTGCTTCTATGAATTTCTGAAGTTTAAATTTAATGTAGTTAAAGATCAGATATTTATTTCTCCATTTCTGCAGAGACAGGCTGGGAGACATCCTCTTCTCTGTACAAGATTGTGTCATTCTCCAGGGCATGGGAACCAGAAACACGCCGCCCCCAGCTTCTCTTCACAAACAAGGAACCTGATGCTTGCGTAGCAAAGCCAATGTTTCTGCACACCGGCACCATGAGCTCTCTCTCACCTGGGGATGAAGCGCAGTGAAATCATCCACTTGGCCACAGGCTTTGCTGGGACACAGGCAATCTTCATCCAAATTCTGTAGTTTTGCATTTGTCTGCTTACCTTCCAGCACACCTCCCCACAAAAAAAAAAAAAAAAATGTTCCCACTCAAAAAAGAGATTTTGATGAACTCGGGGTGAACTGTAGCACACGCAGCAGGAGCTGAGACCCGTTAAACATAAGTCACTTTATCAGGCTCTGTGTCATTCGGGAAACGCATTCACAGTGATCACCACCCTCCATCATTTCTTCAATTCTGTATCTGGCAGAGGAATGGTGGAGTAACTCATTTTAAAACAATTAGCTGGCAAGTGTTTTATGCTGATTAATCATGAAGAATAGGCCTGGCAAATATGAACAAGGTTAATGATTTTCTATAGTAATTTTGCAGTTTCAGTCTGGTATTTTTCAAGCAACCAATACAGTGGAGTAAGAGGAGAGGCTGGCAGCCTTGTTTATCATTATGGTTATTATAGTCCCTTTGTTGAGGTGCAGCTCTTAATTGTCTTACAATTTTGGCATACTTGTGATCTGAACTTTAAAATCTTCATTTCCAATTTTTCATTTGTGGTTTTCTGTACTTTTACTTTTTCCAATTAAATTTCAGACATTTTCAAGACTAGAGAAATATAGGGGGTTTTCCACATTAAAAAATAATTCCCTCCTACCAGTATTTTGGCAGTGGAGCTGTATTTCAAAATTTGTCAGGTGCACCCTTTCTACTAGGAATAGGCCCATTGCCATTCTCACTTAAAAAACTAAATGAAAAACCACCCACATCTGGAAAAATTATAAATCTTTGGGCAAAAATATTCCTTTTCACAGTGAGTCAGTCAAAGGACATTAAGCCTGCACAAAGAGTTTTTATTAGACAAGAAGGATTTCCTTCCAGCCCTCAGCCCTCAGTCTTTCTATCTGAGGTCCTGAAATGTGAATGCATATGTCTTAAGGTGTATAAAATAATGAATGGCATTACTATATTCTGCATCGTTCAATGAATTAGTGGCCATCAAATGAAGCTGGTAGGAGCCAGGTTCAAAATAGACAACAGGATTTTAGTAAAGTACCATATTCTAAAATTCCGGTTATAGGTAGAATAGTTCAAAAATGTAACTATTTTTTTTCCTTTGCTTTGTTTTATAGATCAATGAAAGAGAAAAAAGTAGAGACTAATTTATAGTGCGGTGGTTATTTCAGAAGGACTGAAGAAAACTCCCTCCTAGGTCCTTTACAATGCAACTCTTCAGGCCTGGCCTCACAAATTTATTTGTTCAATAAAACCATAAAACAGATGTTTGTAAGAGACTTCAAGAGATATAGGCATGCATTCCCTATCTCGCAAACAAGATTAACTTTGAAGATCTCCTGTAGAAGCTACATAAAACAACACAATATATACCTCATTCTCTTTTCTACTGTAAATTACAGACCTATCTCCAAACAAATTATTTAGATTACTAAACACGATATTTATGAACTGCATTTGGCAAGACATTGCTTTTTAAATACAATTGCACTTTCAATTGGACTGACTTATGCTTCAGTCACACCAAAAAAACACTGTCAGCAAGCTTTCATTATGAGAAATTTAAGCTTAAAAGGTAACTAGAATGCTGACCAAATATTTGAATGTTAGTTTTGACTCGAATATTAAACAAAACCTAGACACTCAATATTTGATCTGTAAGGGTCTAGAAAATTTGGAGTTTGGGGAACCAACACAACTAAATTCAAACACTTAAAACCACAAGAAGCTGCTTAATAGTGAAAATGACTGGAGCCTCTAATGAAACAGATTAAAGGAATTGTCTCAGCTATGAAAGGATGTTTTTGCCCTTCGGATCTGGCACAATAATCACTGCAAGGCTGTTTTTATAATTGCAAGGAAGACAAGAAAACTCATAAAATTATATGGAATGCTATAAATGATTATTACATTTACTCTCAGTTCAGCCACAGCAGTACTGAGTTAAGAATGACAATTATTCACTCTGAGTTATAAAAGAAGTCAATTATATGGGTAGTCTTGGCTTGAAGAATAGGATAAGGAGGCAACAGCCTAAGGCAGCAGGCTGGGGACAATGATCTGCACACCTGCCACTGCTTGAAGAGATGACACAAGCTCTTCCAGACTGAACTAACACACTCTCTTCTTACCATCATTGCTCATTACTGTGCTTGTTTCAGCTGAGGGAAGAGCTGAGCTGTGTAGGAATGACTCTATGAAGGGGAAAGAAGTGGCCCCACTCTGCAGAATTCAGTGTGTCCACTTGTATTACTGGCCTTTAAATCAGTTTATGGAGTCATAGAGTGCATGAGCTGCGTTTCTTTTGGGTGAGACTAAATGGTAAAGCATCCTCCAGGAGCGCAGCTAATGCCATCCAACTGCTAATGGGCAGTCAGTCCATGGGATCTGACTAGAATCAAAATAGGGGATGAAAGTGCTAATACAGGCCAAACAAAGATCCAACATAATTAGAGAGTTGTGACTTAGTCCTCAGCACCAACTGTATTGTACAAGAAAGGGCTCATTTAAAGCACAACTGTGGAATCCTGAAAATATATTATGATTGTCGCTTCTTTGAGGCACCTTCCTGTGGAAGTTTTGAGTTGATTGAACAACTTTGTGAACCTTTAATTATGGCTATATAGATAATACTCTTTCATGAGAACTAGCTGTCTGAAGAAGGTCTGGTCCCTAGATTAAAAAACACAGCACATAATCCCAGCGAGAGTGCACACTCAATTTTCTTAACTGAAATCAAATGCATAACTCCTGCACAACTCTATTGTACTGTTGTAGTTTAACCCCTGCCAGCAGCTAGGACCATGCAGCTGCTCATGCAGTTCTCTCCCTTCCCTGAGAAGGGCAGGGAGAAGAGGGAGAAAAGGAGGGGAAAGGGAAAGAAAAAAAAAACATCTTGGGTTGAGATAAAGACAGTTTAATAGAAAAATAACAGAAAAAGAAAATAACAACAACACTGTGCTCCTTCTCAACTTCTACTGGAAGCTGAAAACACTCCTTGAAAAGCACAAACATTGATTAGCAACAAGTAAAACAGGATGCATTATTGACATTCCTTTCACAACAATCACTAGAAAGAAAATTAGCTCTTTCCTAGCTGAAACCAGGACAATGTTCTTTCCTATGTTAAGGAAGCACGATACTTTACCATTTGCCTGCCAGTAAAGCAACTGTCAAAAGATGGGCAGGGCCATTCACTCAAGAAATTTGTTCATGTGCATAATGAAGCAGAAATGGTACCTCTGGCCATGGACTGCTCTCAGGGCTAAGGCATCCACTGTGAAATATTTCGTTAACCCTAATCACCAACACTCACTCCTACCTTTCCTATTTGGGTGCCAGCAGTCTGGATGCTGCAGAACTGATTTTCTACTTCAGTCAAGACAGCATCTCCATCATCAAGCACCTCTCAGCTCTTACAGACCAGGATATAATAGGGAGGAAACAAAAGCAGTATAATTAAGGCCCTCAATATAGCAAAATGCAGTTGTTTTGCTCAGCATCGGGCAACATGAAAAGGCAAGAGATATTTTCACCACTATCTCCTGCACAGGACAGCTGTTGGTTTTTTGAGGCCAATTGCAGCCTCAAAAGTGATAAGTCCTCCAGAAATCTATCTATACTAGCCTGAAATCAACTCTCAACTCTTCATAGTGACTTCTATCTATAATCCACCAGTACCCATTCCTGCTTAATACACAACCAACAGCTTAATCCCTTAGAGATTTTACTTTTTATCTGTTTTCACAACTTCTGCAATCACCTTCATAGCAAATAAAATTTTGTGCTTTCATCCTACTTAACACAGCTTGAACACTTCTATTTCTTTAGCAACTGGCATGTTTCCCTAGCCTCTGAAAGGTCCCTATTTTAAACCAGCAATAAACACAGCTCAGGTTTTGTGGTGTCCTTTCACAGTAGCAAAAAAATCCAGCTGTGACAATTGAAATACTGATTTGCCTCACATTTGGTGTCTTTACCTTGACTGCTGCCTTGCACAGGCTTTCCTTGCTTTGTCCTGTGTTTGGAAAAGAGAAGTTTTATAAAAGTTGTCTTCATTGATTGCCCAGAGTCCTTTCTTTACATGGAGAATATCATACTTCTTTCAATCCTCCCTCTGGTCTTTCTGTTGCCTGCTTAGATTTCTTTCTTTGTTATTCTTTTCAGCTTTTAAGAAAAATCTTCAAAACAGGCTAAAATGGAGTTACCTGAACTGATTTTCATTGGGAGCATCTGCCTTTGCTCTGGAGTGATTTTCTCAGTCCATCAAAGAACAACCGTGTCTACTGCAATTCATAATGACAAGCTAATAAATCTTAGCAAAGCTTTTTTTTTTTTTCCTTTCTTTCATACATTTTTCATATAGGGAGTACAAAACATCTATGAAAGTTTACCTCAGTACTTCATTGTCAGGCTTCAAAATCACTGAGAAATTTTAATAGTTCACATAGTGCATGATATTTTTTGGCTTGAAGCTCCTTGCATTGAAGGGCTCCCCATACTGCTGACGCTGCAAGGCTGGGACTGGTGTTAGCACTGAGGGAAAAATACTTCAAGGTGTCCCCAAAGCAGACAAAGCCTAAAACCAGAGCTTTCTGAATTTTTCTGAAGATACAGGTTTTCTTGTAAAGACTCCAGATTAGCTCTTTTGTTACTAATCTGCTGCTTTATCTGAGAAAGTTCCCATTTATACCAAGCCCCCCTGATGTTGTACTGGAAATGTCAGCTGCTTTAAAATACAAACTGAACATGATTCCCAGATTAAAAGGCCTTTACTCCTGTGTCATGTAAAAGGAAGAGAAGTACCCACAGGCAGCTATGGATAAAAAGACTGAGTTGGGGTGGGAGTGCATCAGGCAAGATTTCATGGGTTTTGGTCAATTTGTATCAAAACCTAAACATTCTCTCATTCCAATCTGAGTATTAAGAGATTGTAAAGTTGTTGGACTGGCATCTCTAGGGAACAGAAATCTATTTTCCAGCAAGTGGGAAAAACGAGACTGTAGAGATCGATTGCTTGGCTTGCCAGCAGCAGACCAGCACTGCAACACACACCACTGCTTTGAGTTTAATGAACTTGGCTAGCCACAATTTGGGAGGATCAGTAGCATTCAAAGCATCTCATCAAATATGTTACTAAAGTCTGTAGAGGGAAAAAAAAGAGGGACGTGTTATGCTGTCTCCTTCCTCTACCATCCAAAGTCTATCTTTAGAGATGTATCTGTCTTCAATCATTGGAAAATCTTCCCAAATTAGAGAAAACCTCTGGCCTGAACTGAGAAGTGCAGTTTTTGTCCTAATTTGCCCATTCAAAATCTAACGGGAGACAAATGCCTAGAGGCATTAGATGCCTAAATACATTTGTGGATCTCAGCTCTTCTTCCTTTCATTATTACACTGACTCTTTATAGTTATCTAATTTATTAAGAAAAAGTCTTTCCATGGAATTTTATAACACTACTATTTTGTTTAAATACTAGATTAGAACAGCACCTAAGGAGCCTCTTGGGTGTAAAGAAGCATTCAGCTAGCTACAGAAAACTGTACCATGTTCTCATTTCAGAGCTGTTCCAAGCATTTGACTGCATCTGCATCCATATGTACAGCGTAGGGTATTACATTTGAACTGTTGTAGCTATGTTACTGAGATGAGTTCCTGAGGTTGTTTCCACCCTGTGGCAAATAAGGGATATGCAGGTTTCTGAGCATAACTCCATCCCCGGCTGAGAGATATCTTCTGTTAACCCAGTCTCTCTTACTCAGCAATTATCCTTTACACTCCCATTTGTACTGAAACATGAGATAATAAATATATGAGCCTTGTTTGATGCAACTAATGCGCTGGTGATCCAGGAAAAATAAGTATCTTTTAAACTAATACTGCTCAAGTAAACTGAACCATCCGATCTGTGGATGTTCAGTCTTGTCACAAAGCCAAGTCACAAAGCCAGTCACTTCTCCAAGTCCTTCAAGTTTGGATATAGTTTCCATTCCAGAATGTTTAGAAATGGAAAGGGCTAAGAGCAATTCTGATGCTATGATTCTATACTCAGAATTGCTCTTACCCCTTTTTACTTCTAAACAGTCCGGAATGGAAACTATATGATGAATGATCATTTAGTAGTCCTAGGACTGTCTCTAGATAAACATAATGTTTTCTTCTCTAACTTTAAAAGATTTCGTCCTCTCTTTAATAACCAATAAATGTTGATCATAGAAAGACCTCTTTATTCAGTGTCTCGGGTATTTAATTGACAGTAGTCATGAGAGTATCAACAAACATGAATTCTACAGTGACACTGCCAAGGATAACCATTGATTCAATTCTGTGGAAAGACCTGTGGACAGTAGCCTCTAGTGGTGAGTAAGGGGCCTGTGATGTGGTCATCTAGGTACCTGGACACGATTATCCAAAGAAACCTGTGCACAAAAGTTTAGTGACAAGCCGTGTGCAATGCCTGGACCCAACTAAGCGGTCAGCATGAGGAACACCATGAATGGGCACAGCCCACAGGACCTGGAGCAGGTCCCCATGGAAGGTACAAGGTGTTGGGCATCAAGGATTGGTGAGGGCCACCATCACTATCATAACCTGCTGTACTAGAGAGACAGCACAGGATGACGCTTGGCTGCCAATGACTCCCAGCTGCTCACAGGCAGAAGGAATGGGATACCCCAGTTGGTCAGGTTTGGGTCACCTGTCCTGTCCGTTCCTCCCCACAGCTGTGACCCCTCTGCGCTTTCCCGTTTCCCACCCTCTAAGGGGCAAAGAACCAAAATTGGCTGACCTTGGTTGTTAGAGCAATAAGTATAAGCAAGGGCCTCTCTGCATAACATTCCTTGGCATTTCTCACCAACATGGGCCTTACCATCCTGAGAAGGAGCAGTTTTCTCCACAATATGCCGCTATTTTCAGAGAGTTAGAGAAGGCCTAGCTAAAAAGTAAAATTACAGAACACAAAATTGGTTTGGTTTTGCCTCCAACCGGGACACTTCCTTTCACCCATACATTTCCACAGTACCGTCAGGTTTAAATGCCTTTTGCATCAAGTAGTTTGTCCAGGATCCTCTGTCAGTGTTAATATATTCCTTGGCTAGTGTGGACTAATATATAACCAGCTCAAGGCAACGAAAAGGCTACGAGAGTAGGTGACTAGAGTCAGATTTTAGGTCATGCTCAAAAGGATTTCCCTCTCTTTGTTGCTTGTGGCCACCCAGAGGGTTTATGTCTGTGGCCTCTTTATGGGAGACTGCGTCATCCTAGGTCTGTGAAAGACATCCCTACCTACTGCTGGTGGAGGGGAAAAGGGTTGGTCAGGCCCTTCAAGTGCACCCCTGTCTCTACACAAAGGCTGCAGACAGAGCCTGAACGACTAATAGACGCTAGGCACTTCAGTTTCAGATGGCTAAAAGCAGGTAAGATGAATCCCAACCTAACCGCTCTGCGTTTCTCAACACTCTGCTGTCCCAGTAGTGCTTCTGCTCTAGCCTTAGCTAAAGAGCATGTAGGAGCACTACGTGCTGGCAAAGCCCTTGCAGGGGGCAAGGTGGTAGCTGGAGACAGGTGCTACAGGATCTTTTGCGGTCCCACCAGGGACACGTTTTGCATTGGATTTGACCCTCTGGGTTTGCAGGGCTAAGTAGCGCACCAGCAGAAGGAATCTAGGAGGAGAAGAGGGAGGAGGAGTTTTGTCTCTGTCCAAGGACTCATGGCGCTTGTGGCCATGGAGTTTCTAAGGCACAAGGAGAGCTGAGGCTCTCAGGGCAGGGCACGGTGCTGCCCTTGGGGCTGGGGGCAGAGTCACTTGGGGCTCCCGGTGGTGACAAGTGTCCAGAAAGCTTTGGGGATGTGCTGAGTGCCATGGCTCCGTGGGCTGCTGTTGGGTGGCAGGGATGGGGCCTTAGGAGACTCCACCCGGGTATGACTTACCCTTCCCTGGGGCACAACCCTGCCAGGGGCTGGCTGTCAGGACGGCTTGGGCAGGGGGGGCCCCAACACTGTCTCCAGCCAGGGCCTGTGGCCCCTTTCCAGCCTCTCAACGCCACAGGCTTTCCTGGGACAGCCCACGGCTCCCCCATCTGCAGCGCTCACAAGCCCTGGCCCTGCTCCCTCTCACCTCCCTCAGCCCCTCTCCTACCGGCCCCCAGCTCCAGGGGCCTCTGCTCTCCCTTGCCCCAGCCCCGTGCTCCCTCCCACCCACCCCTGCTCAGACCTCTTTTCTCCCGCTACTACAGACCATGGCTGCAGCACTTTTCCTCGCTCTGGCTCTGCTGGCCCTCCAGCCAGGACCAAAGAGCAATGAGGAGATTGACACAGATACGATGGATCGTATGAAGCAGCGAGAGGCATATCTCCATGAGGAGATGGCTCGTCTGCTAGAGGAGGTGGAGCAGATGAAGGGCACAGAGGAGACAACGCTCCTTTCTGGCTTGTGGCAGTGGCGGTTTTGGGCCGTTCCAGCAGCCCTGCTATTGCTCGGTTTGCTCTATTGGCTGTACCGGGCAACAGTACTTCCCTCTGTCTGCTTCAATGGTCAGGAGTGCTCCAGCAACAAGGCAGATCTGGACAAGGGCAAAGAGGAAGACCTCAAGGCTTTGCCTAATGGTGTCGGGTCTTTAACTATGTCCACACCATCGGCAGCGCAGGGCCTGCCCAACAAGTACAGGGTCGTGAAGGTCTTGGTGGATGGCCTCCTCAATGTGTGCCGCGTGCTTTCTGTGTGGATTTTCATGCCGCAGCTCTACCCAGCCACTGGGACAGAGGACACCTGCGAAGCCTGGACTCTTGACGAGAAGAGCATTGTGTACCACCTGCTCGTGTTCCTGAGACCACCCCCTGGGCACTCTTTCAGCCTCGACCAAGACACCACAGACCAGCTGCCGGGAAGGCCCTCCAACATGCACGTGATGGTGGAATGCGTGTGCTGGAAGAAGGAGCTGCTGGGAGGTTGTGTGTGCCATCTCCACCACCATGATACCACCGTGACAAGAGCACAGAGATCATTCATCTTAGAAAACCTCTGCACCAGCTCCTATTTAGACCTGGAGAAAGTTGCCCGCTGGGTCCAGCTTTTGGTAACATCAGCCTGGCACACTCTGCCGGAGTCGCACCACTGCGAGCTGACGGTGCTGCCCTCCTCCAAGTCCTGCAAATTCCAGCTGATCACCAATGCCGAGATTAACATCTTTACCGAGATCTTCTTTGCTCTGGACCACACCATCTGAGATGCTTAGGTAAAAAGTAAAATTACAGAATACAAAATTGGTTCAGTTTTACCTGCAACCATGACATTCCACCCCTAATTCCATACTGTTTGCATCATGCTTAGATTACATACACTATTATCTATGACGTCTATAGACGATAGATATAACAGACTCAGTTAGGTGTTATCTCTACAAAATACAAAAGTTAAGTCCATTTCATAGCAGATCAGGTTCTTAGGATAGGAAAGATACTGTAAAATCCATTGTGGTTCATGCCCACGGGTAACATGTCCATCTTAGAGAAGTTTTTCTGGACGCCACTGAATTGATCCGGCTAGGTTTCATCATTGCAGTGTTGTCCTGAAAATCACTTATAGAACACTGTTAGTATTACAAACCACTAACATCACACTCAGAATTAAGTACTCTCAGACAGTGTCCAATTCCCTTGAGGTACACATTGAACTTCTCCATTCTTCTGTCTCACCTCTGTCCCTGAGAAGGTAATTGAGAGACTCATTCTAGATGTCATCTCCAAACAAGTTGAAGAGTGGGGGGTTATTGGAAGTGGTCAATATGGGTTTACCAAGGTTAAATTATGTTTGACCAATCTGTTAGCTTTCTATTACGCTGTAACTGGTTGGTTGGATGAAGGGAGGGCAGCAGATGTCATCTACCTTGACTTCAGCAAGGCTTTTGACACT
>JAOQGH010000023.1:53824272-53885131 GCA_025769975.1 Gallinago jamesoni
CCTCTCTTCTCGTTTGGGGGAGGGGGGAAGGGACATCTGTCGGTCCAGTCGCAGTGATTTTGGCTGAAACCACGACAACCTCTCATCCATCAAGACAGTCATAGAATCATAGAAGGTTTTCAGATTGGTTAAGCACACTTTCCTCTTCATTACTCCATGCTGACTACTTCCATTTACTTTCCTGATTTTCATGTATTTGCAAGTGGTTTCCATGATTAATTGCTTCAGCACCTTCACAGAGATCAAAGAGAAACTGACTGCCTTGTAGTTTTTCAGGTCCTCCTTCTTACCCTACCTGAAGACAGGTGCAATGTTTGCTCTCTTTCAGTCCTCAGGAATCTCCCCCAGTCACCACAATCTTTCAAAGATAATTGAGAATAGCCTCACAGTGACACCAACCTTCACAGAAAGGGAATAAATTAAGAGCTGTACAAGGGGCCAGGAAATTGCAATTAACAGAATCAAAAAATTATACTACTCAGCTTTATAAAATCTGCAAATCCTTGTTTATAGAAACCTCAATTGCAATTGGGATGATAGCGGGCAAAGTTATGTTGACTACTACTGCTATCATTTCCATAATGGTACCAGTTAGAGAATCACTTCGCAGTTACCTTTATGAAGATACTCACTATCCTGAAGAACCAGAATTCTAAGGGAGTGATTCAATTGCTTAAGCATAGACATATGTTGTTCTCTCAGGTGACCTAGCTATCAAAGACAGCTGCAGAGGAAGCTTGAAACAGAAGGTACACAACACACTTAGGGAAAAGCTGCTGGAGGTCAGGTACAATCCACTTGGGTTTCTAAAATAACATCTGATCCTTATGTTTAGGCTGCTGATGCACCCTGCCCCCCCCCACCCATTTTCCAATGTTTCCTTAAAGCTGGTTCCTCTGGAAAATATACTCTGTATTTTATCTTAGATTGCATTTTTAGTCCGGTTATCAAAATGAATGAGGCTCATGAAATCATACTTTTCATGGGATTTTATACGCAAACATACATCTCTGTCTATCAGTATTTTTCATTTACCACCTTTTGAACAATTTCAGCCAGTTTGACAGATGGACAGTGGCTTCAGACACATTAACAACCTACAAGTGTCATGAAAATAAGCTGGATGAATGACCCTATTAGTGCCCTGACAAGAAAAAGTGCATAGTATGAATTTTACTATAGACATTGAAGAGCCATATAAGAGAGAGTATGAGCACTCCAGCAGCATGAATAACTTTCCATGGAGTTAGGAGCTCCATAAACAGCAAAAATTCCGTCCATAGGAAGCTACTTACAGAGTTATCACACTTACACAGCCGTCTCCGTTAGCGTGTGCCACCCAAGCAGCACGGAAGTTGGACGTGGCATAAGAAACGAGGAGGAGACAATTTAGAAAAGGCAATTCTGCTCTAAACTAAATGCAGAAACAAAGGTCTTTAGGGGCACAGAAAGAGTCATATTTTTATTCTTACATATTCAAGGTAGAAATCTGAAATAATAATGAAAATAATGTGAGAAATGTTTAGTAACACATTTGTTTCTGAAATGAGAGAAACTTTCACAAGTACCCATAGATATCCTATAAAAGTATGTTAGTGGTTGGCACTTCCAAAATCTTGTGGGAACAATTCTACCATGTCTAACAGGTTCTCCCACACTTTTTTTTTTGTCACTATTGCAAATGATTCCCTTGCTTGACAGAGGAAATACTTGGTACTTTACATCTTTTTACAAGTAAATTCCATGCAAATGAAAATGAATTGATCCCTTAATGTTTCCACTGGGTTTTCTTAAGTTTGTTTGTTTGTTTTATTCCTGTATAATGCACCCAAGTCCTTGTATACTTCATGAAGTACCTGCATGTTGTCTTTGCATATGAAAAGGATGTTCCAATGGGACCACCACTTGCAGGTCTAGGGGAATAAACAAACAAAACCAAACACTCTTTAGAGATTAATTTCTAAGAGTTGCAGAAGATAGAAAATGTCAGAATTATACTGTCCATGATTTTTTCTCTTTCTGTCTATGTATTATGATAATATGCTTAATGGCACGCTTTAACACATTATTTTACTACAGTGGAAACAATCTTGCCCACTGACTGGCATTGGCATAGTTTCAGATAGCTCTGTGACTATAGTTTCTTTTGCAGAAACACAGGGGTTTTATCACAGCTGTTTAGACTGCCTGATTAGCAATTTAATGGGATTTAGTTGACCCTAAATGAAAGGATAGACAGCCCTAATGCCTAAAAAGCTGTTAGATTTCTGTAAATCTTCTTACTAAATGGGTTGCCTCAAGTATCACAGCAACCATTTCCTGAATTTTGAGCCAAAATGGATGCATACTTCTTCTTATAGTGCAATTGGAGGAAGTGTCAGACAGAAGTTTTTAATTGGATTATCCAACTAAAATGATGTAAAGTTTGTATAATAGTAAGTAACAGTATCTAATATAACAATCTTAGAATTAGGCTTAGAATTGTCCTCCATGTAACAGTTCTGCTTTAAATATAGTTGTGTAGGATCAGATATAATTAAGAGAAACCATGGACTTAGTATGGGTAAAGGGCTTATCTTCTTATACACTCAAATCAAGAACAAGCTTTTACAAAGTGTAACAATAGGATGAAGCATAGAGGAAAAGGGATGCAGTGAGCAGAATTTATGGTGGGATCTAAAGCACATATAAAGATTTTCATTACAGACCATTGCTCAGATTTTTTGTTTTATCTCTGTATACTCTAATATTATATTTGATCTTTTCCCCATTTTGCTGCTCAATTTGAGGTATAAGGAAAAGACTAGCTGAAGAGCTCAGTTCTTTCTGATATGCTGTCTGATTAGTCATCCACGTACTGATCTCTTACTAATAGAGACTCCTCAAAATAATTCAAAAGCAACTTTGAATGGTTGGAAGCCCAAAGAGTTCTATACAGCTTTATTCATTCTTGGGATGAATGTGTTAATGAACTTTAAAGTCCTGATGCCCAGCTCTTCAAAAAAGTAGAAAAAACCCATAAAAATACAACTCCATTTCACTTAATTTATTATTTCAAGCTGATAGAGATTTCATCTGAAGGCTTACTCATGTATAAAGAAATTTTGTGCAGTAAAAATTACCTATTCCTTATCATTAACCTGCCTGTACATTGGAACCAAAGGTCATCATTCTTCATCATCTTACTGTCACTTAATACAGCATAGTGCATGTAAAAATAGGGGATAAACCACTGATAAATCACTGATATCTTGAGGAGAGTGCTCATCAAAACTTTTATGCAGATAGGAATGATTACAAAAAAAGTGCTAGGTAGTAAAGAATGAAGGCTGATCCCTCCTAGCCCTTAGCAGCATGCCATTAGAAGGACCTACTGAATTCTCACTTAGCTAATCAGGAGCTGAAGGTAACCCAGTCAACAAGTAACCTTGGGTGATCTGGTGAAAATCTCAGCTGAAAAAGTTTCAAAAGTAGACATTCATACTGAATTTTGTTCAGGAAGGGATGAGCCTTCCTGACATTTCTTTGAGGTTGTTTGTATACCATTGCTGAACTGATTAGGTAGAATGGGAATTTTTTCTCCAGCCAAAGTATCAGGCATTATCCACAGCCGAAAGCATGATGGGAGACTTAATTGTTCTACTCTGGCATGGCAAAACCTGCAGTGAATTCTTGTAATTAGGCCGACTGACACTGTAAGCATAGCTTCCCTACTCTGTTAGTCATCTCTTAAAAAGAAATTGCTGGGTCTCTTGTGGTTACCTTGACAATCCACAATTTAAACTATTTTTTTAATGCAACTTTACCACAAAAGTGCATGCTGCACATTACAATCAAACAGCTCCAAGAGACTGCTAGCAGAAATTACATTGTCATTTAGGTAGAGTAAGCAATACATATGCAAAACAATATGGAAATGTTCTTACCATTCAGCAAAATGATTTGTAGAATTTCTATGGATATGCATACATTTCTTTCCTGTTTTTAGATTCTTGCTGTCCCTCTGTCCTCATTTGCAACAATAATCACTCTACATCAAATTTCAAGTAATTAAACTGAACAGAGTGGCACTTTCTTTAACAAGGGTAATTGTTCATACGTTGCCTCTGTGTAATGAGTCACCATAAACAAAAGGATGTGTTAATAATTTTGCACAGCTGGTATTTTGGGCTGGATCCTGGCTAAATAAGAACAGCTTAGAAAAGCATGCCAAGCATCATGATGTTTCAAGTCACAAAATATACTCTAATTGGAAGGAGATTTTCCACTGCAATGTTTCTATGATTTATCTTCCCTTGCACTTTCAGTATCAGCAGCTGAGAGATGAAACGCTCAGAAGTCTCTCTTCTGCTGGAATATGAAACAGGTTCACCTTCACAAACTTTTAATAAAACTATATCTTTGCCAAATATTTTTCATAATGAAACCAAGTACTCCCCTATTTAGATGTGGTGGCTGGGCACTTCTAAAACCTAACACATTTAATGCACATATCTAATTGACAGGTGGATTTTGGTCAGGTTTGTGGACCTGCCTGACAAATTAATCACTGCTTTGCACTAGCTGCTGCAGTTACCCAAGCAATATTTTCAATTCTGTATAATAAGTCAACAAAAATATAACAGAAATGAACAATTTTTTTACTATGGAGGTGAAAATTAGGGTCGCAAACCACCTTGTGTATTGGCAAAATGTTATTTGGAGAACAAGGGGAAATAATCACAGTAAAACATTGGGGGAACATTTTCTGAAGTTTAGACCATATACACTGATAACCTTCATTTCCTACCTGAAAAAATCCACCTTGAACTGTAACATGGGCACCAGAGGGCACAAAGCTACGCATGGGGTTGAAGAAGCTCTATTTTTGCAGGCAGACATATTCTGCTTATTAAGTGACTGAAGCACTTTGCCATATGAGTGTCGTGTTGCATAGAATTCAGCTGGAATTATACTGTTGGGATTTCATAGACCATAATTATTTGAAATTCAGGATACCCACAGCCTTCTAGAAAATGCCCATCTGATTAGAGGCTATATTAAAGAGTGATTTTAGGAAGTGTTTCAATCACACCCTTGTTCGATACTACTGAAATAACTTATTTGCACCCATAAAGTGAAACTGAAATGTTGTTCAACAAAAAATTGAGATGATAACTTCAGAGTATGTAGTCACTAAGTCAAAAACCGTTGTGTAGGTTAAAATGTGTATAGGTTAAAATGCTGTGTATAGGTTAAAATGCTGTGGGGAAAAAAAAATCAGAAAAATTATGAAGTATGACACAAGGTAAAACCTATTGCCATTAACAGTGTTCCTGAGAAGAATGGGAGGCCATGGATGTTAAAGGCAGCTATCTCTCTCCAGTGACACTGCCACTCAACCCTCAGGTAGTTACTGGAAAAGCATTAGTCTTGTAGGAAGAATGAGGCTAAGCTTCAACTTAATTTGGATGCAGGATGAACCAAGCATCACACGAAAGCAGACAGGAAGATAGAAAAGACAAGAGTGATGAGAAATTGGATCTTTCCATATTCTGAGCATTGCTGATCATTCATGCGCTGAAGAAAAATACACCCAGACGTGTAATGCTGCAAGTAGAGATTTTGAAGTATTCTTGGTAAAATATTTTAGACATCTAATCATATCTGTGATTAGCAACTGTGCTGGTTTGAGGCAGCAACCAGAGAGGAGGTAAAAGTCCTTCCTACTACAAGTTTTTTCCTATAATATCTGTTAGCTTACACATTTCCTCATTTAATACCAGTTTGTGCTAAGAGTTCTGTAACACTGACCTCTAATTAAGTGCCACCAAAGTACTGTATGAAGAATCAGTGGCTGGAAGGGTAAGAGGCAAGTCAGGAGGCCTTTCTATGGAAGCAGCTGAAGGCCGCCAGCAGTCAGGCACTTTGTCTTCTGCTGAGCTGACCGTGCCCCACTGACATCTCCCTGCCAAAAAGCACACATCACCTTGGTTACCCTAAACCCATATCTGACTCACATCAAAGTGAAATTGAAATTTGTATCAGTTCATCTGAGAAGGGATGTCAATAACCATCTTGAAACTGGCATTTGTAAACCATAGATGTCTTTCAACTATGGTGGTGGTGACCACCTGACTAGACCTACAAGCCCGCCTGAAAGCTGTCCATGAAGATTGCAACATGTTGCAGAACATGTAAGCAAACCTCTCTCCCTACAGCCTCCACTCTGTACAAAATATGCAGTGGAGTCTCCTAGCAGATACTGAAAGGTATTTGGTAGCAGACACGGGATTATGCAAAGCACAAATAAGACTGCTTAGTGATGGAAATGTATACAGGAAGCTTACCTCATTGCCAAACTCGTCTTCTTTCTCCAGCAAATGCATAATCTTTTCTATCTTAAAACTCTGCCTGGTTTAGCTGTGTGGTGCCTCTGGTCAAATCCAAGGGACAATTATATTTTATCATCACTGAATTTCACTGAATTTTTTTAAAGTTGGAGTCTTAGATCATATCACAAAGACCTCTTTCTCAGCTCACTCTGTGCAGATCTTATTACAGCACAGTCTCTGAAATGGGTGCTCGTTCTGGGTTCTGGTAATAGAACAGCACACTTCCATACATAAGCCACCTTTAGGAAAAATACACAATCTGCTTAAAATATCTGAAAATTCATTTGCATGGCCAATCTTATGCAATGTTCCTTGTGGATCTCTCCAACATCCATCATGCCATCTCTTCAATGTTATGTTGCAGTTCCTAGGGCAGTAGAAATAATAGTATACTGATTAGCATAATCATGAACTAGTGTTGTGCACTTTTTTGCATGTTTCTTTAAATTTTGCTTTCTTACAAAGGTCACTTTCTAACGGGAGCCTAGCATCGACACAATCACAACTTACTTTCTATGCAGTTATGGCCACCTTTCTTTACTTTCTGATTTCTACTTTTCTACATTCTGTATTGCATATACACCGCCATGTTTTTTTGAACACTGCTACACTCTCAGAACATTAGATTTGTTAAACAGCATATTGCAAATGTTGATGAAGCCCATTATAATTTCTGGCTATGTAGCTCGTGACCCACATAATCAGTGGGCAAGATCATCTCTTTTTCTTTTAAGCTCCTATGATTGTCCCACCTGAAATAGATAACCCATTTTCCTTCTTTTCAACTAGATATTTTATTTAGATTTATTCCAGCATTTCTCCTGAAAGAGCCAAGCATTCATTTGTAATAGCTGGAAGTATTCTTGGAGAATGGAATCCATTACTATCATTTGAGCCAAAAAGGCACTGATATACTAAAATTGCTCTTATCTTTTGACATAAAATGTCACCTCCTCAGTTGTAAATTAATCATTGCATTCAAGATTGTCAGATATTGCTGACCATGATCTGACACTGATTTGCCACAGAGATTTGCACTAAGGTCTTATGCTTCCTAGCAACTAATTGGATGGGAATCATTCCTTTGATATCTGTGTTCATCTTAAATTAAAACTTCATTCAGTCCTGTATCAGACATTTTTCTAATATTGATAATTTTCTGAATTCCTGGGATTTCTGGGGTAAAACTCAGCTTACAATGTTTCATCCCCTCTGACAAGGCATCGTAGTTACCACAAATCCATAACATTGGTGCTCTGCACCACAAAGCTATGCACCAGTGTACCCAGCTCATTTTCCAATGCCTATTTCTTACTTTTAAAGAGGTGCTTAATCCCTATTTTCAACAGATACTAGTGAAAATTAAAATACAGAAGAGCAGAAAGATATTATTTTTTTTGTCAGAAACAAGATACTTTCACGAATAATGGAAATGTTTTGCAAAGCCACTATCTACTTACCTCTCCTCCCCTTATCTCTAGAGTTTTTTTATCCTTTCTTCTCATGATTCTTCTCTGAGTGCTCCTGTAGTTTTAAAGAAACAGAGCAGCATGTGGTACGTTTAGAAGATTTAGCAAGAAGGCTCCCATAGTATAAGGAAAGTACAACTGACTGAGGAAAAAATGAGAAACTGGGAAAGACCAATGCCAAACTTTGGTAGAATATTGGGGGAAAATGGTACCATTAGATACAAATTATTGAAGTAACCTAAAAGAAATCTTAAAAGTCTTCTTGGATTATTAACACACAATTAGATAGAAAACAAAGAATGATTCTATGCTGACTGGTAGGAGGATTAATCAGCAAAATATAACTTTATACCATCCAGTAGCATATTGTCAAATGCCAGTTAATTGGACTCTGAAGATCCTGTTTTATGTGTTCTGTCACAAACACGAGGAGAGACTTCATCCGAAATGCATATCATTAAAAGACATTTACTTGTCAGCAGAGTAAAATTTATCATGTATTATAAAACAAATGCAGTAAAAAATTGTATGTTAAGAGAAGCAGGAATAGTTGCCACTGAGAAAATATGTCAATTCTAATACCAAATTCCTGATACTCAGCCTTCTGTCTGGTACCTCTAAATATTGTGGAGACCAAATTGCATCTGTGTGGCTACAGCAGCTAGATGTTGTTCAGAGCAAAGGATGTAACCATTGAAATTACTTTAAAAACACATCCTGGCATAATGTCTTGCGTAACATAGACCTCTAATTTGAGAAGCATATTCAGTAGTTTCCTCCAAAAAATGTGGCCCAAACTAGACAGCAGCATAGTAGCGAATCTGTTGAAACTGAATTTCAGTTCCATTTTATGCAGGTTCTACAAAATGCTAATAAACAACCTTGTTTCTGATGGCCTTAGCTGAGAGGGTATTCAAACTCAGTGACAACAGTAGCTTTGCATTCAAAACAATGCAGCAGAGACGAGAAAACCTCCTATTCTTTGTTAATTTTCATCTAAATAAAATATTTGTCTGTTCTAATAGTGTAGAACAAGGGAAAGAATGTAATATTCAGAGTCCTGAAAGCTTTACAGAAAGAATCGATATAAAGAGATGCATAACATTACATCAGTACTGGTTAGCAGTAAATTAAATACCGTCACCTTTATTCTGTTTGTAAGGCCAACAAAAAAAACCAATCCTTATTTGTCAAAGTAAATAATGCTGGCCTTCCCACACAAGCAAAATAATTTTTATTTTCTGCTTTTAAGTTATTTTAAGTTAAATAGTCTCTGAAAGGATTGGGCTGAGTGTTATTTGGAAAGCTATTATTGATTTAAAAAATCAGAAAAATATGATATTGTTCCTAATAGCCACAATACCAGCACAGAATAGTGATTACAGTGAAAGTGAAATTGCGATCCTATGCTGTGAATGTAATGTGTGTCTATATTCATAAATAGATGGATAGGCCACTACAGCATGTGTTCCTAAGCTTTGCCTTTTTCATCATTGCACTTCTTCTGCCATTTTATCAGGCAGTGTTCTAAGAAGTTTATGCCTCTCTTCATTATCTGCTTTAGATAGACTATCTGAGAAAATGTTATATTAGCTACAAATGAGGTCATTTCACCCTTCTATTGCTTTTAAAGACAATTTAAATACATATTTATAGTTAGATTTAATATTGACTTTAGGGACTCCTGCTGGTAACCTTCCACCACTGTGAAAATTGTCTATAATGAGATAGAATAGAAGATAGCCTGATGTTGACTTCAATTTGTACCTCAGTTGCAAAGTCTTTAAAGATATTTTTGCACAACCATAAAAGAACCAGGGTACATCATGAGCATGAACATGCAGACAAAGGGGCTTCACCAAGTGAAGCTGTTCCCTGAGGGACCCTTTTGCCATCCTGAAGTTAGCCTAGCTAAGGATACAAAGCTAAGGCACAAAGGATATGCAGCATGAGGACAGTAGGGTTCAGTGATATTACAGGTATGTGACTAATGAAAGATTCCATAAACATAATCATAAAATCTACAAGGGAAAAAGACAGGTTACAGGCAGACGTGATAACCCCCTTCCTCCTGCACTTTTGACAGGATTTGTTCCTAGAGAATTCAGTGCAAGAGAAGGCAGATACAAAGTTCAACACAACAGTTTTGATGAGATAAGAAAAGTCATTAATGGAGGAGAGAAAAGGAAAGAGAACATTTAATAATATATGTGCAGAGACTATAATGGAAAAGTGGTGGAGGAGGGAGCTGCATACTGTCAAACTGATTGATGGAAACTAGATGACTTCATAGAGCTGCTGAACTTTATCATGACACACACTTGACCCCAGAGGCATTTAAATCAAGACTCTGCTAAACCCAGAGGAGATTCTATCCTTGCAGGCAAACAAATTAAATGCTTCAATACAGTAATAAAACATCTAATGATGGACATCTGTGGCTATTGTCACATGCCTCACTGCATTTCACTAAGCTGTCCAACATAACAATTACCCCAGGTACCTGATAATATTCATATCACAGTGGCTGCTTTGGAGAAAAGTAGGATCAGGAGACCTGAATTTATAACACAAGTAATAGCCAGCACACTGGGTGACGCAAAAACCATCCTTTTCTACAAAAGCAACGGGAAAAGTTAAGCAGATGCTGCTTCTGGAATTTTTCCACACTCTTAAAAAGATAGAAGCGAGTCTGATCTACTCCAGTGCTTCAGCTTGCTCATCTACTGATTTAAAAACTCAAATAAGAAAATATTAGTACACATTTTAAGAACAAATATAGCTAGTTTCCTCTGCCTAACATAGATGACCTCCACAGAGGCCCTCAATCAAGGGCCACACAGCCTTCCCATAGCAAACTGTGATGTCGTTGAATTAGTTTTGACTTCCTGTGCTAATAGCAGAAATTTCTCTTTCTGTTCCTCTTCTTTAGTGATAGGAATGCAAAGCAGTTAGTAAAAGGACACTGATTAGCATGTGTGTCCTGGTATATTGAAGAGTAATGTAAAAGTCTAGTATAAATCTTTCAAAAGTAACTTTTGAAGCGCCAGAACAACCTGGAGTACTTGCCACTACTTCTTTTATTGAAGATCCCAGTAATTTAAATATTCAAGGAATCTAAGATGACTGTCTTCCTGGCTTGAACTTGTCTGTCAAAACAGGAAACCTTTTGTACATGCCCTGTACAGATGTCCTGGACTAAGCGACTTTCATGTACAGAATGATCAATATGTGCTTTGAGTTCATGGATCTTCTCTAACAAAGGCAAATACATTCAATCAGAAAGCATTCCTAGGCTTCTTATTCTTCATTAAGTCTATGCAAAGCTGTTAAAAAAGGGATTCATAAGCTTCTGTGGATGATGTTATCTTCTGCTCATGTACAGAATCCAATTCACTGGCCCCCTTCATATCCCTCCTCCCTCCTCCCAAAGCACATTTTTTTAAATAAAGTACCCTAGTCTTCTGACTGCCCCTCAGTTCTGTCTGATTAACCACCACACTGATCAAGGACATGGAGACGTTGAAATTCTGTCTCTAGGTCTTTCTTTCTTTATAGGCTTTGTGGTTTTTAAATTATGTGTGCATTCTTTCACTCAGAAATGGGTTTCTATAACCAACTCATCTTTTATAAATAATAAAATAGCTATATATAGCAAAGACTTAATCACTACAGGTCCCAATAGCGTGCTTGATATATAGAAAAATAGCATTCTTTCAGTTGCTGTCTCATTTGATAGGAATTAAAATTAGGCTGCACTGCCTTTTGAAACCTTTTATTTACTTGAATATGTGCGGTTTCAATAAACAAAAGTTAAAGTAATTTTTATCATCTTTTTCTGTCTTTATGCCTTGCTTTTTGCATTACAGTTGGCACAGCTTCTCCTGAACCAATGTACACTTCATCTGGCAGCCACTTATCAAGCATTGGCACTGTTATTACCCAGGATACTCTGGCACAGTAGCAGATAGTGTTTGGATGATTAGTCAGTGTCATGAAGATGAGACTAAAATTAAGAAACAATAAGTACAACATTAACACTGTTAGGCTTAGAGAGAAAGAAAAAAAAAATACAGAAGCTCCTGAAAACAAATGACATTGTTCTTAATCAAACTGACAGTTATAAAACTAATTAGTTTTGATTCACAGAGAACTAAAGGTATTTTGTGTTCAAGGACTTTCTTTTAAAAGATGCTTCTTCTGTGTTTGCTTCCCAGGAAATACATTCTGGCTTTTATTTCACTTAAAAGTGCTAAGAAGTTTTCTGGTACTTATTATCTTGCCCATAGATTTATTGAAACTCTAGGCTGATTCTACATTTAGAACGGTTCAAGTCCATGCCTGACCCACAAGAAGATAGTAAACAAAGTTTGGAGACAACACCCTAGGTCAAGTCCACTCTCAGAAAATTGCATCACATAAAGTTATGCTGTGAACTTCATATCAGAGTATCACCACGATTTCATTATATTGACCAGGATAACAAGCCTGAATTCATTTCCAGTATGTCATATTTCACAGAGATATTATCATTGTTGGTGTTGACCGAGCACAGATCATTAAAAGTAGGAGTGTGATTTTAGATTACGTGTACAAGTTTCATAGGAAAATCAATAGGATCCTGTGTCAATCTGCCAAAGATCTTATAAATTTGTAGACATTTAAATATAAATAGAAGTTGAATTGAGAGAGTATCAGATTCTGAAATTTATGTCTGGTTGGCATAACAGCGACTTCATGAGATTATTTACATGCTGTAACACAAAAGGTCATGAAATCTTCACAGAGGTCAATAAGGGAGGAAATATGTAACAAGAAAAGGTCTCTATTCAATTACAGAGTGTAGGAATTATAAGAGCAATGAGAAAGCTTGAGAAAGGCATAAGTGTTGCCATGGATACAAGATAATATAAAAAGGGATTTATTCAACCAGAAGAATCACCCTATAAAGAGGGCATCCCAATGAGAGAGAATTTTTAGCTTTACTTGTGGAGTCGGCAGATCCAGACACGGCGTGTCCCTCAAGGTCATAGGATGCCCTTTTATAGAAAAATGAAGAAAGTGAGTAAATGGGAGACTATTCCAGACTGAAGGCTCTCCACAAATAACAGTATTAAAACTAAAGCAATTTTAGGAGGAGTGACCCAAAAATGTCAGATGTCCTAGTCCTTACACATAAAGGATACAGAACATTTATTGCAAAATAAGTGTCAATAAACTCAGGGAGTTGTTAGGCAAGTCTAATGACAAAAAGGATTAAGGAAAGCTGGCAGTTCCTCCAAGGAGAAAAAACAAGGATGAAAGATAACCTAATCTACTGCAGGGAAGAATTGGGATGTGTAGTCAGAATCAGATCTGGATGTCTTCTTCTGTGATTTCAGCCTCAAGGAAGCATACATAAGGTGGCAAGTAGAGTAGATCACATGAAGCATATAGATAAATACTGTATGCATACAGAAATAAATCAAATAGGCCAAGGTACAAACTGAAGCATATCTCACAGGTGACATCTAGGCTATCCAGAAACAGTTATATAAACTAAGGAAAAGGTTACCCAGCATACAAGAAAATCCATCAAAAAACAGTGCCATGCTATTGGGCATATATTTTAATTTAAATATTAATTAATATTAATATATTAATTTAAGTAATTAATTTAAAATAATTTTTTGACAGTTCCTTGGAATGAATTATTGGCTTAGGGTAAATTAACTTAAGTTGGAGGGTTCAGATGGAAGCAAAATATTTCAGACTAGCTGGGTGCAATATTTGAAAAATTGAAGGATGAGTGACTAAACGTCAAGGCCATCAAGAAATAATGTTCAAAATAATCAAGTTACCATCAAGAAATAATGCAAGAACGGTAAGGTAGCAAGAAGCTAACGGTGGATTTGCAATGACCTTCTTTCAAAGGATAGGGAAAGAGGAGCTGAAGAATTACAGATTAGTCAATTTACTTCAACTCATAGAAAGATACAAATGAAACAGAGTAATTGCGACTAACTAGAATAAAATGGAGGATTAAAAATCAAGACAGATTTCAAAAAACTTCAGAGAAACCTGATTTTTTTCATCAACAGGAAAACTGCTTTTATGGAAAGAGTACCAGGTATATTTTGTCTTTAATACCTTTGATACAATCTTTATTATTCTGCAATCAAGCTAGGATACTATGCACTAGCTCCCATAACCACAGGAAGGATGCAAAACAGGGTATTATGTTGAAAAAAGTATCATACATAATTCATTAGTAAAATGGAAGGATAGATCTAGTGGCTGCGTACAAGTGATCTCCAGTATTTTCCACATTTTCATTAACATCCTAAAGAACAGAATAAATAGTATGCTTATTGATTTGGCAGATTACATGATCATTGAAAACAGAGAGGTATATTAGAGGATAATTTGCTCATGAGAAAGGGAAAAAATAACCTAAATACTATGCCACTTGATAGGTGCAAGTAAAGTATCTTTGCAGGTGCAGTCACAACACAAATAAAAGTTTGGAATATAAATAAGGCAGCAAGCATTTCTAAGGCAAAGGATATTGGTAATTTCTGACCACAAGTTAAACACGTCAATAATGACATAGCAAGAAAGGCAAATACAATTTCAGAGTGCAAACAGAAGTGTAATTTACAATTACATGAAGCAATACCCCTCCACTTGTTTCAGTGTCAATAAGGTCTCAGCTTGAGAACTTTAAGAGCATTTGCCATTTGGAGGCTTTCCAGAAGAGAGCAACAAGAATGATCAGAAGCCTAAAAAATGTGACCTATGGGGAAAGACTGACCAAACCAGAGACTCCCTGATTGAATCAAAAATACCAGTAAAGGCAAAAGGTTGCTGCAAATAGGAAGAAAATTATCTGTTTTCACTATGCAGTGTGATTGTAGAAAAAAAAAAAAAAGTTGCCTGAAGTGGAAGAAAGAAACACAAGAGAAACCTTTATACTAGTGTCAGTGATAGAGCATTTGACTAAATAATCTAGGGGTGATGTGGAGTCACTGTGGATAAGCACTGCAGATCACTAAAAACCGCTTAGGCAAATAAGCAGATTTCAGCAACCTAAGGTAAAGTTAATGCTGCCTTGAGACTGCAGAAAAAAAAAGTAGTTGAAATGCCAAAATTTCTTTGTTTGTTAGAACAAATATTCTATGATTTCATGAATACATATAGTATGGGGAATTAAGATACAAAGAGGAAAATCATCTCTTTCATACTGGCTTGTATGACATATTAGTAATTTCAGACATTGAAATGATTTTTTGTTAACCATTTCTTGCTTCCGCTTCTCTATCCAATATATCAAAAAGCTGTGAGTTTACAATGAAAAGTAAGGGCTTGTATTTTTTCTTTTTGCTATCAAGTGAAACATAACCCGACCCCTAACAAATTTGTCTTACTCTTAAATGTGTGCATTTAACCTTCCGGCCAAACAACATTTCCTTTTCTTGTGGTTCAATATATCACATATATAGCTGTACACTTGTTTCTGTGCTCACCCAAACATGTAAGATTCAAACCATTTCTCATCAATTGAAGTAAACTGAGGATGTGGCAGTAACATTACTCAGCAAAGACAAACTATCACTGTGATTAAGTGGAACGTTTTGATGCCTGAGCTAAGTTACTGATGAAAAATGGACTTGCAGTGTGCACTGCATCACAAGATGATAAAAAGATGTAACAGAAGTAAGTGGAAGTTTTAATGAGGCTGTAAAAACAATGCTAAGAGTGGTTTGTACAGATATAAATAACACACTTGCTGAACTCCCAGAAAAACAGGTCAAGGTTCTATGCACCAAGAAGCTTTCTATCAAATGTTTGTTATTGTGTCATCTTTGTTCAGTGCATTACACGTAAAAGCACTGAAAACATTCTGTAATGAAAATAATAGACATTAGAAGCAGGGTTTTTTCATATATTTCACAAATTTAACATCAACAGAGGAAAAAGTTGAAACTCTTCATAGAAATACTGAACTCTTCTGCAATGCACAAAATGTGCTGTGTACGTGAATGCGTATCTGTAGCTGCTAACCCTAAATATTACAGACTGTGTGAGAGAGAAAATACTGCTTGCTGCTTATACTCTTTCTGGCAGAGCACCAGCTGGGAAACTTTATGTGACCATTCACCAAAAATTTCTCAACATACGGTAGCAGATTATATTTTTGGTTGTTTGTTTTGAGAATGTACATTCAATTTTAACAGTTTTTAAACACATAAAGGCATATAACCCAAAGTCTGCTGTTTGTGACACCACTGCTGAAGATATAGACTTCCACTGAGTGTCATGGAAGTGAGTAGACATAAAAACCTGGCTGCCAAGTAAAGTGCCTCCTACAGTGTAATCGGAAGTCTTTGGACGTCATTGTTGTCAGTCTGAATAGCAATTACATGCCACAAAGAGTGTGGAGGACAGACTTAACAACAGTGCTACTTTTGTCCAGCACACATAGTACCTATTTATCAGTCATTATCTTTTTTGATGTTGGATGTTCCATTAAAAAACAAAGGCAAGGCATTGTGTATTCAGGCATTTGATGTGATACATCAAATAATGGCCCAGACCTTCTCAGGGAAATGATATGAAGGTTGCTACAGTGAAATCAATAAATTGGTACCATACCTTAGTTTCTGAGCCATCATGTTCCAAGCATAATAAAATTATATTCTATAAAACTAACAAATTGATATAGAGATGTTCACGTCTATAAATAAAAACATTTAATCATATTTCAAGGACTCAAATTCAACTTAGACTTTTTTTTTTTTTTTCATTTTGGTTCTTAAGATTCAGTGTTGTCCCAGGAGTGTTGTATCTTCAGTTATTTCTCTTTCACTTCAATGCCTTCAAATTTTACCTCAAGCTGCAGTTCTGGGATCACACTGAAAACAATAAAATGGCATACAGGGAAAAAAAAAAGATGAAGAAGATGTGAGCATTTAATTATGAACAAATCTTTCTACTCAAATTGTTTTTCAGCCATACAAATATGCTTTATAATAGGAGGAAAAAATGTAAGTAAATAACTGACGTACAGAATGATTTATTTGTAAAAATTGTTCATCATAATCTTTGAGTTTCTTCAACGTGTAATACTTTCAGTGCAATAAAATTCAGTGGATGACACTAGAATTTTCCCATCATGTATGGAAAGACAGCATTCTCCGATGTGCTTCCAAATACAGAGCAGCTCTTTGTTCCCTCCTGTCACTTTGTGCAGTTGTCCTTTCCAGTCTTGGATAAACACCAAGTCCTTATCACTCTGTTCACGTTGACTAAGTAACATCTCACTGAGGACAAAGTGAGAAGCAACATATGCCATAACACATTTGCAATACAGGTTTGGCTTTGGGGACATACTGTGGCTATCTGAAAGGACAGCATTAGGAATTCTTCATGAATTCCTAATTCAAAACCAGCCACAAATGTTTTGCATTTTTCAGGTATATAACTATCCCAAAATAAATCTTGTTACAGTTAGAAAGCCTCCAGATGCATGGATACTACTGAATTTCAATTCTGTATTGTATTGTATAGTATAGTATGTCAGTCTCATAGCAACAACAGCAACAAAAAGAAAGAGAACTTTGTGTTTTGGGGATCATATTCTTTGGTTTCTTTTCATCCACTGAATCAATGCTGGATTCCTAACTGTTCCTCAAGCTGTACAGTACACAGCCTGGCTGGAGCAAGGTGGAAAGTTTGAAAAAAGTTGTTTCTTTTTGTGTAACTGCCATCCTATGGATACAAAAGTTTGCAAAATCACTTATGTTGATTTACACCTCTAGTTAAAATTCTTGACTTAGGGGATTTGATGAATTTGGAGGTTAAATAAAAATATGCCCTTAATCCATATTGCCTGCATGTTGTTACAGAAATTGATTTCCATTGGAGTAATCTCAGAACAAGTACACTCTTTTATTTTCACTTCTGCTCCCAAATAGACACTGATTTTTAGTGGTTTAGCCACCATCTAACCAGATCAGCTTCAGTTATCTGTACACCAAGTAGTAGCACCAAAACAAAAATACAAATCACCAAATTGTAAGGTCCGTATGCAGCTGATCATTCTGGTCATTTGGCATTATGATTATAGGAAACAGGAACCATTCAGCTGTGCATTACCAGAGGGAAAGAAAGGTATGGGATAATGAGTACATCCTTTTGAGTGAAATACTGTCATGCTTCTCAAGGGCTGTCCTGCATATCACAAGCTTCTGGTCACCGTGAGTGAACACCCTGTGGCCTGGCAGGGAAATAGTTAGAAGTTTGGTGCAGTTTTAGTGAAAACAGGCCACTGTGTGCAGGCTATGAAGCAGTCTGTTTCCCTCATAGAAAAAATACAGAGAGAAATTTTGGAGAAAAAAATGAATAATTTAAAATATTTCCAGAGAGGCCTCAGCAGAGCACACTACTGAAACAAGGCTGCAATGCCTTTTTCTTCAGGCAGATACCTGGCTACCTGATTAACTTTAAGCACATGCTCAACTCCTACCGAAGAGGACATGAACACAAGCCAAAGTATGTTACTGAAGAGCAACCAAGTGCTGAACTGAACCAGAACAAACAGCTTGAGTATGAGAGGTGCTTCTGGAAGAGAGATGGGACATCTGTGTGCAGTTCAGTGATAAGCTGAAGGCTCTTTAGTGATATCAAGGGAAAGGGACGGAGAAAAACCCAAGACTTGATTTCAGCAAATCACCCTGTCACTTCAGGTGGACTTAACCACCTTGGGTTGCTTTTCCAAGAAAATAAAGAGAAGTCAATATGTTGAAACTGCTGTACATAAAAAGCCTATCACCAACAGTAAAGCCTGAATATAGCAGCAGCAGCATTTCCTCCCTTATGAAGTTATCTTCATGCCTGCAATGCTGCAATTCCCACATGCAATGTATAATTATATCTTATGTAATAATGGCATCTGGTGGATTGGATTGGGGCAATATGTCACTCAAGAACACTAATTTATTTGCCAAACATCTTGGCCATCTGTGTAGCATAGCAAGAAGTATGGGGAATAAACAAGTGGAGGAAAGCTCTGATTTAATTGGATTAACACAGACTTGATGGGATATGTAGCACTTTTTGGAATACTAATAGATTGTCCAAGAAGGGCTGGCTAGGGAATGAATAAGGGAGGGGCATTCTCTCACATATCAAAGATACAAACACTTGATTTTAGGTGTGAAAGGTAGGAGCTAAACATGCTGCATGGTGAAAAATGGAGAAAGAACACCGTTCAAATGGCTGTATAAACAGACCCCTTGCCCAGAAGCATCATTTGGATGTGTTTTTTTCCTGAATACCCCAAGGAATTATCTAAACCACAGGACTGGGCATTAAAAAAACATATAGCAAAAGCAAATAGCAGATCCAGAATTTCTGCCTAACTGTTGGGATGCACTCACAACAGTTATTTGACAGGGAAATAGTGAAAGCAGCTAGGAGGGCTCTTTTTGTGCATTTGAGTCTTACCGGCTGGTGAAAAAGTCAGGGCAGAAAGCAGCTTCAGCAAGAGTGACCGTGAACTGAAAAAGCGCCCAGCTAAGGGAAAGGGAATGAAGGAGAACAGAAAAATAAAACCGAAGAATGTAAAGACTGAATTCAGAAATTTGGTATGTAAGATCTCCTGGGAGACCTTACGTAACAAATGTCTAAGAGGAAAAAGCTGTAGAGATAGCTAACATTTCCACAAGGAAATGACACAGCAGGTACAAGCTATCCCAGAGCAGAGAAAAGCATGGAGACCATGACTGAACCGTGACTTCAGTGACAGAAAGGGGAGCATACAAAAGTGGAAATTAGGTTAGATTATAAAAGACTTGGACAAATGAGTGGATTGTATAGACAGGAAGTCAGAAAAGTTAAAACATGACTCACAAGAGAAAATACAGCACAGTAATAATTAAGTAGCAAACAAACCCCAACAAAATCTGATAATTGAGGTGAATTGTAAAGTGTATAGAAGTGAAAAATGTCATGCCACTGAAAAAAAGGCAAAACTCATGCCAGGAAGTAGAGAGACTTACACACAAGATAAATGAAATAATTCTCCCACTCCACAGCACTGGAAAGTCTCAGCTGCAATTTTGCAGTTGAGTTGCTGGATTCTTTAGAAAAATATAGCACAACTAAGAAAGTAAAGAGGAAAGTAATGGGAAAATGGGTGCACATGAGGAGAGTTTGCATCAGCCTGGGTCATTTAGCCTAAAGAAGAAAATTTTAGGGGGAAGATATGGCATGGTACTGATACTCTAAAATATAAAAGGTTATTACAAAGAAAGGTAATAATCTGTTCTCCATGAGATAATGAACATGAATTGCAGTCAGGAAGATTACTGTGATTTTATCATAAGGATTTGTGAAGCATCAGAATAGATTATGTGGGTGTCTGTGCAGGCTCCATCACTGGATGCCTCTAAGACTAGATTAGAGAAACTTCTCTCAGGATTGAAGCACACGTCATTGATTCCTCCACAGAGCCATAAGGCCTGCCAAGTGACTTCTCAGGGTTATTCCCAAGAACTTTTACTTTTCAAATTTCTTTCTGTTTTGTCAAAGTCTCCCTTTCCCCCAGTAATCTGCAGATTTCCACTGTCTCCTCTTTCATACTTGATTAACTACCTCCTTGTCTCCAATTTAAAGTTATTTGAAATGGTGCTACCCAGTAGCAGCAGCACTTTCCAGCTCACATGTTGTAGGAAATGACAGAGTTCAAATCCTGGACCACACATTTAAGGTATTTAGAGCTCCACAGATGCTTATACAGCTCTGCCAGATAGTGTAACAAATGTCCTCATGAACCATCCAGACATCCTTATTAACTGATCTGCTCCTCAGATGTCATCTAAGTGCCCGGGGATACACGTGTTCAGAGCAGCTACATCGTGACAACCTCATCAGTGCTGTCCTAATGTCCTGTCTTTCATGGACCTCAAATGCCTGCCGGCAGCCTTTTACTGCTTAGACCTGGTGGCAGCAAGGCTGCCAGTGTGCATTGACACTTCCAGTATTTCTCCTTTCTTTCAGTTCCTTTTGACATCCATGATTCTTATAACACCCAGATGCTGAATGAATGAAGAACCATTGACAACCAAATGCCAGATAAAGCTAGAAATTCACATTTGCCCTTTACCATCATCTCATGCTACAGGTTCATAAATGGCTGAAGCATGTATCCATTTAAGTAAATTCATTTTAAAAATTTGGAGTAACATAGATAACAAAATCTGTGTTAACAATATAGATTTGTTTTATTATCATGTTTTATTATCATTTACATGTTACTGTATTAACAATATAGATTTGTAACAGCAAAACCTCAGTTCCTGTTAATGCTCCGTTCAGCATTTTAAAAATAAAATATTTGGTCTTCATTTGAAAAAATCTCAGTTTCTAACATTCATATTTTGATTCCACTAACAACATTCTTCGTTGTTTCATTAACAACTACAACACATTCCAAATCTAAAATGAAATACGGCATCACAAATAACCATAATTCTGGGTTGAAGCCAAATTCCAGTCTTTTCTCTCTTTCCAGAGTGGATATCTTCCACTTTCAACAGTACAATCTTATATTAAATAAAAGAAGAAGTACTATATAAGAAAAGCAGAAATGAAAGGTAGGAGTGACAGAGAACAGAATAAAATAAAGAGTTAGCATATGGTGCTGCTAGCTGCTGTGGTAACTATGGCTGGCCATTCTAGCCCAAGCACATCTGCATTTTGTAGTCCAGGTGTTAATGGAATATTGATTTATTTTAAAAGAGTTTTCTTACCTGCCTTAATTCCCTGCTGGTTACCTCCTTAAAAAGCTTACGTATGCATTTCAGTAATGAAGTAGGGTTCTTCCACAAAGGTAAAAAGACAAGCTAAACTGTTAACTTAACCTTTAAGCCCAGTCTCAGAATCAAAAAGAAAGACGGGTCTTTTACATCCAGGAATTGCACTACTGACCATTTCCCAAAGGTACTCAAGGATGTGCAAAAGCAAATGTTTGAGCAATAGCCTCTGACAAAAATCTAAGACACCACCTTCCCCCTTCCAATAATATATTTTACTCTTGTGTCTTATAAATACAGCCTTTTGAGGGGCATATTAACAAGGACATCAGTCATGAGTGTTCAAAGTAATAATGAGCCCAAGGGACTTTCATATGAAACAGCCAGTCACAGAAATATTATAGAAATAATACTGCTTAAATTATGGTCTACCTTTCCTTCCACTCAGTAATGAAAAGCATGCTGGGAGCATTTCAGCATATCAACCAAATGTGAATGGTTGCAGTGGCTGCTGTCCCTGAGCCAACCATAAGGATACATCCTACTAACCCATAACTGATCCTCAGTTCACAGCCACTGGCTTTCCAGTGGTGTTCCTTCATTTGCTTTTGGTAAAAATTATAATAAAAATGATGAATGGCATTTACCAGGGTGAGACTATGAAAGCCAGGTCAAATCCAGCTGCTGAAAAGCTCTTTTGAGAGTACCCCATGGAACTTCCATGAACACTGCCTCTTTCTGAACAGGTCTGGATTTGTCTAAATGCTCAAAGGCAGGATCTTCATCGTATTAATCTCTGACAGCTGAGTTTGCTGGTGCAAGGGTGGGGTTATAAGGAAGGAGGCAATCAATGTTGGATGCTTTAAGGAAAATGTCACTAAATGTTTTTCGACAAAAATAGGAGGCTGAGTCATCCCAAAACTTTCCAAGGTCTTTGCCTAAATTTATCCCATCTTTAAGTCTCTGTTAAGTATCAACATTGTCAATTTTATTTTTCTTTCAGCTGTGGCTGAAATTTTCATGTTTAGAAGAAAGAAATTAGTGATCTTTTCTTACTTTTCCTGAGTCAGTATTATAATAATCAGAAAACTCTACTTCCTAGATCATTGCTTTCACATAAAAGTATTCAGTGCTTGAAAGGTCATACTCTCTAAATAATACATATATAAAAATTAATATTCTATCCTTGAATTGAAATTGTTATAAACTTAAAAGACAATGCAATAAAATGCCAACTTGATTTTAATTTAGCTTGAAAATGTTTCTCAATTTACCTCACTCAGTGTTAAAATGTTGGCCATTATTGTCTATAAAATCACCTGTAGATCAGCATGATGCAATTTGTTGTAATGGCAGTGATCTAGTCCATGAAATCATTTGCTGCTCCAAGTCTCATTTTAACATTTACTTCTTGATCTGAGCATTAGCAGTTTGCTCTTAAAGAGAGCACTATTTTTGTCCCTAGAGAAAGCTGGAAACTTCCCCAAGAAATAAGTCGGAAAAAACATGGCTTCTATTAGTCAGGCTTACTGCCTTAAACTGCTTGTCTGCTACCTCTAGCACAGTAAGATAACTTGTTTTCTCCCAGAAGAATGAATCTCAACCATTTTTTTTAGAGTAGTTGTCAACAGCCTTTTAATACCTGCAGAGATATTTTCATACAAATACTTGCATTAATGAAATTTAATAATACTATCCATGCTACACCTCATATGATCAAATCAAATCCCTGTTCACTTCCAACAGCAAGGAAATAAAGAATATTCTGGTCTGATACATCTAGTAAGATTTTTTAATACCAATAACTCACCATTTCTTTCTTTTGTTAGATTAATTCTGATATTAACACAGGAAGAAAAGGGAAAATTTTACAATATATGTTTCAAGCATTTATGATACAGAACCAGATATAAATGTCAGAAAACATTAGAGTTTCTGACTCAGCACACATCAGATATACTAACGGTACCTGGTCTGCTGGCTTTAATATTTAAAATAATGTATTTTTTTCAGCATTTTACTATTTTGCAATACCATTGCATAAATGGCACATAGAAGGAAATCAACTACATTCCACTGTGAAATTCTTCGGCATTTTCCTGACAGTGGTTCAGTAGCACTTACTGAAAACTTCTTGACTCACACACATTTCCTTGTCTTCAGAACCTTGTCTGAGCTGGCAGGACTGGAAAGAACAAAACCAGAAAGATCCCAAATTATTTTTGAAGTAGAATAATTCATATTGAAGATATTGAACTAAGATGTTTCTTTTTCAGTATCACATCGATTCTATGATCATGCTACAATAGCCTATAGAACAAAATATATAATAGGATAGATTATGATCTTGTAATTAATTATCATATTAATTATATTTTATTTAGAAAAATTGTTTAGATTCTGGTTTTCACTTCAGCAAAGGATTGAAACCCAAGAAAGGAACAGAGGCCATTTGGCACAGATGGGAATCACAATTGTTGTTGAACAAAACCAGAAACATTCCAGAAACATTGCAGAAAATATGAAAATATTTTTTCCCACACTTTTTGCAAAACTCACCTATAGCCTGAGATAACAGAGGGGGACAAATATGGAGATGTAGAAGACAGTGAGTTTGTGTTGTAGGTCAGCATTAAGGGACAAAATGTTGAAGAAAGAAAGTACCATTTCTATCTGCATTAGCTTTTTGTTTCTGACAGAAAATTAAAAGAAAGGAGGTTGTGCCTCTTCATTTACATCCCTCACTCTCTTCAAATCCATTTTTCCTTCGGCTAGTTCTGAAAGTTATCATCTTCTGGATAGTCTTGCTGAAAACCATACTCCAATAATCATGCAGAAAATGCACACAGGTCAAAACTAAATAAAGACTTTAATTTTTGTAATATATTTTCAAGAAAGCAAAATAAAATTCAAGGGTGCCTGAAGTATGAAGTTGACATTTGTAATGTAAATTTTGCACCAAGTAATGTTTTGTTATTGTCTATTCTGATAGAAGCATATATGATTTTAAACAGTACAGCTGAAAATGGACAACTTTGTGGAAAAAAAAACTATTGTATGTGATAAGGATTTTGGCCAATCATTTAACAGACTTTTTTAAAATCTATAGTTTAATTTCATATGGATACCTTTTTATTGTTATGAAAACTTTGAGTTATGTGAATCACCTGTAGGGCTTCAGAATATATTGAAATTTGAGAGCCAACCTAAGATTTGAAAAGAAGATACTCTTTCTCATTCTTTACTTGCAAGGTGGGAAGAAAAATAAAATCATACTAATGAGGACACTTGGAAAAGAAATAAATATATGTATTTCTTGTGTCATTCTCGTTGAGAGAAACTATTTTGCAATTACATAATTTTAAGTATAAATTATGTAATTGTATGTATTTTTATGTAAACAAAGGAAACATTTTTTAGAAATAAATGAAAAAAAATCAACCCTGTAACACATGTTATCAGGCCTTTTTTAGGCATCTAATAAAATCCTAGTGGAATGTAATAAATCTATTAACTTCAGAAGACCAAACACCAAGGTAGTAATTAATACGTTATTGAATTAGAGTATTTGAAAAAGCGCGACTCAGAGTCTAAAGTGGGAAACAAATCTGTCAAGAGAATTACTTATTAAAACTAGGAAAATATTCTGATATGAGTTTGCTCCAAAATATTCACATTTAAGAAAAGCATTTATTAGAACATAGAAAGGAATATGTGCAGGACTAACACACAGACTAGTGACTGACCGCATGCTGTCCCACTACATCCAGATGACATTATGGTAAGGACTTTATTTTTGACTCTTTTGCTGGAAGCTGTAAGGTTGGAGAAACCCTGATAATTTTCTCAAGTGATTTATCCTGTGATTTCTTCAACTTTAACTTTATTAATGTAGCCTCCATAGCCCTTTAGCAAGACAAAGAGCTACTGGGATGTGCATCTTCACCACAGAGAAATAACGTGGAATAAAAATATGGGTACAATGGCAGGCAGTTACAGTAGAGAAAAGTAAATAACATGTTATACTTTTGAGCACTCCAGAGGGCTTTGCACTTTAATGGAAAGATCTTGCACATAAATGTTCAAAGTAATTAAGGACCTCTTAGGCCCTTAACAAGTGACTTCTGTAAACTTCTACTCTGGTACAAATGCCCTGTGAAACGCAACAGAGATGGAACCAACAAGGTTTTTAAAAAAGCACTCCAGAAATCCAAAGAACACATTAAAGAACCATAACTGCTTAAAAAAAAATAATAATAAACTCACAGAGTTCTAGAACAGCCTGAAAGCTTCCCAGATATATTGTTATTTGCATATGAATTTTCAGTAAGATGCTTTTCAAGGATAAATTTCTCCATGAATGAACAACTTAATTTTATTTCTCAGGGCTTTCTTGCTTATAATTACTTATTACTGATCAGCAGATATCAGTTCCATGAGCCACAGATGCCCCAAGCTGTGCTGACACTGCTTATCTTTGACAGGAGCGTTTGATGAGTTCATTACACACTGGATGTTGAAAAATACCTAATCAGCTCCGAGTTTTTCATTAGTCAAAGCCATCTCAAGGTGTTATAGCATACATTCAGCCAGTAATGGCGAGGTAGGCTCAACCACGACTTAAGAACTGACCACCATCTGCATCAGCAAAATAGATGCATCTTTTCTTATATGCCATACTTACCAACGTACACAGAAAAAAAAAAAAAAAAAACAAGCCACCAAAACCCACAAGTGAAATACTGACCTCCTGTTTTAGAATGGAAGACATGAACATTTTCTTATTTGTCATTTCATTTTCACCAGTATAAGAGTAGATTTTGCACTCTGACAGCATGAAATTCATTACATTGCTAAGCACACTGATTACCTGCTCCAGCAATTTTTTTGACTGAGCTGTTCTTTATATGTAACCTGTGAAAGTTGCCTAACCTACCAATTTTTTTTAGTATATTTTCTTCCTTGAGAACATAATTACATGACATGTAATTTCAAGAATACTAAAAAAACTGCAAGAAAACAAGCTATACCAACATAGAATCATAGAATTGTCTGGCTTGGAAGGAACCTTTAAGATCATCAAGTCCAACTATCAACCTAACACTACCAAAACCACCACTAAATCATGTTGCTGAGCACCACATCTACCTGCATTTTAAATACCTCCAGGGGTGGTGATTTCACCACTTCCTTGAGTGGCCTGTTCCAATGTTTGATAACCCTTTTGGTAAAGAATTTTTTCCTAATATTCAATCTAAACATAGCTTCTTCAAAAAAATGCTTATGTCATCTTCTTTACCACACACCCAAAATGGACAAATAGTCAAGACTTGCTCACCAAAACAAGTAGGTAAGTGCAAGATCCTTCAAAATGCTGTCATGGAGGTGGCTCCATGATGGCAGTGGTGAGTCTGTGGCAATGTTGACCTAAGTCCTTCCATCTCAGAAAATAACGAACACAAGTAGGAGAACTGACAAACTGGGAAGGCAGAGGCAATAATGAGTCAGCAGTATAGGAAACTAACATGAATCACTACTGCTGTGGACTTACACGCGTTTTGTATTGTGGAAAACTCTGAAAGGATTTTGTCCCAGAGTCTCAGAAAACAGTAAAGAACAGGATTCCTAACCATTCACAAGCTATTGAAACCTCAGATGCTTTATATGCCAATTTTGTTTTTCACAAAAATCTAAATATTCATTAACAGAAACAGGCACCACCCTACCACAGTGGTAAGCTGATAGGCACATTCAGAATAATTCTGCTTTGGCATTCATGTTACAATACTATTATTAAGCCATTGTCAAGTCTAGAAATCTGGCAGGCTGTATTTTGGATTTATTATTTAACAAACACTTTGAAAAATGTCACAAAAGCTGTCTTTTTTCTTCCTGAAAGGCTGCCAGTCCAAGAACTGTGGTCAGCAAATAAGTCCTATGGATGGTGCAGATTAAGGTCTTTGTTATTTCCAGGATTGATTATTTCAACTATTTATTTTTGGGCTTTCATTGATTGCACTATTCAAACACTGCAGTCTATGACGGATGATACAAATCAGAATATATACAGAATTGAGTAATGTGAAAAAAATAATACTATATATTTAACTCATCATAAATTTCCTCAGTGCTTTTAAAGGATTGCTTCTTGTTTGAAGGATATTGATAAGTAATAAGCTATAGCACTGAGCAGCAAGTGACTGGAAGCAAGAACTGAACTATTGGGTAGTCAGTCCAGGGGAAAACACTTCAGGATTTTATTCTGTTATTGCTTATCTGTGTGTTACTATAAGTTCATCACTGTTGATGAATCCCATTAAACTCTGGTGTGTTTTGCCCACCAACATGGAGCAAGATTAGAGATTTGGAAATCTTCCCCTCTACAAAGACTCAAAGACCCAGAGGCTTTGTGAAGCCACCTTGATTTTTCATCTGATGAAGAGAGGCTCTGGAATAGGGCAGAAATGGCATAACTGTAACTGTATCTTTATATAAAACTTTCTTGCTCCCTTGGCACAGAGACATATTGGGGACAAAAAAGCTAATAAGCTTTGGCTAAAAAAGTTTTTATAAAAGATAGCACCAATCTGCTTTTGGTTTTGCTTCCTAGATCTTGCCCACAATTCACCTGTGACAGTCTTTTCTTTCCTAACAATGATCACAACAAATTTAGTAAAATTATCTTAAATTCTTGCAAGATTTCTGGAGATGAGGGAAAGGGGAAGGTGAAATAAACAACAGGTTGTAGAGGTAAAAGCAGAGAATGTCTGCAAACTTAATTGCTTTACTTTCATTATTGAAATTCCTGCCAAAATATCTCTCTGAGCTAAAACTGCTTTTGTCCAGGCTCCCATTAAGTTCCCATCAACAATATTATTACAGTCATAATGACAACAATATCTACGTTCTGTTGCACGCAAAGCAATTGGCCTTTGAGGCTCCAGAAGATGCTGGGATCTCTATTATTATTTTTTTTTTGAGACAGAGAAAACATGATAGCTGCCCATGTTTTGCATCTATTAAAGATGTACCACGTATTTTAAGACCTACATTCCCAGAAGACTTTTTTTTTATTTTTTCTAATAAAAAAGATAAATGTAGTATACTTCCACTAAAAAAGAAATTATACCTATATACTGCAGTTGTTCTCTTTGTCTGCAAATATTCAAAAGGATTTTGGAGGAGGTGAACCAGCAAACATATCACATTACTTTCTCTTCATTTTAATTTCATTTTCCTTCCCTTTTCTCAAGAAGCAATTATAATTTAAAACCTCAGTAATCTGCAAGGGATCACATGCATAACATGTGGACCTGCATCATTGTTTCAAAATGGGGGTTTTATTAGGAAAAAAAGTCAAAATGACAAGTGGAATATAAATCAAATTGTGTAGAAATACATGCGTAGATTATTCAAATTCAGCTGGTGCAGGATCACAAAAAATATTGCTGATGAATACTGCATATTTCTTTGAACTAAGCTGCGGTTTCTTAATTCCCTGCTAGCATAAAAGCACTGCTACTAAATAAGGAGAACAGCTATATAAAATATTTAAAACTGAAATAAAAAGTGTTTCATTTTTCTCACGTTCACCTCCCATGAACATTTACAAAATCAATTTGTCAAAAACTCAGTGTTGAAGACTCTGGAACTGCCAATGAGTGAAATGGAAAGGGGAGATACCCCGACATGCTTGTGTCTGACAAAGAAAAAAGCCTCTGGCACAATATGATCATAATGATGAACAAGCAGGACAGAACTGGCTATAGGTAGAGGTCAGCACTCTGATACACTACCTGTGAATTCCATTTTTTCCAGGAGATTAATCTTGTAATTTTTATTTCTCAGTTGTCTATCATTTCAGCATTGAATCACTCTACCTCAAAGATATTAATATACAGAAAAATCCTACCCACAAGAATCTGCAATTCAATAAGGAATATACCACAGTGTTAGTGAAGGTGAGCTTTGAGCAAAACTGCCATTCACGTGTGGGGTACTGAGGACAGGATAAGCAAGGGCCACCTGGATGAGCCTGTTGGGAATAGCATTCTTTCAAGCAAGAGATCTAGTGACACCTCTTGTTACATCTGCTCCTTTTGTAAATGGGCCAGTTGTGGAAAATAGAGACAATTTCTTAAATGCCTCAGTTGTTTGGTTAGCACTTCTACTGCCTCAGAAATATATAAAAACAAAGTATTTTTTATCTCATAGAAAAGTATGTTATGAACACAGGACTGCCACCTAGAGATGTCAACAATATTTGATCAGTTGGAAGTGGACTTGAGTAGCTCTATTTACATGCTGATATCTTTCAAATACATAAAACTCCTAATAGGTGTTAGATTTAGGCATCTAATTTTGGAATTTGATATATTTTTCCTCCTGCCTTGTTCAGCTTCCAAGTAAGGAAAGACCATTTCAATAAATCATTACATAATTCTTCATTGACTTGAAAAGAGGAGACTGAATTTTTATTAATCAGCAGAAGCCTATCAACATCACACAGCAATATCCAGATTGTACTGCACCTACGGATACTACCTTCCTCAGGGAAAATTGAATCTTTCCCACTGGGTGTTTTCAAGGCCGTTTACCAGTTGTGCTGGAAATAGCTGGAGCCAGCTAACGCTTGTACCCACTCAAGTTGGTAACTCCTCAGTGAGCTGTTGTCTCCTTAGTTGCGCTGTCTCTGGGTATATTGGATATGAAAACAATGTGACTGTGTCCTGCAATAGTGGTTAAAGACTTCTGACTTTTAAGAGGAACACTGTTTTGCCCATAATGCAGGTCGTTACAGAGATGGTTGACGGACAGAAAAAAAAAAAAAGAAAAAACAACCAAGAGGTACCAAGACTTATATTTTCTGATAACGTTGTGTTCCATGTTAAACAGAAGTGGCTTTCAAATGCTAGGCCTTGTCATAGTGGATATAATTAAAGTATTCCCCCACATTACAATCCTCAGAGACTTAATCTTTACAAGTCACACAGAAAGACATGTTCCTTTCTAAATATTACAAATCTGTGGATGGCAGGCTGAGAGGGCAGTATGACCAGGTATTCAAAGTATGATTAATCCTTTTATAGAAAGATTAACACCACTATAATCAATTTTTCTACCTACTTGCTAGTGCCTTTAAATTTCCAGAGGAATCAATAGATATTCACCAAATGAGTTACTAATACAGCCAACTGCAAATATCTAATGCGAAGATCTAACTGCAAAATGTTAGATCTAATCAGGAAATAAGGGGAAGAAAAAGGCCAAAGTCTCTGTGCTCTGCAGCAGAAGCTGCAAGTGTTTGGAAAAGATTGATGTTCTAGGGAGCTCACCCAACAAAGCTCCAGTAAATTCATATTAAACATATATGTTAGCTTACTGTAAGAAAACCAGAAATTTTCAAGCAACACTAAACTACCAGCACTACTGCAGCTTTTATTGAGGATGCCTTAATGCAATTCAGAAGATACAGCCAGTAGTTGATGAGGACTAGTAATTTGGACATAGATAAAGCAAAGCAAATTAATCAAATTAATAAAATAAATTTATGCTGCAAGAGCAATCAGTGTTTGAACCAGCTGTGAAAGGCAGCAAGGTAGGACTCTCAATACAAATGAAAAAAAAAAAAAAATTAAACCAAAACTCTCTGGATTTGATGTAATTCAAGAATTCTGGTGTTTGTTCCTAAAGAACAACTCTATCATTTCTCTCCATTATTATAAAGCTATGCTCAGACAAGAAACTGTTAGAAGAGTTAAAATCCCACTAGATTTTATCCAGAAAGGGCTTGACAAAACATTTTTTGCTCATAACAAAACCCATAACTGGTGGGATAGCCCTGAGATCAGATAGCTCGCTGACCATATATAAATCTCAAAAAAAACCCACAAAACCCAAAACAAAACCCAATCCATTTCCAAATAAAATGTGAAGCACCAAAGAACAATTAGTTTGGACAGGGAGAATGAAAAAATATCCTGGAGGGGAATTTGCAGGTCCCTCTGGGGTGCAGAACAAAGAGTAGAACTTAATGGAAAAACAACCACAGGAGTTGGGCGGCTTTAACTTTCAAAGATAATGGTCTTCAGCAAGGAGAGACACTAATGGCTTACACCAAACAGATGCCAGGGATCTCATGCTGCATGAGATACCTACAGGGACTCCTCTACACCCGAGTCACTCACCCCAGGTTCTGTTTAAAGCCAGAGAGGAAGGGGCAGTCTCAGAAGGGAATCCCAGTGCTTGTACCTGTGAATGAATGAAGCATGGACTGATGGACTCATTTACCATCTGTCCATTCATCTGTGTGTACATCTAACCACTTCAGGTTCACTACCTCAGAAATTAATATAATAAAAGCACTAGAACTGTTATACTGTTTTTCTCTTTATTAAAATAAACAGCATATGCATGACCATCTGCTAAAGTAAACAATTTTAAATACTTCTGAACTGTACTGTCGATTACAGTTTCAATAACTGCTTTACTGTGGCAACATTTGTTGCAATAAATATGAAATATTATCTTGAATTTCAGAATCCAAGTAATACAGCATAAAAATGTATGGAATGCTTTCCCTCTTTCTGCAGAGCACACAGGCTTTAAAAACCAATTTTCAAACAAATCTGATGAGCCAAAACCATCTAATGATTTAACTTTACTCCCTCGGTGCCTAATTAAAACAGGCCAAATCAGTTGGTTTGACAGGGATTGAACAAATACTTAGCTGGTAATTAAGTCTCTGCTTTTGCTGTCCCTTTTCTTTCCAGTGTGGAATTTTATAGACTGTCCATGATTTTTTGTGGTAAAATTAAATTAATAACTCACAGCAAGCTACATACTAACTTCACATTGCCTCTCATATGTTTGTAGGCATTGTAATTGGGTGTACAACATTTTCTTCCATGCTTTGTCTTTTTTTTCTTGTGGTTGTGCAAGGCTCGTCTATGATTTTAAAATTTAGTTGAAAATCTGCATCCAGAATCGCTGCAACCAACAGCATTTCACAAATGGGTTTAACCTTCTGCAACAAGGTATCTCACAAATATTTTAGGACAGACAGTCAGAATTTTATATTTGAAATTCAAGCTACGCTAGTTAATTAAATTTGATTGCATAAGTTGCAGATCATTGGAAGATCTAAAAATCTGTGCAAAAGAAAAAGCTCAAAAAACCTGCAAGACTTCGAACCTTTGAAAGAAAGTTAACAAATGAGAAACACAGTGGTACTGCAGAACCTTGCCAGCAGTTTCTGGCCTGGGGGGACATATGTCTTGCCTGAAGCAGAACTATTGGAAAGATGAGGTTATAAAGATCTTTTTTTCCCATGCCACGCCTTTAAAATGTTATTGTTTTACTCAGCCAGAAGACTGCTGCATGAAGCCAGCAGTAAATTAGCACATTTCCATTCCATTTTTCATTAGGAGGTGGTGTACTACAGATAATCTGTGGTATCGTGGCCTTGATAGATGCAAGTTGTCCATTTTGTGTGTTATCCCAATATTGGTGCAGTTATCAAAAGTGAAGGCTGGTATCACAAATTCACAACTTTCACAACAAAACACTTTTTTGCTAATTAAAGCAGTGAACGAAGCCCATTTTACTGAAAGAAATTCTTAACACTTCTAATCAGTCCAATTTTAGCCATATCTTACAGACAAAGTCCAAAATCACATTTTCTGGAGGATGACCCTGTACATGCTGAAGCACACATTCAGTCCATTAAATTCCTAAGCGCATGCACACAGTAATACTGCTATTTATGTTATATTTTTCCATCTAAACCAAAACACATAGATAGCTCTTATGCGAAGACTCAATACATTTAAAAGTTTCTGGGAAGCTTCAAAAGAAATTCCAGCAGACATCTCAGAAATGACTAACCACTGTTTCTCAGAATTGTTGACCCAATGTCACTATTAACTTGTTAAACCAAATGTTATTCATTGACATATAGATTACAAAAGCAATGCCCGCCGTACTGTTTCTCGTAGCCCACCACAGACCCTGAGGTCAGTGAGCCTGTAAATGACAGAATGTAACTCATCTTTTGAACTGGCTCGACTGACTGTTGTGATATTGAAATGTACGAGTTACACCTAAATTCTGCCACTCCTCTGTACCCTTCCAATGCAAACTATTACTTTTTCCATTAAAGCCAGTGAACTCAGAGCAGTCCTAAGTCACTGAAAACAGGAGGGGAAGAAATCTGTGACATGAGCTCGTGAAATCACAGCTTGAAGAACATAAATGGAAAACGGCTGTTCACCATCCTAGGACAGGAATTAGGGGTCATTTCAATGATTAAGGAGCAATTGAAAACAATCAAAAGGAAAGCGAGATTTTTCACACCATGGGATGGTAAATTCTGTAATGCATAGTTATACACATAGTTATAACACATAGTATGTGCATAGGCTGCACACATGCCCAAAAGCCTATAGTTAAAAAGGGATAAGGGTATCACAGAAAAATGCAGGGACAAATAAAGGTATAATACCAGCTTAAAAACCAAAACAAAACCCCCAAAAACCACAACAAAAGAAAACAAAAAAAAATATCAAACAAACCCCAACAGCCCAAACCTTTAAACTGCAGGTCTGTGGAAACTGGAAGTTTATATGCAAGAAACTTAGCAAAATGATTGCCCTAGTCTTTTCTCTAAGAAGCTGCTGTGGGCCACAAAGACAGTATACGGAGCTAGATAAGTCTTGATCTGGACAAATCTAACTATTCCAATGTTCCCATGAGCATCAAGACCAAAATACCTGTTGGCTAGGATAAAACAGTAATAGAATTAAAAAAAAAAAAAAGTCACCCATGTGAATTTTCATGAAATTTATATTCTCTGGTTCTTTGAAATTTATATTAATTGGCTATATATGTTAATATGTCCAAACTATGTGGAGATAAAAACCTTGTTTCAGGAAGCCAACCTTTCTTGTTGCTTCTCAGAAGCAATGATTACACCATATGTTATCAATGTAATGGTAAGAGTACATTTGGCTCTTGTGTATTTAGGAGAAAAATGTGAGCAAAATTAAAGTGCAGGTATTAGGCAGATTTGACAGTAGGGAGTTAAAGAAGCATGAATTTAAGTTATACTAAGAGGTGATTTTTTTAAATGGCTGATTTCCACCAGAGCAGTACTGTATTCATGTCAAGTATTTTTTGCTCTCAAATCCATAGCAAAGAGCATAGCAGGCTCCAGAGGCAGAAAAGACTGGTAACGTGGAAATGCTGAACATGGGGAGATTAATACAATTTTGATTAAAAGACCAACCAGTTTGAAAAGGTCAGAACATCTAACATTTTAATACATAAAATAAAGTGATCATTAATTCAAACAGTAAAAGATTAGAAATTGATCTTGGACTCGGGAGGCAAGCAGAGAGCTTGCAACAACAGCACAACATGAAGACATTTAGAATTTCTTAGCCAAAGGAAAATGTGACCTCCAGGATTTTAATTTTGAACACGCTGCTTTCCACTCCTCTATACCATGAGGCTTTCTAGTAGAGCCTGCATTGCTTCATGCTAGCATCTCACAGGAGGAAGAGGCATTTGGACTAAGTGGCAAAGCTGGACAACAGAGATCACTGCTGTGTTTCCAGGGTCACAGAGTAATTCAGGCTGGAAGGAAGCTCAGGGAGCTCAGCCAGACCAACCTCTGCTGACCAACCTCATCTTCCACAGATGCTAACAGGTTTCCCTGCCTCACTGCTACATTTCCCTGTGCCCACACTACCATTTCCCTAATGCTTTTCCTACAAAATAAGCATGACCAATTGTCTCATATAATAATAGCGTATTTTTTAAAGCATTAAACACTTGCATCTTTGCCACATCTGTTGTGCTGGCAGCAGCTCCAGCTGGCTCTGTGCAGGCACAGCAGCACTGTCACACCTCTGCTGAAAGGGCTCCAAAAGTCGGCATGTAAGCAGACTGTTTGAGAAAAGCCAATGGCCACATCCCACAAGTGCTCTGTGTCAGCACAGATACCACGTAACACGTTCAAAGATGATTTAGAAGTGAGTAGCAAGGTGGCAAAGTTTATAGACGATACAAAAGCTATCCAGAGTGGTGAAAATGAAAGCTGCCTGTGAAAATTCATCAAAGGACCTTTTCTCATACGAGCATTGCAATGACAGTTCAAATTCAGCATCAATAACTGAAAGAAAGACAACTGTGGAAAACAAACCTTAGGTAAACCTAAGCAGGGACGAGCTCCAAATTAGCTGTTACACACAGAAAGAAAGCCTGCTTGATACAGGCTATTCTCTGAAAGTGTCAGTGTTGACTGACGTACCACTAGACAAAAAAAAGTTAGAATTTATTATGAAGGAACAGAGCAAAACTTCATTTTGCCACTGTATAAATTATGACATTGTTTTCTGTATGTCAAAAGAAGATGTGGAAAGATGCATAGAGATACTGCTCCAATAAGTAGAGATTCAAGACCGATTCTAGAGCCTACAGAAAGGAGAAAACAGGTAGAGGGAATGACATGGGGAGAAAGCATAAATAAGCCATGGTTATTCACCATTTTTCATGTCAGTAGGGAAAAAGGACATCCAATAAAATTTACAGGCAGTAACCTGAAGTAATTCAAACGGAAGTATTTTGTTTTGTAACACAGGTTGTTGATACCCAAAACTTTTTTACCTCAAGACTTTTGGCTGCTTTTTCTGTGATCTGCCTCTCCAAATAGCCACTGAGCACTCCGTCCTATGGGAGAGAAGCAATTTGGACTGCTACTGTCATTCTAGGTGCATTACTCATTTAATGCTGCCATTGTCTGCTCCAAAGTCTTTTTTTAATCCCCACTCTCCAAGGACATACTTAGCTTTGCCCAACCGTACAACATGATTCAACAATAGATTTGTCAAATCCATGGTTGTATAATTTTTTTTTATATTTCTCTTAAAAATATGTCACTATAGTTGTAATATAATAGTCTATTAATTATATTTGCACTGATTTTTCATTCATAATTTATATCCAGTGCACTTATTTATAGAATAAATCAACTCCACAAAACACGCTTGCATTAATATTCACTCCATGTTTGAACTGGTCCTTAGATCTGATTTCCTCACATTCCAGGCAAACATTTCCTGAAGAAAAGCAAGTGGAGGTGTCAGTGCTCAATTCTTTGTAAAGTCCCATGGTCAAGAGGACTTCACCAAAACATGGGAGCAACCAGAAGTAAATGTTTCACTTTTTTAACATGCCTGTCTTTACAAGTAGGTCCTGGTGCACTCACTGTATTTCAGTCAGAGGCAGCAGCTGTAAAGAGGATTAGGCAATGATGAAATACAGCCTAACTTGTTCACCATTGCACTGTCTCAATAAATAGTCACATTATCCCTCGTACAGCGAAAACCATGTCAGGAACAAGCAATTTCTCCCATCAATGGCAAATAAATACAATGCATCTAAGTCTAAGAATTATATTAGATAGTGTAGTACTCTGGTGCTTAAATTCATTATATTGAAATCGTCTTAAGCATGAGTGATCTCAGTCACCAGTAGAGTTAAAGACTCTATGCTGAACCGAGCTTATCTCAAATTCCTACTTCTCTAGGAAATACTTGATTTGTAGGCTTTCTGTGGATGAAAAAAATACCATTTTTGTTGTTTTCTTCCTTTTACTGCTGTTTGCAGATGGCAGAAAAATAAAAGGAATGAATATAAAGAGAACCCAAACTGTGTCACAAAGATCAGCACCCATGCAGAATACAGAGCAAGAAATGGACTGAGCTAATACATCCACTCCAGCACGATGCAGCGCTGCACAGGAACACTGGCGCCAATCTGGAAGCAGTATCATTATGTTCATGTCCCATAAAAAAAATCTCATCCGGGATGTTGCTGGCTGCCTCGGTGAAAAGAACCAGACAAACCAGACAAAGCCATCTCATTTCCCCGCAGACAGCAGACATGCCTTTGCATTACGCTGTCTGATGGGGTAGGGATGGACCAAGACTGTCTTGCTCAGGTTCACTGAATCTTCTCTGGGTTTGAGTCAGGCCTCAGCTTGAGCATGGGTGATGCACAATGACCTTTTAGATCATTATAGGAAAGGAACTACTTTGTCATTGCAAAGTGCCGTTGAACAGCAACTACAGAACCTCCACACACCAAACAGGAAACCTGTGGTCCTAGTGGAAGTAAATCAAAATTTTTCTGCCTACAGGTCAATTCTCCTGTTATGATCTGTTTCAGGGTTTGCAGAAAATTGTTGGTACAACGGTTGTTCAATTCCATCAGCAGCACTGATGACCCAACGAGGTCCATTTTTACAGTAATAGTTTGTTATTTTTTATTACTTTGAGATGACTGATGGGCAAGTAAACATTATAGCCATCAACAAAAAGCAATCAATTTTTTTCATTCTTCCATAAGATTGCCTCATTGCCATTTAACCTCTCCACTGCAATGCCTTGTGAATGGGACATAAATTTGTACTCGGTCTCAAGGCAGTCATGAGATGGGTTCTGCACTGAACTACCATGGTGAACTACCCCAAAAAATTCTGTTTTGACCTCTGAATGCATAAAGCCTGTAACTCAGTCATGATAGACCCTTTCCAAACCTTTTCACATGCTCTAGGATGTCTTTTCCACAGGAGCTTTTTCTTCTTAATGTCATTTCAACTCATAGTACTAAAATAGACATTACAGAAGACAGAGAAACTTCAGAGTTCTAGAGAAAACTTCTTTATGTTGTAGCCAATATGTGTTAAATCATGAAGTTCTAAGCACTGTATAATTAGGAGAGGCAGCCTTCCAGGAGACTGCTGCAGTGCCTTCTGCCATGGGAGAAATTACTCTGGGTTTTTCTAAATGGGATTAACCACACAAATCTCATAGAAATTTAATCATAAGAAAGGCACAGAACACGAAGAAAATATGCCAACAAGTATATGAACAAATTCTGTTACAAGCAACACAAATTTTAGCCATAATTATCTCACAGAAGTAACATTTGGTAATTTTGTATAGTCTTTTGCATTTACAAATTCTCAGCCAGTTTTGAAAAGTCATTAATCTAGTCTCATGACTCCACCTATTTCCCAAATATCACTGTCACCAGTTTAGAGACAGAAACAGCAATTTGTGCAGGGACACACAATTAAATAAATATTCAAAAAGCTTAACCTCCTTGCCTCTGCTCAAAATTAATTTATCATCCACTTTCAGTCTGTAAGCGAGGCTACAGACTGAACTAAATGGATTGTCCCCTGAGGTACTGTTCCAGGAAATAAAAGAGTAAGAGAAATCTTTAAAAATAATAAACACTGTTGATCACTAATTATGCCGAGTAGATGAGAACAGCAATAAAAGAAGAGGAAAAAAAAAAAAAACGAAAACCAACCATCAAAAGGTTCTTCAAATACAAATAAAACGAGAATAGGAAGCGTGTGAGACTAGCCTTCAGCAAACGTGGATTAAATAACCCAGCATGGCCCCCCGCACACTAAGGTGATATCCAAACAGGAATTTGTTTGGATATTCAATACAATGACAGAATTGGATATCCAACTCCATAGACCAAATTCACGAGGCTGGACTAAATGCTTGGACATACATCAAAAGGCAGGGAGCTGAATGCCATTCTGAGATCCAGCCAGCTAAATAGTGGGATGCCTCTGTCACTCAGTAGAAAATGATAAATGGAAGAATGCACGTGCCTGAAACTCACCCCTGTCATCTCTTCTCCATTTAGCTGTCTAAGCCCAGATGTCTATGAGAAATCAGTATTCAAAACCAGCCATTTATACACGGATACGCTTTTTTTTTGTTCCAACAACTGGTCCCTTTCTTTTTTTAAAAAAGCAGTGGCTGCTTCCCATCTTCCCATGATAGCCCAACAGTTAGGCAGTACCACAGCTGGCCAGACAGCTTGGGTCCTAAGCCCTTTACAGCCATAATTATTTAAAACCCTAGCTCATGCACCCCAAGAACAGGCCTATAATCAATCAATAGGCCCAGGAATAAGCTATAGAATAGGTGGAGAAGAACCTTGTTCAGTCTAGTAAAACAAAAGCATTTAATTACTCTTTAAATATGTCTAGGTAACAAACCAGACAGGGAAAAAAGCAGTTTAAATTAGCAATCAATACAACTGCAAATGTGTATTTACTGCATTGGCAGCTGAGCAACTGGCCATAAATAATTCTGAACTGGCAATTAAAAAGATAACTTTTCAAACACAGCATTTTGTAACAGCTTCCACCACAGAAGGAATAAGGACAAGAAAACCTATCCAGACTCTAGGATATAGCCAGAAAATTTTCTTGTGGCATTTCAGGAGGTGTTGGCAGGAGCTACTGACCCAGGTCCTTCCCATCCTCCATTTCTTTGCTGCTTTTGCAAAGCAAGCTACCAGCAGCATAGCCCCTGGCTTTTTAAATGACTGGAAGAGCCATTAAGAATATATAAGAGCTGGGAGAGTTGATACCAATTAATTCACTTTAAAGCATTTAAATAGACAATGGAAAAGCATGCCATGAGTTCAACCTATTCAACAGAAACTGCTGAGGACAAACAAATGCACGACTGTTGCTGTGAATCTGGGAGGATATTTGGGGGATGAACCTACTCATCCTAAGGGTCTACACTCTGAAGCTAAAAGAGAAAATAGTCTCAGCCAAGATTTAAAAGAGTGAAGGCAAACATATATAAAAAAAAAAACAAAACAAAACAAAAAACAAAACCAAAAACAAAGAGGGAGTTAAATTGAACTCAATAGTTATATTTAGGCATCATATGGCCATATTTTCAAAAACACAAAGAGCATTTAAGAGCAAAAGTGCTGCTAAAAGGCACCAGGACATGGACACTTTAGAAACTGTTACCCAGCTAAGGGTATCTTCAAGATATATTCATGGCATATCTTCAAGAATTAGGGTTTACGTAACCTCATATAATCATAGTTCTGCAAAATTACAAACAGTCTCTAAACATCTGTTGACATTCTCAAAAGCTGTAGTTTAACTCCTGTGGAACGGCACCACGTGGTGAAAGTGGCTCAGTGTTTTCGTTGTATGCCTGAACAGTGACAGTCAGCTTGCTAAAAACATGCCCTGCTGTGGTGAATGCAGCTCGGTGTACCCTTCTGCAACCTGCGCTTCACATTTAAAATGCTGTGATTGACCTGCAGGGTAGGCATAACCAACCTCAAGTCCACCATCAGCTACCAGCAGGTAGTAAAAGCAGTCCTCCATTGACTATAAAAGGTCTGTAAAAGCACATATTGAGGTATTTCAAGAAATAGCAGTTCAGAGGTTTGGATTAGAAATTCCCAATAATTTTCATGAGAATTCAGCCCACAGATTATTCAGGCAACTGTGGACCTCCCAGGCAAAGTGTCCTCCACTGTGTTCTTCTGTTCAGTCAGTATTCTTTCCAGCCTTTGTACTTGGATTTGACCATTACACCCAGCCTTAACTGACTTCCCGATTTCAACATAAAGAGCAAAACCAAAAAAAAAATGAACTAGCAGGAGAGCTACGTGCCTTTTTTTTTTTTTAAATTCCTGAAAAATTTCCTCTTTGCATTACATTTGTAATAAACAGGTTCAGAAACCAGTAGGGCTGCCCATAGATCTATCTGTCCTTTGAAATTGATCCATTCTGCAATCTCACTCTGAAATTTTGAATGTTCCTTCTTGTCTCCATAAATAAACTACCCAGTTATATGTTTGAGGATTAAGGTTCTAGCTCTTTGCACCGTGTTCCACATTGGTAGGATTCATTTGGATAGATTTTGTTTCTTTCTCTCTTTCCCCAAAAGTAAAACTTACTACTAAAGAAATGGATCTAAAAAAAATTTCAGAAACTGTTTCAAAAAGTGGTTAGCTCATGCCATCAGACTGCCTTAGGAAAGCAACTGACTAAAAAAGCATGAAAAAGAAATACACATAAATATAAATGTTATTCTAGTTTATGTAGTGCATTACCTATATGTGATGGATTACCTTTCAGTTAAAGGTTTTCCATGTACAACCACCATGTCTCATGAGGACCTAAAATAATTTACTTTACTTCTTTACGAAAGCAAATTGTGCATGATAATATGTTTGAACAGCTGTTAGTAGATTTGAGCATTGCTAGTTTGTTGGCATTTTACTACTATCACAGTATAAATTTTCAAAATTGCACAATTTTTTCCAATGTATTAATTTTATTTACCGTAAGAGGTTGTTTAGCTTTCATAAGTAGAGGATGCTTCATATATTTTTGTTCAGGAACAAAAGAAAATCTAAACATGCCCTTGTTTGTGGTGATCCCACTTTCATTTCATTTTTCTTTTAATTTAGCTGGCTTGCAAAAAAAAAAACTGCTTAAAATATAACCTGGCGGTTTAATTATATATACAATCTATCTGAACTCAATCAAGTAGTGCAATGTTAACAACACGGAGACAGTCTGCCTTCTTGGTCATCAGCAAAGCAAAGCAAGCTCCAAACACTGCTGAACTCAAGCTCCTCTCCCTCTCTTCCCCTGTAGATCTACTGCAATGCATCTCTAGGAGCGAAAAATCAGGCAAGGGAAGCTGGAGACCTGCATGTTTGAGCAGGGAGCTTTTGAAAAAAGTCTTACTGAAAACTTTGATGTGTGGACTCCCAAGCATTTATTTGCAAAATTGTTTCCTTCTACCTGGGTTTTCAGCATGGTACTGAATTCCAGCTTGCATCCCAGGCCTGCTTTATGGCCATATTAATTTAGTAAGGGTGAAAAGAGTCTACAATCTATTGTTTATGAAATATTCTCAGATTCAAAACTGTTTACAGCCAAGAAAGATTCCTGAAAACAACAGTGGATAAAACTTATTACATTGATTCATCTAGCCCCAGGCAAAGCTGTAGTAGTAATTTGCCTACACAGTAAAATTTTGCAAGAAAACCTGTAATTATTTGCTCTGTTATATTGTAAAATAATCACCACAGATGTGTCTGGTACAATTCTATTAGGAAAGATTGTAGATAAGCATGGAGTAAGAAAGCAATAAAAGAGAACATATTCAGCACTGCTGCCTGTGATGGCTTTCAGGAAGGATCAGTATGCTCTAAGAGTGTAAGAAGAAATTATGATGTATTTTTCTTTTGCACCTGGAAGCTTCTTTGCATAGAAAAGGCAAAAAGTAACATCAAAAAAGAGCCAAAAGGCTCTGGTCAACTCATCCAAATCTGAATATTTATGAATTAGCCTTTCCCCAAAGACTTTCAAAGACTGTAAATTACTTAAAATTACCATGAAAATTAAACTACTGGGGACAATATAAGCTTCATGTCTGATATAAAGAAAATTATTGCTCTCTTTGTTGATGATCAATATTTTTGCAATGAATAAAGAGAGTCATAAATAACTAAGCTGTGGTGGTTTGGTTTTTTTTAATTAGTAGCCAACATAATGCCACTGTAAATTGTTTAATCAATAAATTCTGCTACAGAAATTAAAATGTTTAAATATTCACCTTAAAAAATATTTATTAGCCATAAGAAAATATAATCAAGGCAATAAATCATCTTTTAAAAACATAATTATTCTGACCTGAAGTATTCCTATAATAATTATTCATGAGTAATGGAAATGACACTCTCAAAATTAAATTCTCACCCTGTCTAATAACTGCTTGTAATCAAAGAAAAAAATCATCAGCTAATTAAAATTCACTGACTTTCACAGCGAAAGAATATAAGGAATACAAACAAAGTATTCCATTTAATTCAATCACCAGTTAATTTGATGGAAGACTTTCACAGTGAAAGAATATAAAGAACACAAATTATTCCATTTAATTCAATCAACAATTGATTTGATTTTCCATATAATCTTATAAATCTATACAACTCAATTTTTAAGATTTTAAAGAACCTTCCTTCATGTTGCTTTTATTTTTGTATTCAGCTGGGTAAATAAGAACAATAAATTACTGATGTTGGTAACATTAAAACTGTGTGCAAACATTTCTTAAGGTAGTATAATGACTGTGCTTACCAAGCATTTTGCAGTACACGTGAAAATCAAACACTCATTATGTTTGAGATTAACTAATATGTCAACAACACAGAGACTTAGAGCTAAGAATTTGCTGATGCATCTTTTACATTATTGGCTTACACGAGGAAAAGTTTTTAGTCTGGAGAAACATTTTTTGGATTCTGGATGATTCAGTGAAATATCTCAGTCTTCAGGGTCAAGTTCACACTTTCTGCACAGCTACTTTATGGACTAGTATATGGCAAACTGTATTTGGTAAGCTCTTTTGCTAAATGGAAATTCAAGTCTCTCCTCGAAATCCACCTGTCTCCTTCAAGGATGAGTTTCATTGAACTACAGGAACCTCCCTCTGTCCTTACACCAGGCGTTCTTTGGGGCAGGCACTGTTTGTTACAAGACTGTAACACTGAATTTGTGACAACGTATAAACAAATAATATTACCAAGCTCCTATTCGCATAGTTTATCATGTCCATTATCCCAGACCTTAACCAATGCTCATCAAGTTTGTTTACCTCCCTGTCTTCCCAGCTCCACTGTAGAGAACTTTTTCAGCCTACCTGTTGTTCAAAAGTGATTTTATCCTGCATAGAAGACAGTAAAACTCATAAATCTAATAATCCCTGGGAGTGAAATCTCAGCTCAAAAGTCAGTGGAGCTATGCCCCTCCTCTTTGCTTTCACGCCTAGGACAGTGTTTGCATTTTCAATAGCATAGACAATGTAGACTATTAACATGTCAGAAAATAAGAAAAAAAACCTGATTTCAGCAAACTGGAGTGCTGGTATGTAAAACACAACAGTGAAAAACATGAAATTTAAGTGCTCTTTTCACCTGCTATATACTTCTCCAGGGATATTTAATCTCATGAATTCTTATTTTCTATGGCTATAATAGATGGATATTCTCTCCTGTTTATGAGAAAAGTAACTAGAAAGTTACCTAGTCATTTCTGTAAATATTGGAAGAAGAGTTCTTTCCTGCTTCTCTCCAAGAGGGTAAAAATAATCATCTGGAAAGTTTAAAATACTTTCTATCTTTACAAGACAAAATAAATGAGTATTGATGTTCTTTAAATGAATGAAGATGATGCAATAAACAGTAGTCATCATCTTATCTCATCTGTCCTTACACTGAGAACCCATCAGAGTCAGAATAACCAATGCAAAATATCAAGTATCATCAAAAGGTGAAAATTCAACCAACTTAAGGCCAGCTGCTGGCTGGGCTCTTGGGCAGCTCCATAGGAAGCACTGAGTGGCCCCAGCGGGGAGCAGCAGGCTGGCAGGACTGGTGAGAGCAGTGGACAGAGCTGTACACCTTGGATGAGTGTTGGCTGGAGGTCTGCAGGCACCTTCCCACAAGCTGTTCTTTCTCAGCAAGGCCTCAGAGCATCCCATGGCCCCACTGTCCTCTCCATGGTGAGGGAAGACTCGGCCCTTTTCCCACATCGCTCCCTGAGCAGCAGATGCTGAAAAAAGTTATGGTAGGCTTCTCGCAGAGGGTAAGAGCAGGCAGGTACCAAAGGATGGTAATAGTCTTTAAATGAAAAGCAACAATGAAAAGAAAGCCTGCACTCAACTCCTTGAATTTTCCCTGAAAAGAGCTTAGTAACTGTTACTTTCCATACCCTTAGTCCCTGTCTCCCCACGGTTTCTCCAAAGCTCCTCCACCTCCATAAAGCACCACTGACCACCCCACCTGTCTTTTGATGCGATCTCTTGGCCTCACTGTATTCTCTGAGATGTCCCACCTCCCCTAGGACATCCTCCACTGTTGCTAGTGATAGACTGAATGTTTTCATCTAAAACTAGAGGAAAAAAAAAATATTTTTTTCTTGCAATAAGAAGTATTTTAAGATTTCTACTTCTGTCAGCAACAGAATAATCAATTATTCTTAGAGCTGTAATGTAGACATTGTTACAATTGTCTTTTCAGCTGCTACTAGACCCTTTCTTCCTTCTCTAGACAAATGCTTAGGCTCTTCATCATGACTGTACAAAAATTTTTACATAAAATTAAATTGTGTATATCAATGGAACATTATATTTAATACAAATAGCACCATTACTCGGCTACAGAGGACCACTTGGATATACCTTTCAGCTTTTTAAATAATTCCAAGAGCACAGCTGCTCACTGTCTTGGAGATGTATAATCAGATATTCTTTTTAATGCACTGTGAATCATTACTAGAATGAGGTTTTGTTCTTTCTTTTCATAGGGAAAAGATGTGAAGTTTCAGTGTATCATAAAGATACAATCAAATTTGCTCTCCTTCCCTCACAGTAACTCCCTCTCCCCTTCTCTCTTTCATTCCCAGTAAAAAGACTTTTTGCCTCTTACCCTTTTCCTCCTCTTTGGTGTTCACTCACCATCCTGAGCATCTGTGTACCCCACCAGCGTGTCCCTATATTCATTAGTTCCCTACTATTTCCTCTAGGATTTGGCTGTGAAACGGGGAACAGTTTTCTCCTGAAAATTGTAATGGGATGGCTGTTTGAAGTTTCCCTACCATTGTTCTTGTGAAGGTGAACGCCTTAGAATAGCAGAGCGGCAGTAACAGAAGAGACACATAGTAGCTGCACACAGTTAATAAATTTTCAAGAACTCATTAAAAAAATTATTGCATTTCTTTGGCAGAAAAGTATTCATGGCTTACATAACATCCATCACTAATCTGATGAGATTTGTACCTTCCTTATGCTCTGGTATTCAAAGACAAGCAGTGCCTATTGCACTATGGCATCTTTTCCTTTTGTTCTCAAGGACCCAATTTTCAGCAGTTTTGAGTTATTTTTTCTCATCTTGTTTTTATGGTTTATTCATTAAGTTTAAAAAGTTGAGGCCTAATTATTTGAAACATTTGTCTTCAACAACATACCTCTGCAAAACATACTAATCCCCCTTCTTTATTCCTTAGGACATATGTGCATTTTCTTCTGGAAGACAAAAAAATATATTACAGTAAATTATGGTTGGATGCCAATGAGAAAAATGAAGATGAAGATAGGATTTTATTTGTGTGTGTGTAATGCATCTATTTTTCTGACTTGTATTTCATTGGAATTACTCAGAAGCACTCTGGTTGCAGTGACGCTGTCAAGTCCTCCACTTCAATGGGACTAATAACCAGAGGTTTTATAAATCAGAAGATTGCAATTTACTGTTTCCAATAAACGTCTGTATATATGTGTGGGTTGAGCTCTGCACCAAATTCAAATCAGTATACTGTATTACCTACAGAGGGTGGAAGAGAACAAATTATTAAATTTCTGTTCTACATTTGAATTAGTCTGGCACTCCACAGGACAATATTTTGATATTGGCTTAAAAAAGCTGTATGAATTTAGAAAGATTTGCAGAGTTTATAGTTTCAGGAAAAATAAAAGGTTAACACTACCTGGTTGGCTCTCTTCTGACTTTTCAACTTTATTTCAAGCAGTTTGATTCTTAATGATGTACCCTTTAATGAAATTATGGAAGTCATTCCAGAGTAGAGGTGACACCTGAAATTCTGATTTTTTGATCAGCTTCAACATCTTTATATCTAACTTAGCCCACGGGGCCCTCATTATGTAAGGACAGGCCAGGCCATGGTTGAGACTAAAGCATGCTGTAAGAGATCAGTGGTGGCACATACGCCTTTCTAAGATAGCTTTTGCCCTGAAAAAGACACTGAGAACTTGAAAAATGCCATGAGCTCTTCACCACAACTAGAGCCTCACTCTCCTTTCTCCTTTCATTTGCACAGTTGATCAAATAGCCTGGCACACCAGGCTACTGAGTAACATCTTACCATTTTCTTACCATTACCACAATTTTCAGGGAAAAAAAAATTTGGATTGGACCTTTCACATCTGTGCTGAACATCCCTCCAACATCCCACACACTTTGTGGCCTGATACACTTCTTTATGAAAAGAGGAGAGATGCAGGGTTTTGTAAGTTGCTCTGTCTGGTATACTGCAGTAACATTGGAATACCCTCTGTCAGCTCATGACTGTCTAGCACTGGCCATCATTTTCTTAAAAATTCAACCAGGGACCTGGAACTGTCTTGGGGAAAGTCAGCCTCCGTGCCCAGTAATAATCCCCAGTATAGGCACATTCCCATACCAGCTGGGAGCCTTACCCACAGGACTTGTTGTGCACACCTTTTGAAGTTCCTACACATTCTTCAAAGTATAAGCCACTCCAAACCATAAGCCACAAATTGCAGGGATTTGTTATCTATTACAGTCTTTCATAATTAAGACTTCTGCTGTGTTTGTTCTAAATAATAGTTCAGAGATTTTTCTGATCTTGGAGAAAATCTAAATAATTGGATGACAAAACATTTTGTGTGTGCACTGAGCACACACAAAATCACTTTTAATAGTCATTGTACCTGTTAACCCTGTACTAAAAACATTTAAGTCACCCTAAACTCCCTTTGGAGAATCAATTGTGATTTAGTACTACTCATTACCTGTGAACGAGAAATAAGAGCACTAAGCTAGTGCCTGATCTTGCTTGCAGAGCCTGCCCTAGGAAAGGACAAATGATTGGCAAGTTATATATAAGCATAATAAAATCAACATGGTTGGACTACTGTAAAAGTTGTCAGATTTTTGATCTTTGGTTTAGATGTGCTTTAGAGGAGACCACCACCTTTTTGTCTACACTACCGGAGCAGAATATTTCTCATCTGATAATATCCTCTGTTGGTTTTATTTATTTTTGGTACGCTGAAAAACTCTATCACAAAGACGTCAGAAAATGGACTAGATTCTTATCCCAGTAAATAGTAACTCTGGGTACCTCTACAAATATAAACTGCACCTGAATAAGTCATTAAAGAAAATGTTCTCCCATAGCAGATCAGGAATAAGTAAATACCACATTAGACATTAATTCTTTGTTTTTATAAATATTCTTACCTCTATTGCTATATAATCTATGCAAGGGTTGTGTAAATGGGATGTGCCTGGGTAAAAAGCAGGCACAGCGTTGCCAGAATTGGAGCACAAAGTAGAACAAAACCTTCTTTCTTTTTAGTCACAAGACTTCCACAGAAGGGAGTAACAAGGGCAATTATTATTTTATAGAGTTTTTAAAAGTGCTGAGCATGAAAAATGAGGCATACATCTATGCCTGAAAGAGCTCACAATTGAAATAGCTAGCAAAAAATAGACAGTTATCAGATGATGGCTAGAGGACGTGATACATCAAAACCTAATGTGTTTGAGCCAAGAAGATTAGCATGCACCATATTAGTTCCACCATTTTGTATTCATCCATCATCTGGGATCTTCAGTTTCAGAGAGGTTAGAGCTCCATATAAGTACCATTAGAAACAGAAGCTGATGGGAAAACAGCTGGTCAGAAATTTTCCTGTGAAACAAAATTCCATTCAAAACATCAGCAACTTGGTAACCTTTAATGAATGCAAATAGGGTTTGAAGGAAACCCAACCCAGACTCCTAGCAGAAAGATACCTTGAAGTCTTGGAAACACTAGTTGGAGTGAGAGATCTGAGAAGGCTTCATGCTATGAAAAGAGGGCGCAGAGCTTTGAATTCACAGGGTTTGTGTCCCTAAGAGGGTTCATATGAAATGGTGGTCCAGATGGCACCTACCCTGAGAATACACTTGCAGCTGCTAGGGATCTTTTTGATCCACTGTCCTAAAAGGAATTTCCTGTCAACTGGTATCTCATCCTGCAGTTAGGAGTTGATTACCCAGGCAATTTAAAAATTCCTATCTCTGCAGGGATTTTAGGACCTGGCTGCAGGGTCAATCTTGCAGAGAGTGCTTGCTGAGAGAATGACTTCTGTGATAAAACATTGGAATCCATCCAGTTCCACCAAAACTTATTCCAACAGTTGCTTTTATTTGTGCAATGTCTGCCATTTCAGCTTCAAAAATTAAGGCAGATAAAGAAACTGTAATGTAATAGGGGCAATGCCAACTCATTTCATGTTTAACTAATCAGCTATCAATTTGCAAGAAATTTCAGATTGTATTGACCTGGATCAGATTCAAGTAAGTGACCTAGAAATAAACAGCTATGTATCTTATTACTGCTCCACTCCTCCATCTTGTCCTGTGGCACTTCCAGGTTGAGCCTGAGTCAACAAAAGAAATTATATTTCCTTTGCTCTAAAAGACATCACAGTTTTTTGCTCAATGAATAAAAAGAAAAAAAAAAAAAGTCCAGATTTCACCATTACCTGCCAAAGGACATGCTTTTTAACCATCATCCAATCCCCAAAAATAATAATAATGACCTACAGAGAGAGGCACACACATTTTCTATTTACTCTATCATTACAGCATTAATTTAATATATTTTGCTATAAGGAGAAAAAATGTCAGAAAGTTCCTGTTCATTTCAGGCATCATAGTGCTTCACATTTTAGCTTACTGCACTATAAGCTGTAATGGACCAACAGATTTGGCATGCTCTTTGTTTACAAAACTCATTACTATATTTTGCCTGCTCACATTCATCATGCAGGGATAGAAAAAGAAAAATCTAAAATGAGGTCCCAGTCGCTAAGTAGGGGTGCTACAAAAGAACCATGTTTAGAAAAAAAAAAAAAAATCTCTTAATTGTAACAAATAAAAAGACAATCTGGAGTGGGGGTTAAGAGATTTAGGATTTAGTCCAGATGTTGGACTATATCCAGTCTACTGCATGAGTGGAGGGATATGCAAGGTAAGGCACACCACAGGAGGAAAGGAGAGAGGGAGTGTACTAAGGGAGAAAAAAGGAGAAAAGACAGATCAAAGGAAGAGGAAAGGAGACAAGGTCTTTGACGGAGACATTAGAAATGCTAGAAATGTTTCTTACATTGTAAGCATAGAGCAAAGCTTTGTTATGTTTACTTTTGACTATTTTTTTTTCTAAGTCTATAGATTAAATTCTCACTCTGATGCTTTAATTCATGATAAACAGGCATTTGTTTTCTTTACAGGAAAGCCTGTCTGGTGCTGTAAAGCAAAAACCACTACCATGAAACCAGCACATGCAGGATTCAATGGTTCCTCAGAGATTGTCAATTGTACTAATACAGAGGAACTCTCTCAATGAAATAAATTTAGGAGGCTCATGGGCTTGGAAATACCTCCTGCCTGGCTTCAGGAAATAAATACAAATATACAAGTAATTGGCAGTTGTTAACTTCTGAGAATTAAGTCTACTCACATCACCCTTTCATTGCTGAGTAGGTACCAATACTATCTCACAGCCATGGTCACCATCTTTCTCAAAACATCCATCACACACGTTTACATAAATAATAGCCTCGTACACCTTAGCCTGGAACAAACACGATGGAGAGGGAAGATAAAGCAGTGATTTGTAAAACTGCACATGCTATGGGAAAGGTAAATAGTTCCCTGCCCTTTCCAGTACCAAAACCATAAGCCATTAAGTAAAATTTCAGAATCGCCAGCTAAAAGGAGGCAATTCTTCACATCGTGTACAATAAGCTGTGAGCTGCTTAGTGTAGGAAATCGTGAATATAAAATTTTACATGTTTGCAAAAGTGACTGAATGCATGCAAGAAAAAAATCTTCTAGGACAGTGCTTCTGGATCATCTACATGATCAGCCCATGATAACCTCCCAGCCTCCAGCAAGAGCTCCTCCTGTTCTCATATTCTTGTTATTTATTACTTTCAGCATGACAACGCAGAGCTAGACAGACATTTTGTCAGAGTCATTACAGTGACTCTCAGATTCTTTAACTAGAAAAATAAATGTTTTTACTACTGTTCCCTGTCAAGGGGAACTGCCACTGCCTCTTCTGTTAAACTGGAAAGTTACACTGCAATGCAATTAATGACCTGCTATTTCCAAAAGAAAGTTTTTATACATTAATAAAGAGAACATTTTCAGATATTAAAGAATATTTAAACAAGGAGTTTCACCACTTGATTCAGGTAAATGATTGCCACTTTCTCATATTTTAACTATTTATTAGGCAGTACAGTACTATGCAGGTTGTAAGGGAACATCTTTTACTCATTTAATCAAACCTTCTGCTCAGAGAAAATCTAGTAAAAGCAGGTTGCTCAAGATCATCTACAGTCGCATTTTTAATAGATCCACTCCTGTGCTAAAGAAAAAAAAAAAAAAGAAAAGAAAAATTGCTGTATCCCAGGTTGTATCCACTCTGCCTCTTGCCATTTAAACATGAGGCTCCAAGAGTCTGGCATTGTCTTCATTGCTGCCAATCTAGAAGACAGTTACCTAATACTGAAAAAGAGAAGGCACCTTCCTTAGGCCCTGTGTCTGGTGTCAACTTGAAGAGAAGGTTAAGTTGATTGGTGAGTACAGGAGAAAACCAGTTCTCTGTGGATTGTGACTACAATAGGAAAATTTAGCTGGTTTTCAATTTCCTTTTTTTGAGACCCAGACTTCTTACTAACATCTCTTTAGAAGGGAACCTCTGGTATCTGAAGCCTAGAGTCTTTAATTTGAAGTCTAATTAATTTATAAAAAATCCAGATGAAACTGCTATAATAAGTACTTACAGGAAATTAATCCATACACATTGTATCACCTCTCAGATAGGAGCTTCATATTGTTTATAACTGCACGACTGTCCTACTTCATCATGTCATTTAAAAAGCAACACTCAGAAGCATGTGTAAACTTGTGTCAGTCCTTACACCTGCCAAAGTGTCTTATTTACAGTAAACAATATCATGCATATCTTTTCTAATGTTTTTTTTTTTCTTTACAGACAGTTAAGAGGCACCAGAAATTCACAATCTCATTGCTATTTATTAGTATTTATTAAGAGGAAGAAACATTAAAATGATGGGTTTCTCGGGGAATCTAGATTACATGCCTCAAAACCCCACTCTGTCTCACTGAAAAAGACTATAATCTTTAAAATGTCCTCTGAAGTTCTCTCATCAGAACTGACATGCACCATTGCCAGGGTCTCTTTTCTGGCTTGGCTCAGAAGCCAAATTATAAACACAATTTCATTCCTTCTCTTTGGTACTGCAGAACACCTGCTTGCTTGCTTTATGTTCCTTGATTTTTCCACTCAGTGCAGTCTCCCTAAAACACTTGGAGATCTTGGTAAGAATGCTCTATTTATTTCTCCTCAGTTTTGCATTTCCTTGATTTATGTTGTTTGTGGAAGTAGATTTTCTTTTGGGTGACGCAGCATCCCCATGAACTCAGACATTTTCAGATCAACATGATGAAGTGTTATATATTGCTTGCTTGTTCATATTTCAGTTTTTCTCCCATGCAAGGCAGAAGTGCAAAGGAGCATTTCCCTTCTTTCCAAATATGTGATATTTTCCTGGAATTGATTTTAAACAGTTATTTATAGTTGTGATTACAGCTGCAACTCAAGGACAGGCTAGACTGCTCTAAGACTCAAAAAAATGTCAGTATGAATGGACCTTGAAACTAAACCTGTTGTGCACTTCCTTTCACCTTGTTCCCATAAACTTTTGATGGTGACATAGTAAAAACAGCTTCTGCAGCTCAATTTAGTTTCTTTTGTCTGCCAATTCTCCTTCTCCCAAAATTGTGTACAATGTGCAGTTTGGATGTGTATCCTGACAAAGTGCAAAGTGAGGTGGTGTGAATGACAGCAAATATTTTGGGCTGCTGAGGGTAACGGAGCAGAAGGACTAAGCTGCAATTGTTTTAAGTTTCCAGTTCTCACAGGAAGAGAGGGATGGCAGTAAGTCATCAAGCACAAGCTTTACAGTCAGGAGACAAGCTTGGGCACATACTAACATTTTGTGGGAAGCGAAGATGAAATCGCGGATAAGGGTCAGAGTAACATTTTGAACATCCACAGACAAAAAGGGTGCATGGTTTTCAAGTAGTCTGGGAACATCCACGGCTCATTTTAACAGTCTAAACAGGTTTATGGAAGGTTTGCTGCTCTTGACTTGGATCTGGAAGTGTTTGTAAGCCTTTTTGTTTTCAACATCCACACTCAAAGCCAACAGAAAGTGACAGAATTCAGACATCTATACGCCAGTCATAGAGAAAAGTGATCAGCTACGGAACTAATGAGCTTTTATGCAGCAGAGCCTCGGGCTCAACTTTTAAACTTGCTGCTGTCCTGCTGCAATGGGAGAGAAAAATCTCCGCCAACAGTACAAAATCTCAGCTGCTCCACTGTCTGCAACAGAAGCATATTGAAAGCCCTGGAAGAGAGGGCTTCTGCTGACTGCCCAACTGCATGATGATTTACAGCACAGTCTCTAAAAGGGAAATGCAGAGCATGCAGGGAGCATAACATCACAGGCACAAGCAGCTCTGAACTCCCTACATGAGAATACAGACAGGGCCTGTGGGTCAGAGCAGACCAGAACAAGTTGTCTCTTCAAACACCTGCCATTAGATAATGAGTACCAACACAGCGGGATTTACATTCTGTAATAAATCAGGATTTTTTAAACTGAATGCATTCCTCCTCCTTCGTTTCTAGCTGTGACTGCTGAGTGCCTCCCTGCTTCAGGGCCTGGATGTACACCCTGAACACACTCTCATACCATGCTTGGGCAAAATCCCACTACATAATAATCCTCACTCTTGCATCATCATTTTCACAGAATGCAGGCCAGGGGAGAACTGCGCCATGGTCCCACAGATCTGCAGTCTTTACACGGAGGACTGTCACCAAGGGTACCCTGTGAAGGCCAAACATCATTGCTCAAAATTACCTCCTGTCTTTGCTGTGCAATGGCTGAATCCTACAGCTCTCCTGCTTGGTCTGCTTGCTAGGTTATGGCAACCCCTCTGCCAAAAGCACTCGCTGACTGGATTCAAGTACTTGCAATCTCTCTCTTTGGGAGAGCTGCAGCCAATACAATGGAGACTGATTGAAGATTCCTATGTACTTAGCTACAACAGTAAAAAAATAAAGCATAAACAAAAGTCAAAGTTTCTAGTCCTCAAGGGACAGGCAAAGAGAATTTCTCTTCTCAGAAAAAAAGAATTTTATATTCTTTTTATTTTATAAGAGCAGGGGCTCTACACTTATTTAACAGGGATACCTGCATCCAGCTATGGGGCACCTAGCATAACGACATAGACTTGTTAGAGTCCAGAAGAGGGCCACAAAGAGAATCAGAGGGTTGGAGCACCTCTCCTATGAAGACAGGCTGAGAGAGTTTGGGTTATTCAGCCTGGAGAAGAGAAGCCTCCAGGGAGACCTTATAGCAGCCTTCCAGTACCTAAAGGGAGCTACAACAGAGATGGGGATGGACTCTTTATCAGGGAGTGTAGTGATAGGACAAGGCATAATGGTTTTAAACTGAAAGAAGGTACATTTAGATCAGATACTAGGAAGTACTTCTTTACTCCGAGGGTGGTGAGCCACTGGAACAGGTTACCCAGAGAGACTGTGGATCCCTGGAGGTATTTGAGACCAGGCTGGATGGGGCTTTGAGCAACCTGGTCTAGTGGAAGGTGTCCCTGCCCATGGTTGATCTTCTAGATGATCTTCCAACCCAAACCATTCTATGATGAGTAACACGCAGAAATCTTCTCTCCCAGGGAACTGTTTGATGCAGACAGTCTTCCTTTACCTTGCTCTCTCTGTCTCCAACAGTGTCGCATTCCCAGAAGAGCTTTCAGAAGAAAAACAGATTCTGTCCTCACCCATTCTAGCAGATAGGCTGTTCTGTGTGCAAGAGAAGTGGCATTTGACTTTTTCAATAGATAGATATTTTATCTTTGTTGCTGCCTCCTGGGAGATATTTCAACTCTTGTGGTACTCTGTAGGAAATAGTTATAGGCATCATTTCTTTCTTTAAAGGAAGGCTACCTTTGGAGGTTTACACAGACTCTAGATCCCACACAGATGAGACATATGATGAGGCCACAGTCATTAAATGCACGTGCAAGGGAACCCTTCCATGCACTCTCAACACAAGCAAACATGCTGTCCATGTACACACAGCTATTCTGTACTGCTGCAATAACTCTGAAGAACATGCCAGTGCACACACTTGCTATGCAGAGGCAGAGAAAGGACTCAGGACATATGCCTGTGACGTACAGTATGAGTGCTACCTTTCTTTAGCCCTAAATCCACCATGTGCAACTGAAACAAATTGTTTCAGATAAAGTCTAAGTTTAATGCTTCCTGATTCCTCCGGACTGCCACACTTCACATTCCATACGTCACCATACAGGTTCTGTGCTGATGCAGAAAGCTTTCGATGAACTGAGACTGAAGGGTACATCAACGAAATGCATTTAGGGTAAACAGAAAGCTGGTAGTCACAAGTGAATTCCTTTAAAGATATTAAAGACATTTCAAACAAACAGAAAAAGAAATATCTAGGTAGATAGCAAAAGAAGTTTTGATTGATTGAAGAACTGGCCACTGAAGTCATAAGTTAAGAATAAAAAAGACTGAGTGGAAGAAAGGTAGAGATGCTGAAGAAACAACACAAAATGGAGACATTCATAACAAAACCAAAACAAAACAAAAACAAAAGGAAATGGATTTTAGGGATAAATGAAAAAAAAAACCAAACCAAAATAAGAAGTATCTCCAAGTAAACAACATGATGAGGGGGTAACTCAGAGTAAGACAGAAGGAGTCTTGCAGAGAAAAAATAAAGTTAGGTTTGAATAATACCTTGGATGAGCAGAGGCAAATACCTGGTAACACAATTTAGTCTGGAGAGACTGAAAAAGATAGGTCAACAAAGTGGCTTCCCACAAAATAAATATTTCATGTAAGTAAGGAGAACAGGCCTTCTGATTACACAGTAATCTTTGCTGTCATTTAATTATGTTGTCTCATTCTATATGGCTGTCTTCCATTGTGATACACATGCTTCAGTCTTCAAAATCCTTTACAAGAAAACAGTCTTCCAGGTCAAAAGCTAAGAAATGTGTATACATCCTGGAAGCTATTTAGAATAGATTTTCTATGTCTACAGCTTACCTATTTATTAAGACCAAGGTGGAATATTTGTCATATAATGTTGCATACATTTTTATTTCATATATTATTGCAGTGTATATATTGCCCTGACATTGGACAAATTGTAACATCAGTTTTGATTAAGACTTCAGATAGCCCTAATCTGGCTGTACTCTGAATCCATCATTTATCCGTTTTTACCCAAAGTATTTTTGTAATTTCTTAATACATTTGAGGGCTGTTTTTTATTTTGCAGATAAGCAGATGGCATCAGAATTGATGTAATAGAAACATTTTCTGCACTATCACATACACAAAAACACACACAATTTTTGAAACAGCTGATCATTGTCCTTGAGTAACTGAAATTAAAAGTTAAAATTATCCTTTAGGTCCTTGGACAGTTATTAAAGCAGTAGCTCAATGGTTTTGAGCTTCAGCTGAGATGGGAACACAATCTATGAAAACAAAAAAAGATTAAGCAAAGTCTGAATACTTGGATATAACACTAGGGTTGCTTAGAGTCTTTTGTGTATAAAAACTGAGATGCTGAATACCACAGTCCTATTGACTTCAATGAGATCAGACCCTCACTAGTAAGTCCCTCGCCAGTTGTAAATTCTGCTGTCAGATACAGATTTACAGCCTGGTGCATGAACATATTTTGGGTTAAGGGATAGTCACCTGAAAAAAGAAGCAGAGTTCTCAAGATCTTAAATCACCTACTTCCCTTTTTTTAAGATGGAATTTGAAAAAGGAAAAAAATGAGAAGTGCACAAGTCTGAGCACTGCTGACAGGGAAAAGGCTGTTCTTTTAGCACCCGGGGTAAAGTACATTCCTGGTCAGCTCTTGGACACACATCCATGTCTTCGTCATCCCCACAGCCCCTCCTTTTCTTGTAAAAACTGATACTTACAGGACAGGGAAATGTTTAAGAGGGGAATATAATGAATGGGATAATACATTAATAAATAATAATAAATGAAAGGGAAAACACTGTACTTGGCAGTCCTGCTCTTCCTTTTCAACCACTGACCAACATGGTTCAAAAGAAATAAAGACAGAGTAGAAACAATGGGCTGTAGAAATACACATTACAGCCTAATAGGTAACAGAAGACAGTTGTACTTAGGCAACAAAGAATTATTTCAAAATATGTTTGCAAAAGAGAAGTCACATACAAGCAGCAAAGTTGAAAGCAGAAATAATGAGAAAGATGCCTGGTGACTGACAAATGCCTTGGTGCAAAGGAAAGTTAATGAAATGTCTATTTGTAATAACAAGACTGTATTTCAGCCCTGAGATCCTGCAGCTTTTGCTCAGTGCCTCTGCTCAAAAATGCAATTTATTTTTCCTCATGTGGCAGTCAAGAAGGTAATTTCCATTGCATAATAAGGTTAGAAAAGGTACTGATCACACATAATGTGATCTGGATTCAAAATGGTGAATTTGCTTAAGCAAATGACACAGATATGGAAGTAACCCAGGATATGGATAATGGTCAGCTCCTGCAAAATTGTAGTATTTTCAAGATGTAGAACTTAATCTTCAATTAATTACTTATTAGAAATGCTTCACTCCAGGGATAAGGAGGTTTATTTACAAGCACACACAGCAAAGTTTACCCAACTCCCCCATGTAATTGTGAATGAACTGGGAAATGGATATTTCTGTTCTAAATGTCAGATCTGCACAGTTTTGAATAAGTACAAGCTGATCAGCAGGACAGCTGCTGCAGTATTTTTGGCTTTGCTCTTTCAAGGCTGCCGAGCTACTGGTATGGTTTCAGCACAGTCTTGTATTCAGGGATACTTACAAGTGTTTCTCTCTTAGTGATCTAAACCGAACTTTAATTTTGCTCTCAGTACTACTAATATGAAGTGGAAACTGGGCTGAAACAACTTAGGTTCCACAAGGGGATTTAAACTGCTGCAACAACCCTCATTTCAGGGAAACACCTCCTCGTTTCCAGCTGAAAGAGGCCGTAAATTTACATTCAGCTGACTTTCAGAAAAGGAGCAAACAAACACCTTTTCTGATTAAAAAGCAAATGCATCCTCCCAGTGAAGTCAAATGAGTCTAAATCCCAAGCCACTGATCCTTTTGGATGGTCCTTATCTAATGACACAGAGGAGACTGTTGGGAGTTAGGCTGTAGAAAAGCAGCAGCTAGAATTGCATAGGAAAAAAGGGCAAAGTTTCCAAAGGCCTTCTAACAGAATAGATCTTGCATTTTTTGGGGGTTTTTTTGTTTGTTTGTAATCAGAGGAGTAAAACTTTATAATGACACAGAAACGTCTGAGCTTGCATAGATGCCCATCCTGCCTGATTTCCAAAGTCCCATGGGGTATCTAGGTTCCAGCACTGATACTTCAGAAAGCATAGCATGAGACTCAGAGGACCGTGGATTCACAGGTTACCTGCTCAGAAATACACAGGAGTAAAACACATCACATAGATATGCTTTGCATAGAATTTCTGAAAAGCTATACTTTCCTGAAGAGAGACAGTAAAGAGTTAGTGAAAGAGTTAGCAGTGGAACAGAAGCTAAACACACCTCTGACCATTCTACCTGTCTCTTCTCCACCCACTCTGGAGACACTTCACCAGATGAAGGCTACCTGCAGCCTCTCCATCAGCTCTGCCACTTCCTTCCTGTGGTTCTAGACCATAGGTTTACTAAAGGTGAAGAAGGCTCTTTTATAACCTTGCCAGATGATTGCTTAATCAGCTTCATCAGCTGAGAAAGGCCTCCTGATGAAGTGACAGATTGCTGTGTTTCTAGCAGTCAGACCTTGACTGGCTGCTTTGCCCTAGCCAACAGCTATCAGTGTTTAAGGATTTTCTGTTTATTTATAAAAGCTGGATGACCTATGGTGCCATCTTATCTATTTTGTCAGCCTCTTAGTGTCCATGAGTACTTGGTGTGGTATACGTTGGGAAGTTACTTGCTGCATATCTACTCAGGGATGAATCTTACTAATTATACTCTATTGATCTCACTTTGCAGACTGGAAAAACAATAAGAGAAACAATAGTTAACTGGCACCAGTATTCCTGGTTCTGGGAGAATTCAGACTCTGCTTTGTACAGGTGAAAATTGCTACACAGACACGAAGGTTCGATCAGTCCAACTCAGTCTGTGACAGAACAGACCTTCTGGAATTTGAAGAAGGAGATGAAGACTATCTCACGTTTCCCACAGAGCAGCCCTTCAGCGGTCTTATGGTTTTAGACTAGTCATTGTTAGAATTAACCCAGTGAAATCCAGAGAGCTGTAACAGGGATCGTTTGCCGTATGCCATTGTGTTCCAAATTACTTTTCCTTCTATCCCCTCTCCCAGATGGGTTATGCTACCCGCCTTCCTCACAAATGGTACATTGTATTTTGGAAACTACCCACTGCTTTATTTGAGATGGTCCTCTACTGCTAACAGTAATGCTCTACTCATCCAAAAAGCACTTTCTTTCTCGCTGTCAGAGCAATTTTTATCTCAACCATTCTAATTTCAGAAGAAAAAAAGAAGATTTTTTATGCACTCTGGCAACTATTATGATATGAAATTAATTTGTTTTTATACCAAATCCACTGGAAATCACTTTCTCTAGCTTCCTCAAAGGTGTGCCAAATCTATCTACTTATTTGTTACTACACTAAATGTATGAGTATCATATGTGGATTACAGCCAATTCCCATTCCAAATTGAAATTGACATGTTTAACATAAAGTAATAAAAAGACCCCTATTTCAGTTCCTGAATCATTATAGTCAAACGGCTGTTTGACTGGGCACGTTGTAAATGTCATGCGGGTCTTTCCATTTAAAATGAATGAGAGATTATGCTAATTGCTTTTTTTATGATAACTTGTTACAAAAGACTGGTTTACACAGCTTAAACTCTGGTAGTGCTTGATTGCATGGTGCAGCACTTTTCCTTCTCTATGTACTAGGTACTTGATTCCTTCATCTGCACATACAATTATGTTTTATAATTGCCTCTGAGATTCACTAGTGGGAATATTACTCTGTAGATAAGCAATATCAGGTAGTAGGAACCTTACATTTACAATCTACCTCTTTATTTGTGGGTTGGTTATGTGGGGTTGTGGGGTTTAGTTGGTGGGTGGTTTTTTTTTTTTTTTTTTTTTGTTTTCTTTTGGTTTTGTGGGGTTGTTTTTTTTTGGTGGTTTTTTTGTTTGTTTGTTGTTTTTGTGTGGGTTTTTTTTTGTTGTTGTTGTTGTTTTTGTGGTTTGTTTTTGTTTTGTTGTTGTGTTGTGTGTGGTTTTGTTTTGTTT
>JAOQGH010000023.1:53885231-53901232 GCA_025769975.1 Gallinago jamesoni
TTATGTGGTTGGACTCGATGATCTCAAAGGTCCCTTCCAACCACTAAGATTCTGTGATTCTGTGATTCTGTAAATAGAAAAGTAATAGAAACATCAATAAATTTTCCCTATAAAACAACAGTTTAGAACATTAGCAGATGCTAATGCTGATGTTGGAAAGGAAAAGAAGAAAACCTCCAAGCTTCTTGTGCATCTCACCCTGTGTGTTAAGAATAGCCTTGGGTTTTCTTTGCTTATCCCAGTAAGAGCAGTTTTCCCCGTTCTGCTGACTGGGAACAAGCAGACACTTGATGCTCCAAATGATTTGCCTTCAACTCTTTACATAGCCAAAACCAACCCACCCAGCAACTTTTCCATCCTGCAGGTGGAGAGCAAGTTTGCATCAATGACAGAGTGCAGCTTATTCCACTTCCTCCCATCCTCCCCATATCAGCCTTGAAACATCCATTTGACTGAGTGTGGCACCACAGTGTTTCCAAGGGAGGCTGGAAGAGGAGAGCTGGGGGGCTGAACATGCCTAAAACCTCTGTCATGTGAGCTGAAGAAATAATGATACTACCTTGTTCGCCTCCCAGGATGTGGGTACCTCTGTCAGAGAGTTCCTTGTTCCATCTTCTTCTTGTTCTGTCCTGAAAGCAGCCCCATGCTTCCGCTGTGCAAAAGGATGCTTAATCCATATTTTTGTTTTCATGGGCATTGTTTCTTTCCTGTTCAGCTCACAAACCTGAGCAATTTCCCATGCTTACTCTCATGTGAAATGCAGCTGAAAGATTGGCTCTGGTTCTTCTGTAAAGGAAATGCAGGACAAGGGAGTTATAAAAATAATCTTGCTGAAAAAAAAACCAAACCATTCTTTACAGCAAAAACATACGTGAGTGAAGGATGTATTTCAGAATGAAGAAAGAGGATAGTGGTGCCTATCAGAATGTGATCATATACAGACTTTACAGGATAACAGCTTGTTACATCTATTTAACTGGGAATTAAAATTAGAACTTTTCAAGACATATCTGTAGTGAATTCACACACACAAAAAAAGTAGAAAAGACAAAATCCAAGGCAAGCAAAAATACTAGAAGACAATGACAGTAACTTAATAGCAACTCTGCAGGACACAATAGCAATGATGACTAAGACTGGGCATGACAGTCTGTATGAGAAGCTTTGAAGTGACAACCAGCGAGCTTACTGAGCCAGGAACAGTGATTTTCAATATGAGAACCTTCTGGAGAATTCAGAGCACTGGAGACATGCAACATTTGAGGCATCCATCTTACAGGCTAGCTAGGATGACTGGGTAATTGTATGTCTTTCAGACTGATATCAGCGATTCTGATGAAAATAAATACCACGGCTGAAACCAGACCAGCTAAATACTTCAGAGGAAATTAACAGTTAAAGATGTGCAACAGGTGCTGAAAAAAAAAAAAAAGTTATGGTTAAACTAATTTAACAAATTAATTCTAACAACAAAAATTTGTTGACAAAGAGAATATTGTCAATGCCGTACAGTGGTGTAGTTAACTTGTCAGCCTGCCACCAACCAAAACAAATACCCAAGTGAAAAGACATATGTCTATTCAGGGATAAAGTACAGATGCCATACTTCTGGGAAAAGCATTGCTACCTCAGAATGGATACCCAGGTGAAGGATTTGGGAAGGCAGCGTGATATACAGGTGCACGTGTAAATGAACATGAACTGCACCTCCCTTGACTTGCTCAGTCAATAGCGACCCTTACAACCATTGCTACAGTCACCCAACCTTGTAACCCAAATCCTGGACCCAGCGCTGTCTCCAGCAGCTTTTGGGCCACACCTAAATCCTTGGCCAAATTGTTAGTGCTGTCTTCAGGTGTGTAAGCTGGAGGATGCTGAGTAGAAACCCCAAGAGTCTGTCATCCCTGCAAGACTACTGTGTCCATCTGAAGAAGTGTATTAACAAGCAGGCAGAATGAAAGCCAAGGCAAGAAGGGAGTCATGAAATAGGTTTTGAAAAATGCCTTATAATAAGACTCAGAAAACTTCAACCATTTTCCTTATCATAGAAATGGCTTCATCTAAGCCTAAGTACTCATAAGGATAGAAATTTAACAGAGGGCTCTTCAATCTGCTTGAGAGGGCTTTGAACTAAAGTTGAAGTTAGATGAATTTAGACCGAAATAGATGTAAAAATAAGTGTAATAAATCTTTGAAAAAAATTTGCCAAGACTTTTGTTGGAGCTTCTACTACAAACTTTTAAAGTTAACATATTTGGCTTTTTTTTTCCGTAATACTATTAAATCAGGAACTCATTCAGGAAAAAACAACAATTTATACAAAAGAGATTATCAAGATTATCAAACTAGTCCTTTTGGCTGTAGAAGTCACACAGCTGCATTGTGTAAAACCTCACATTTACAGCTTTCATATGAAAGTCATTTTAAATAAGATGTTTGGTAAATTTCTGTCCCTTTACACTCCTTTTCAGACTTTCCCCTTTTGCTTTTCCTAGACTCTGATTTCATTCCTCTGCCTCTGCTTGGACCACTGTTTCTTTCTCTCTTACTAAGGAATCTGATCTTCTCTTTCATCACCTCTTTCTTTCCTTCAGTTTTAGTTTTTCCTTCTCCCCTTCTAAGGTTGTGCCCCTTCCAATTCCTCATTTGCCTTTCCTTCCCATTTTCAACCTTCCTCTTCTGTCTCCTTTATGTCCTGTTTATTTTTCCAATCAAATTATTTAATGTGATCACATATGGAACAAGTCTTTCAGAGAACATAAAAATAAGTTAATAACATCTCTCAAATAATAAACAAAATTTATGCGCTAGTCTGAGCAGGAGAAATAAAAAAAAAAAAAAAGAAAGAAAAGCGTCCTGCAATGCATATGGAGATGAATTATGAGTGTGCTGAAATGCAGTATCTCACTAATTGCTTTTTATTATGACTTTGACAGCTTCACTGGGAGTGAATTTTCTAAAACATAACAGCAGATATGTTGAAACCACTTTAAAAAGTCACCAGAAAGAATACATATACCTTTTTTCCATAAAGATCAAATCATGGCCAGGGGCAATCTTACTGGTTTAGAATTTCTGCCAGGTATATCTGAAAGGCGTTATCTTTGTTTGGATTCCTATTATCCTTTCTGAGATAAGTTGATGCATTCAATTAAATTCCTGGTGAGCAGCTCCAGAGTCCACAATTATTTATTCTCCCACAGATGCAGCAGGGTTTCAGCCCTTCTGTCTCTTCCCTTCAGGACCTCATAGTCCAACCTTGGTGAAACTAACTTTGTGTCTAGTCACTAGAACTAATCACTGGAGCAAAATGCCGCAATTTAGCTCTCAGGCAGAAAATAAAGCTTTTGATATCTGATTGAGAACATTACACAGAATTTTGACATGCTTTACTTAGTTCATGTGACCCCCACATCTTTCAGCGAATTCACTAAACAATCTTACATTTCCCTATGAATATATGGAATATGAATTAAATGGTCAAACATGAAAAAAGTTCTCATCACAGGCAAATTTCTGCTGAACATAACCAGATCCCTTTTTTTTTCACTTAGTCGTGAGTCTTGTATTTTTCACTTTTATGCCATGCTATTTCTGTGAATAAATCCATTCACCAAGGCTGATATGTATTCAGGATTCACTTTTTTCTAAAAGGCAATAGATATTCTTGTTAGATGTTAACTTTCCACTTCAGACACTGTTACTCTATCAAAGGCAATCTATTTAAATTGATTTATAAAGAAATTTACACATTACTGCTCCTGACGAGCCACAATTTGGCTTTTGAACAGCTGGGAAGGAGCCCAGCTGTCCAAAAGTTAAGTAATAGTCTACAAGTCAGACTTAACGCATTCTTTCTGTACATTGCAGTGTTCAGTTCAAATGACCAACAGCACCTAGGGGATACTAAGGAATTTGAATCAGAATTTGAAACAAAATTAAAAAAAAAAATAATCCCAGATAATTATAATGAAGTTGTTCCAGGAAAATATTGTAGATACAGGCTATAGCTCAGGACCCTCAGCAGAGGCTTTCTGCTTCTTTTCTTTCCTTAATAAATGTATTTATTTATTTGTACGGTTAAACATCAGCAATTTTCTTCAAAAAGAGAAGAGGAGAGCTAAGGAGGAAAGAACAGACAGAAAATAAGGAAGTTTAGATAACGATTTGAAATACAGGATCAGAGACCTCATCGGGGCAGTAAGAAGGTCACAAATCACTTAGACTCTGGCACAGAGAGCAGCAGGTAAAAGTGAGTTAGAAGTGAACAGAATATAATTTACTAAGGTGGAAAGGAATCCATCAAAGTTAACTGTGCTCATGGGTTTTGGCGAGAGGAAAACTTTGTCTGTATTAGAGATAGTTGAACCTGATGGGCATTGGGAACCAGTGAGTCTCCTCCTGTCCCAGTCCCACAGATCGATGTGAGGCTGCTGGGTTTCTCTGTCCCCAGGTGCAAGCAGTAGAGAGGCTGAGGACCTACTCACACTACACACCTCTCCAGCCACACACAGGTTGATGGAGGGAGAAAGCACTGCCTTTCCCAGCACCCACCTGCACCCACACAGCCCTCAGTTCAATGTGAACAGTGCCCCTGTCCTGCTCCAGTTGTTGGCTTGTGTTACTCGTGAGCTCCTGAGGTTCACAGCTCACTCCAGATGCTGACAGACCTCTCATGTTCACCAGCTAATGTGGGTTGAGGTCTGCGAGTGTTCATACATGCATACCCTAAGCAGAGAGCGCAACCACACAGAAGGAAGTCAGAAGTCAGAAATCAGATTTAAGTAGAATAGAGGACAGACAACGCTCATCAAGCACAAGGCTCTGTCAGACAAATTGCTGAACTTGGCACTCAGTTCGCCCCTTCTTCCCCTTATCTTTTGTTTTTTTTAATTTTTTTCTTTTTTACTTTTGTTCCTCCTTGATCCACCTTGACCCCTCTCTTTCCCCACATTTTGTCTTTCCCCACCAACTCATCTTGGTGGGTTTCACTCCAGGGCCAATCTTTCCCCCGGCCATTGGATGGTCTTCTGGAGCAGCTGAGCTGTCCAGTTCCACTGGTTAGGTTATTCGGCTTCTTCTGCCTGTCATTATTCTTCCAGCCCTCAATGGGTCTTTGAATTCAACATGATTAGTCTTTAATCAAATAACTGAGCAGCCTGCAGGAAGAATAACTGTGCTATGAATAACAAAATGACAGAAAGAGTAAGAGCCAGCTAAGTTATTCATTTGGGGCCAATGAAAGAAATGCCCATAAAGTAAGAATAATCAGTCTTAAATAAAAGTAGGTATCATGAGAGCCGCAAAAGGTCATCCAAGACAGTAAAGGAAATATAAGCAAAGGTGGATGCTGGACTAAACTAGAGGCATAAAGAAGAAGCATCACATCTCAGGCAACATCATAAATGAGGCACAGCATAAACCCCCAAGTCAGCCTGTGTCCAGAAGGCATCTGGCTGCACACTCATCAAAGTACACACTAATTACCTCCCCCCAGATAAATCAGCACTCTGTATGCATGAAAGTTTCAATCAGAGATGTGGACAAATGTGTATCCTATCACACATGGTCCAATGCAGTTGTTTTTTTAAGGACAGAAATGGAATGAGGACAACATGGACATTTCTCATGTGCTAGAGGACCAGGAATGCTGCATTTAAGATGATCATTTGACTACATGTACCCTTGAGTTAGTACTTAATTTTCAACTTTGCAGAACAGGACATATGCTTTTATTGCAAACAAAATGAAACACCATTTCAGTTTCCTTTTTTTCCTCTGTGACAGCCCTGCTATATGCCAATCATGCAAGTGCTATTCATGAGAAAATTGGAAAAGTATTTGTAATTAGTTTCCATCCAAAAGCAAAGCTACTGCCAACTAGCAGGACCTGCAGCAGTGCAATCACAGATACTTCTAAGGGAGACGAAGGCACTTTGGCTACATGAGCTTTAGGGAAGGTCCTTGTGCCCACACCTACACCAGCACCAGAGAATACTCCAGAGCAATGGATCTCCACCACCTCTACTGTTAAGTTGTTAGTCCCTTACATGTTTCTAGCTAAATTTCAACTTTAGCTTAATAATACTTACCCAAATTATTCTTAGACCTGCTCAAACACTGCCCAAGACCAAATTCCAAAAGAAAATTTTGATGCAACCACCCAGTTTGGGAGGTAACAGAGTTTAGAGACATGGACACAGGCCGTTCAGTGCCATTTGCCTTCACTCTGAGAACAGTTCCAGGTTTATTTAATTTACTGCTTTAAATGTATACACAGCTACTGTGGATGGTCATAAATCCAGCATGGGATAGAAGAGCTACACCAAACTGCTATTCCTGAGAATCCAACCTGAGATATCAGGAATTTTGTAGGATTCCTGATGAGACAGGAGCTACCCTGCATAAAACAATGGTTGTAGAAACTAGGCCTAAAGCAGACAACTCACTGAAAAGGGGGAAAAAACACCAGGCTTTGTTATTACCTTCTTTCCTGAGCATAAAGAGAGGCCAGCAAAAAATAGGATAAAGAGCATTCTGCCCGAAAGAAGAAAACTTATAATTCTCAGCACCTTTTTCAAGAGACATGTAGGCTGAAATAATAGGTATTCCGAGTAAGATTTCCACAAAGCTGGAATAGAAACAATGTTCATTACCTTTTAATGAGACTTTCAACTCAAATACATTCACTAAACTTCAGAATAAAGCAAACAAACACAGCAAAGTGTTTCATCTTTCCCCGTGTTTTAATTCGTTGACATTTTAAAGTGCAACTACTGTGGATATGTGATTATTCCACTCAAGGAATTGGATTTCATAATGCTTAATGCCATACAAAATAGTTGCAAAAATCATAAAATTCCACTACGGAGACTAAAGATATGATTGAGGAAAAAAAAATCTTGTTTTAATCAAAGATCAAAAAAAGCTAAATGGGTGTATTCAGAGCATTTGGTGTTTGATGTTTTTTGTTTTTGGTTTTTTTTTTCAGTGTTTCACAGTAAATATGAACATTTTAACTGTGAAAATAGAAAGTATGTTTTTCAGAGAGATTTAAATTGAGATTCCAATTTGTTATCATCTCAGAAGACACATTTCCATCATTTTAAAAGCTTTCCATGTGTTTCTAAAATGAGAATTGCACTGAAACAGAATTTCTGCCCTGAAAAGGCTGGGTTTTCAACTAATTTCTGTTTTCCTATGGGGTGGAGATGGAGAGAGAAAACAGTCTCATTATATTCTCAACCATAAAAATCTATGCAGTTACTTGCAAGATCAGTACCTCCAGGTCACAAGGTAGACCCAGAGCTCAAAGACGTTAGAGTCCCCTTCCCTATATGGGAGAGTTTACTGACCAGAAGCATGTATAAACATATAAGATAACTTGCTGAACATTCACTGGCCAAGTGATTGCAAGCCACTGTGTTTTAGGAAGCTATTTGGAAAAGGAAGCATGAGAACAGAAGGTAACAAGACATTTTGACATTTCTACAGGATATATCTAGAAATATGCAGATTTTCTTTTTGGTCTTCCTCCCGTTCTCCCCCTCCTCCTGCCCTTCCCCTCCCTGCTCCCATTCCCGCCCCCCCCACGCCCCCCCCCAGCCCTGAACAATCTAAATGAGTTCAAAAATGCTTTCTAAACACTTAATTCCATCTCTCAAATTTTGAAGCTTGAAAACTGAAATTCCATCTGTTAAACCCTCATGCAATAGGAATGATTTGCTGCCAGGATCCACTAATGAGGCTGAAATCATTTCGGAGAAAGAAAACGTAATGAATATAAAGGTGAATGTTTCCAGTTTTCAGTCATGCTGGAGATGCCACAGTCATTAAATTGCTTCTGATGTACATGCCCTGGGACAGGAAAAATGTCAACAGAAAAGACGTGAGTTGCAGTGAAGCCTGTGGAATTGCTGTACTGCCAGCAGTTACAAATCTTGGTCTGTTTTCAGATGTTGCTATGCATTTTATTGCACACAGCAAATCTGAGCAGAAGACAACATTGTCACTGGTAAAACAGCTTGTTAAAATAAATTTGGAAGTGCTTAAAGTCAAAGAAAGTGTGTCATGTTGTACCCAGAAGCTAGCCCAAGAGGCAGAAAAGTAAAAAGCCTCTTTCTCTAGATGACCTTTTTTATATGGTCATAACTTCCCAGACAAGACATTTCTGTGAGAAGAGTCTGGGGGGTTTTGTTGGTGGTGGGAGAGTGTAGAGGGGTGTTTTGCTTTGTTACATCAGACATTAATTGCCTGAAGGGTTACTACCTTCATGGTTGCCTTTCAAAAAAGGAATCCATACCCCAGATAACTCCTAAGTTGGAAAATGGGCAGAAAATACACAGCAACGTTATTCAGCCCTACAACCTTGAAGCAGTGGAGTGAGCTTCATGCACCAGGACAGCTGGATCAGAGAGCAGCAATTTCTTGTACCCTATTGCAGCTGCCACTGCAGCCTTAAATATCCTGAAGAGAGAGGCAAAGACTGCTCAGTACTTAAAATCTGCAGCTTGTGGTGTCAGTTCAAACTGCTGACTCCTATAAATAACCTGTCTTGAGAATTAGCAGGCTTGGGCTGGTCACTGAAAAGAAGCAGTTGCCTGATTCTTGTAGGTCTACCATCATTCTGTGTAGTGTGCCCCACTCAACCAAGTATGTCTGGGGCACAGAGCAGGGTGCAGGAGGTGTCCTAGGATGTGCTGGGAAGCATGAGGAGGTGCTCAATGACCACTTGCAGACTAGTAAAGGCTCCTGGGTGTCTATGGTGCAGCATATTGAGATCTCAGGGCACTCTGATCTGCCCTAAGAAAGTGCAGTGTGGCAGAGGCGGTGTGTTCCACTTTGCAGTATCACCACAGAGATGGTCCAAGTGAGCATCCTCAAAGGGCCTTAAGAAAACTGAAATGAGGAAAGAATGTAAATTAAATGTTTAAAACACCTAACCCAACAGCAAAAGCAGAGTGCCATCAGCACATAAGCAGCAAGCTGGGGAAAAACTTTCCCAGAAATTTTTTCTTTACACTGTCGTCCCTTTAGGAAAGAGGAAACAGAGACTGGATGTCACTACTGACAGCAGGAGTGGAGGCACTTGCAGACAAAGGTGCAGTCCACAAGAAGTATTTGATCATTGTAGTGCCTCCTATCTGTCTTCTCCCAATTCCCTTTTTCCTTAGTTCTTGTTTGCTGCAGTGGGAAATCACCAAGAGCAAGATGGGAGAAGAACATGAGATACACTGCAAGTCCATTTAATAAAATTACTGGTCTGGTCAGACAGTGGCCACAGGCTGGGTGCATGTCATCTGGGCACAATTTCCCAATCAGACATCCATGTCATTTGCCTGCATAGCTTTTAAATACAGCCCATTTTGAGCAAAGCAAAATGATTAAGACCTTCCAGTCTGCCCTCAGAAAAAATACACAGCTGTCCATGGCATTATGCTTGGGATGAAGTCAAATGCTTCTTACTGCCTCGCCCTAAAACCAGACTGGTATTTAAACACCATTCAAGCAGGTCCCTTAGCCATTGTAACGCAGCACCGTACATCTGCATTCAGGATAGCTCTTGCTGGTTCCCGCGAGCTCAGGACCTGACCTTTTCCATTTGCACAGACCTCGGCAGCAGAGCCTCAGAGATGGATACAGCAGATTTAGGCACCGAGTTCAGCTCTGCTCCACACCTGGTTTTGTTTTCTTATCTGAAAGGTGAACTCAGAACCATTGAGGAATTGCATTAGGATTTAACTGTTCTCATGATAAATGAGTGGCTTTGTGACGTTAGGGGCTTGTGACTATCATGATGCTTTGGTTTTATTCTGGTGCTCTGCGCCATTCTCTAGCTGGAAGACGCACAGTGAAAATGAGGATTTCATTGAATGGTGGAAACAAAGAGAGAAGATATTTTGCTGAACTTGCTTTTAATTGTAAGAGAAAAAAATAATAGAATGTACTGCTGTAAATGTCTGATTAAATATGTCTGCACTTTCAAGATAAGGGTCTTCCTTAGCATTTTTTCTCATTTTCAGTATGGGCCACTGTATACTGGCTATACAGTAGGAAAGCATAAATGTATGCACCAATTCAGACTGTAGTGAGAATACGACTATCCCTGCATGTTGACAGGTTCTTATTTCAACTCAGTTATTTCATTCCTGTGCAAGCATAAGAATAATAATGTAAGAGAAGCAAGGTTTGCAAAAAGAGTTATATTATTAGGTCTACTGATAGAAATGAAAAAAAAAGTAAAACTTGGGTTTTCAAGTATGCAAATCTTCAACATTTAATCTTCAGTGCTTAAAACAGAAGCAACACACTTATTTTTTGCTTGAGTGCATTTTTACCTCACAGACTCCTGAGAAGCAGATTTTTGATCATTTAGATACATTATTTACAGGGAAGACGTTGAAGAGCAGGAGTCACTGGCCATTTCTTATGCAGGACTGATGTAAAATCAGAAGTCTGATCCTTTCAATATAAAAACAGGCATATTGTAAGTTTTATCTCATGAAAATGATAATAATGCCTATTTTTCCTCTCAATCTGAAATAAACACACACTGAAACCCCAGTAGATTACAAAAGAGAACTATTGTCTGCAGGCCAGCTCTACTGCTAACGTGTATAACTCATCAATAAAAATGGGCTACGTGCACAGGGTTTGTCATTCTCAGAAGATTCTCCGTTTACAAAGCATTCATTTTTCACAAACACTGTCAATCCCCACGCCTCCAAAGACAATGTTTTAAAAAAAAAATAATCTGCTTAAAAAGTCTCCAAAGTTTAAGAGTTTCTATTAATGAAAAAGGACTGAAGACATATGCCATGCAGATGAATTAAATTAGGAGACAATATTAAATACAATTCTTCTCTTTCAAACATATCCTTATTCTGAAGCATAAGCCAGGTCTGTTTTTAAGAAAAGTCCAGATCTTGGCAACCAAGCACATAAAAATATAACAATGGGAAAACCTCAGCAGTAAAATGGTTTTATATGGAGAATACCACTTCCAGTAAGGTAAAAGACACTGTAAAAATAGTTGAGTAAGATTTTAATGTAAACATAAGGCATTTTTATTAATAGACAAAATATTGATGAACGATATTTAAACATGAATATTAGAAAGGAGCTTGTAGGAAAGATGGAGAGAGACTTTTTACCAAGGCCTGTAGTGATAAGACAAGGGGTAATGGTTTTAAATTTAAAGAAGGGAGATTTAGTTTAGATACAAATAAGACATTTTTTATGATGAGGGTGGTGAGACATCGGAACAGGTTGCACAGAGAAGCTGTGGACGCCCCATCCCTGGAGGTGTTCAAGGCCAGGTTGGATGGGGTTTTGAGCAACCTGCTGTAGTGGGAGGTGTCCCTGCCCATGTCGGGGGGGAGGGAGTGGGGGGCGGGGGGGGGAAGAGGGGGGAGGAGGTGGGGGTAGGTGTTGGAACTCGATGATCTTTAAGGTTGCTTCCAACCCAAATCATTCCATGATTCTACACCTGAATAGGCAGTTGCTGAAGCAGCAATAGTACCATGGGTTAACTACCACCTATGGAAAAAGAGTAAAACATATATCAAATTCTATTTACCTTCTGGAAGTGATTTCTTGGAATTTATAACTACATAAACACATGCTAATTCTAAGCTTTAGAATTTCAACACTTTCCCCTCAAACACTGTAGAGTGTTAACAGCGAGCAGCCAGCACATGATTAATTTACCTCTCATGGCACTGACTGAAAAAAAGTGGCTGGGTGTGAGCAGCTATACACTACTGAAAAGTAACTGTGGTTTTTCACTTCAGCTCTTCCGTGGGTCTGGGTAAAAACAGGTGCTGAATATTTGAGATCAAACATATGCTGTCAAAACACTATCTCATATTAATTAGATTCTTGTGGATATAGTCTGAAATGCGACTCTACCTTCAGCTAAATTCCACTTGAGGAACAAAATGCCCTACAAAATAGTACTTACAGGCATTCTGTCCCTTGCAGTTTGTACAGAATTATTTTGTGGAGAGCTTTCACATTAAAATTCTTCAATAAGCTATCTCTGAACCTCCTCTAGAATCAGTCAGTAGTCTCTAACAAATAACCATGTTTACCTGAGACATGGAACTCTTACTTCCCTGGTCTTTTTCTTTAGAGCATCACCTAGACAAACTGGTAGAGCTTTTGTAAGACACTGACATATGCGTATGTTTGAGAGTATTGCATTTTGAACTCCTCCCTGATATTACTGTATTTTCTTCTCAAGTCTTTCAGCTTTTAAGATTTCCTCCAGCTTCCTTTGAAGTGTCTTTGAAAGGCAGTACACAGTGCATATTTACATAATAATACTGTATAATGATACTTGTATTGTATTGCTCTCAGTGTCTACTACTGCAGTGGCCCCTGTACTTTCATTAAGGTTGCATAATGGTAGCCTTTAGTCTTCAAATAGATGAGTCTTGAAAGTATCATGATGGGACATAGTTGACAGATGCTAACTGATCTCCTAATAAAGTGATTTTATGAGACAGGAGAAAACCTTCTGGAAAACTGAAGACTCTTCAGCTGCAGTTTCCAGGAAGAATATGAGCACTTTATCACCTTAAGAGGTGATTGCACAGCTTACGTTATAACAGGTATTTTCAAAGCCAATGATGAGAATATTCGCAGATGTTTTCTAAATGCCACATAATAAATAGACACATAGTCAGTGATTAAGTGGCTTCCTTCCATTTTGTAAGTTGTTGACATCAAGAAAAGAAGCTCTTTGCTGTAAACCAAGAAAAGCATCAGCAGAGTTTTATTCCTTGTCATCTTGCTGAGAGAAGATCAGTTTGTAAGATTTGCTAGATGCTTAACCACCTTCCCCAAACAGGTTGGTTTTGTATAAAGCCATTATTTGTAAATGAATGTTATCTAGAGATGTCTAATCTGTCTAGTAATCAGTATTCTTGGTTCTTTTTTTTTCCTCTCCTAGGGCAAAAAAAACCCCACACTGTTTCTCCGGTTGAGAATCTAATGAGTCCACAAAACACTGTAAAATACCCTCAGCAATTGCTCTGGCTTCTAGGATTATTGTCACAATTCTGGCCAAAACTTTCAGAAATAGGGAAACAATGGACTGAAACTCGTCTTGGCATGACATATAACATTCTGTTCTTAGGACTATGTGTTCTGTGGGGCATTTTACAGCCTTCCTACTAGACAGCTAATTACTTCTTAGGAAACTGAGACGATGATGAACTACCCTTGATCTTCAGCCCTACGATTTCAGAGCACGCTCGGAATAAAACCTGCTGTCAGTAAAGTCAGTGGCAGCACAGAGGATAGCGAGTGGTGTTGGGAAGTGCTCTCTCCTACCTGTGTCCATGGGAATGTGTCAGCACGTTCTCTGTACAACTGCCGTCGCCCCAGGAACCTTCAGGGTAGTTTCTTCACTTTATGCAGCCCTTGAGGACATCTGGGTTACTTGCAGGGTTTACTTGCAGGATTTGCTTGCAGGGTTTTGCTTGCACAGCAGCCACACTACAGTGTCTTATTACAACAATGATGAACAGGAGTAGCTGTATCTTCTCCACTCATGGACACCTGCATTATTTTTAATTTGGTCCAAGTTATTGCTTTTTGTAAAACTACCAGAGGGGAAAGTAATAAATGATTTATTGTTAACTGCCATATGGCTCTAACTAAAGCTCTGACCTGAAGCAGTTTTCCAGCTAGTTAATGTTCTTTCATCGTTAGATGAGCTTCTGTTATTAACAAACTGACTCCTGTAGGAAGGAAGCATAGCAGAAGTTGCTACTTAAATCATAACTTTTTTTTTTTCCTTGAGTTCTCTGAAGTTCAGATTGACGATCCACAATGGGAAAATGCTTTATGGGTTCCACGTTGCTCATAATAAAATACATGTTGATTATGTTTGGTTGATTATGAAATCATAATTTCATAATCAACCAAATTATGGTTGGGCAGGTAAGACTGCGCTGGGGTAGAGACCTGCAGTGAAAAAGGCCAACGAGAAGCTCTTTTGGGGGCTTTTTTTTTGAAGCTAAGACAAGGCCTCAGCTGGGGGGCAGTGCTGCTGAGCCAGCCTGGGTGGACCCACCACCACCCCTGGTTTATCCCGCCCCCCAGGGGATAAAAGGCTTCAGGGAGGGCCTCAGGACTAAGCCTTGCCCACAGAGCCCAGGGGGAGCAATCGGAGCTGGTGTGTGCACCGGCTGGGCCCTGTGCGTCTACTTGTGTACAAGGTAAGGTCAGTCGCTCCTGGGGACTCGGCTATGGTTTCTACCAGATGGAAGGCTGTGTTTAGGAAAGCTGTGGGCACCCAGACAGAGGCCCTATGCAAACATATGGGCGTGCAGGCCTCTGGGTGCAGAGAGTGCCGGAGCCTGGCGCTGGCAATGGAGGGCAGTGGAGACGACACCTGTCTCAGATGTGAACAGGTGAATGATCTGCTCAACCTGGTGGCCCAGCTGAAGGATGAAGTGGAGAGGCTGAGGAGCGTCAGGGAGTGTAAAAGAGAAATTGACTGGTGGGCCCACTCCCTGAGAGAAGGAACAGGTTGAGGCCCTGGTGTAAATCAGAGGACCCCCTCCCCTCTTGTCACCAAGCAACAGGAGAAGATCTTAGAGAAGGGGGCGAATGGAAACAGGTCCCTGCTCGGGAAAGCAGGTGAGTCCCCTCCCAACCTTTCCCAGCTTCCCAGTTACCCCTGCAGAACAGGTATGGAGTCCTGCAGGAGGAGCTGGCTGATAGAGAGGAGGATGGTACACCAAGACTAGAGAAGTCAGAAAGTACACGTCACAGCAGACCCAACTTCACTACTAGCTCAAAAAAGAGAAAGGTCATAGTTGTGGGTGACTCTCTGCTGAGGGGGACAGAGGGACCAATATGCCGCCCTGACCTGCTACACAGGGAAGTCTGTTGCCTCCCTGGGGCACGGGTCAGGCATGTGACGAACAAACTCCCAGCCCTAGTAAACCCCTCTGATTATTACCCCCTGTTAGTATTTCAGGTGGGTAGTGATGAAATGGGTAGGAGGAGGCCAAAATCAATTAAAAGATATTTTAGAGCCTTAGGGCAGCAGCTCAAGGGGTCAGGAACACAAGTCTTCTATCCCACCAGTGGCAACTGTGAATAAGGAAATTGATAGGAAGAGGCGACGGATCAACTTGTGGCTCCGGGACTAGTGTTACAGACAGGGCTTTGGGTTTTCCAACATAGGCAGCTATATGAGACACCTGGCCTGCCATTGTCAGGTGGGACACAGCTGTCCAAGAGGGGGAAAAGAATTTTGGGGCAGGAGTTAGCAGGTCTCATTGACAGGTCTTTAAACTAGATATGAGGGGGAAGGGGAGATAAATGGGCCTGTCAAGATTAAACCTAAGGAAAGCATGCGAGGGTTTGAAGGAGGCTGCATTAGTGAGGACTCTCTGACACTTCATCAGAGAAGGGTGATAGATGTTTAGAAATTCCTGCTAGAGAACAATGGGAAAACCCTTTCCTAGAAGCGGAAAAGAGTACTAGGCTAGAACTTAACAAAGCTCACAGGCAGAGCTTTAAGCCAAAAGTTAAGGGGGAAGGGGATAAAACCAGACCTGCTGGTAGTGAAGCTGAGTGTAAAGGGCCAAAGATGGGGGTGAAATCAATAGCCCAGGTTAAGTGTATCTGCACTAATGCACGTAGCATGGGCAAGAAACAGGATGAACTAGAAGCCATTGTGCAGCAGGACAGCTACGACGGAAATGTGGTGGGATGATGGTCATGACTGGAATGCTGCAGTGAGTGGCTATAAGCTCTTCAGAAGCAATAGGCAAGGAAGGAAAGAGGGGGTGTGGCTCTGTACATTAGGGAGTTGTTTGACTGTATAGAGATAGACTCCAGTGATGATGAAGTTGAGTGTTCATGGATAAGGGTGAAAGGGAAGGCTAACAAAGGTGATTGTGTGCTGGGAGTCTGCTATAGACCACCCAACCAGGATGAGCAGGTTGATGAGGTATTCTATAAGCGGCTGGCTGCAG
>JAOQGH010000023.1:53909815-53981991 GCA_025769975.1 Gallinago jamesoni
AGTTAGAAGAGGCCCAGCTGGAAAAGTAAAATCACTGAACAGAAAATTAGTTCTGTTTTACCTCAAACCAGGACAGTAGGAAATGTAGAAACTAGTTACAGTTCCATCATAACAAGCCTGCCTTATTAATTAGGAAAATTATTTTCAAAGATTTTCACTGGCAAAGCCCACTTAAAGCAAATACCACTGCTGAACAACTAAAAAGTTATTGACCTTTTTTCAGTTTTGGATTGCTTATTTTTACTAACCTGGTTTTGAATACTGACCAGTTCTTCAGCAGCAGTTAAGAATATATAGGTAATGTGAGTGGTTTTTTCCCCATTTTCCAACTTTTCTTTGTGCTTGCATCCTTGCAGGTCAGCAGCACAAGCCACAGGACGGCAGGAGATGGGAAAGGTTGAATTTCACTGTTGTACTGAATGAAAAAGAAGCAACACAAACCTGGTAAGCTCTGCCCTGAGGGAGATCCTCCTCTCTACAGGAAGAGAAGGGTTAACTGAGGAAGAAAGCATGGTTCCAATCTTCTAGATATAAATCTAGGAACATAATTAACATTTTTAATGCAAACAAATTAAAAAAAAAGTTACTCTTGTAGTCTGGTAACTAAGGTCAAATGGAATTCATATTTTAGTAAGAGCATGACAGACATGAAAAAAGATGTAAGAATGTGGAAAGGAATGGGGTTTCAACAGCTTTATAAGGAATTTTTAAAGACTAGTATACATAGCAAAGCAGGCTAGCTCTCCAGCCTCATCTCAGAAGGCCTCAGAGGTCCTTACCCCAGTCAGCTCTGGCATTGATAACAACAGGCTTGGTTTTGGATAAGAACTCATAACAAAAGAAAGGTTTGCAGAGCTTGACCTCCACTTAGGGTACAACGACTCATACATTCTAAGTACCAGACTATTGCACAGACTAGAATAAAAGGGAGATATGAAATGAGAAAGCAATTAAGAAAAGACAGTAAAAAATGAGCTGTAACCCACAGACGCTACTGGTAAATCGAGCTTATTTCCATGCCCACTACCTATCTGATGAAGGCTAGATGAATTCACCTCCAGAAGATTACCTTTATTTCACTAAGCAATAATATATCAGCAAATATACAAAACAAATAAATCTTTTTCCCAGTGTTACAGCTTCCCAACTCTTTTCTCTCATTTTCTAAAATCATTTTGTTTGTTGCTGTTTGGATAAGTATTACAAGTTGGGTGCTCTTCTCTAATTTTAAATTAACTCAAATTCATAACTCATGGCAGCTGAGTGTAGCTATGATTAATGCCCTAAACCTCTTCTGTTCAAGTTCCCACTCTGCAGTACCTGAGCACTCAGCACCATCTCTGGCCAGCTGCATAAAGTACAAGCTTAAATTCAAATAAACAGAAATACTCAGAATGAAATACACAGGACTCAGGAGAGATTAAGTGGTAATGAAGATTTTGTAGACCAAAAGACCGTTGTTCATCTGGAACTTAAGGTGCCCTCATGAGTGAAAAAAAATGTGAAATTGGATTTAGTTCTTTCTATAAAACTCTATAAAAATTATATAAATTTCTGCATTATGCATTATGTTTTTCAATTTGTGTTTTTGTTTCTCCTTTAACTAAGAAGCATTAAAACCCTGTGCTTCCTTTTGCAGGAAGACAGTGTTTTCTTTAGATTAGTCTCACTATTTAATAGCTGCAGCATGATGGACTAGGCATGAAGAAGCAGTGGGGAAGAAATCCCGATTGGGATTTGGACCCATATTTTCTGCTTGTGTCCTTACCATAATAAACCAAACCTAACCCACAGATCCAAAGACTCATTATTACTGAAATACTGAAAATACTGAATTTGAGCTTATGCATCTGAACCAAGAAAAATGCCCTCTCCAATCATCTTGCCCCATATTGAAGCCTGCATCTTTCCTTCATAAACTAAAGTGCAAATGCACTTGAAGGACAAAGGTAATATGGGGAATCTAATTTGCACATCACTTTTGCTTTCAATCTTGGGAAACATCAAGTTTAATTTATTTGGTTGCATGAGTCCTCTTTCAGGGTTGGAGGCTGAACAATATGCAGGAAATATGAAATGACCGAGTTGAAAAATTATTCCCCTGAGTCACACAAGCTGTCATAGGCATACACCCTTCCCACACACACATAAACATGCTTAAACATGCTTACATACATGTATGAAAAAACAGCAGTTTTGAGGCTGTGTGGCTTAAACCAAGCCTTAATCTCTATGAGTGGTTTTATGCACACCTGCTTTTCTTTCCATGGTCTCAAATGAACACTTAGCAAAGCCCAAGAGGAAAACAAGATCTTCAGCTGCATTTGCACACACATAGGACAAGGACAGTGACCTCCCACTTATAAGTCTGTGTAAAGTGCAATAATATATTTCAGATGCACATTAAATTCTACTCCCTGACCCAAAATTACTCAGAAACTCACACTAAAGCAAACTTAACACAAGTAGTCCTTTCCACATTCCTTTCCATTCCTTTTCCTTCATTCTGTGGTCTCACATTCTACAGCAATTGAATGTTTTTCTTCTCACAAAAAAAAACTGATAATCACTTCATTGGCTTAAAAAGTTTATCAAAAAGCGGGTTGACATAAGAGAAATATCAGACTTCAAATCTACAAGGCCTAATTGGAAATTAGAATAATATTGTTATGATAACCTAAATGATAGACAATGCCATGCCAGAAAAATCTATTTGTCATCTATTGAAATTTAAGTATATCATTGCCATATTAAATAGCTAGACATGAAATATCAAAGAACCAATCCACTGCATTTTTTCAGATGTCCCATAGACATGAAAAACATATCTGAGTTTTCTTTCTACTTTTTTTTATTAGTCTCTGGCAAGCATGGAAAAGGCTTTAATCAAGAATCAAAAGCAGAAAAAATATCATATATTCACCCAGCATTTTCTCAGATTTTTATACTAATTGATTTCCTGTGTTTTCCCAATCCTTGCATGTTCTCTTCATGTTAAGGTAAAAACCAACTGATTTTCAACAGTGTAATGTGATTTTAGAAAGTAAATTTAGACACGCATCCTTGAATACTTGAGGTAAGTGGATTTAAAATTCAGTGTTTGAAAGAGCTTACTTGGAAAGTTGATTGGAGTCAGCCAGCTTTCGTGCTGTCCTGGAACTACAGTAGTCAGATGTCACTTGTTTCCCAGCCATAGAAGATCACATTCTTTACAGCTTCTGAAAGTTGAGCAAGTGTTACATGAGTAGGGGCTCGTTGCTTTCTCTGTTTTATACACTCAGCTGGTGTGCTGTCCATCCCCCTGCCCCTGCTCTCTTCACTCTCCTCCTTCATCTCTGTGGTCCCACATTTCTATTTTCTACATTAATAAACACAAGGTCTTCCCACTGGTCATTAACACCATCCTTTTTTTCTCAGGACTTCTGTGTAACCATTACTTCACACGCCCCACATTTTTCTGTATCTTCTTGCTAAGCAAAAGGTTTCCCCATGTACTTGAATGTTCCTGTTGCCTCTTCTTTCCATCTCACAACCCTCTGAAGTTGCTCACAGACTAGTGCACCTTCCCTGGGAGTAGATGGGGAAAAGTAAAGTTCGGGGAAGCATCTTTTGGACAACACTGAACTCTGTTCGGCTGAGGTGGTAACACCAGAGGAAAGAGGGAAAGCAGGAACTATGAAGCTGAAGAAAGCCCTGAATGTCATTGTCAGTTTGATTCCTTGAATAAAACAAACAAACAGTAAGAAAAAACAATAGGAGATAAAATTGTCTCCACGTTCTCTCCATCATCCTTTTTACTCCTATTCTCCTCTTAAGTCAGCAGGGTTCTCACTGAGATTGTCAAGAACCTGATCTGAAATTTTATTCATGAGATCAATGTTCAAAAGTTCATGTCCCAGAGAAGTGGTCTAACACACCATCAAGTAGTGTGCAATCATGGCTGATCCAATCAAGTGCTGGTTTCAGTAGTGGCTCCTAGACTAAACATAAGCATACAAAATATTATAAATTTTTTTCCAGTTAGTGTCATTTAAAAAATGGCCATTTTTTTTCTCTGAAGGCATGCTGCAAAGAGAAGGGAACAACATTATTAAAATAACCTTTCATTAATACTACTCTCAGCTCTTGAAAGAAGAGCCTAAGAAAATAAATGTGGAAGAACTCAAGTTGAGAGAGAAGAGAAGCTGTTGGCAGTATGTGTGGCATGTCTTCATTCAGTTGGGGGGGTGTGCATCTTTCCTGTATTGCAGACTTGATGATCTTAAGCCCCTGTAGGGTTGGGATGGCAGGTTAGCTACAAGACCTTTCTGCACTGTGGTTCCAAATTGTACAACAGAACAAAGTTAGAAAAGAAGAATTAGCAGTAATTCAGTGGTCAACCTCAACTGCAGGCCATTATTAGGTTAAAAAGGCATGTTTACGCAGGCAGAAATCTCAGCAGAATGCCTCCTTGCTTCTAGAAAGTACAGCAGCACCTTCAAGAACAATAACAGCAGGATCCTGAAAGTTTGTGCCTCTTTTGTGCCTTGTATGACAATTCATCAAAGCAATACAGTGTCTCCTAGCATCATACTGGAGTTCTGGCTCAGCAATTACTTTATGGGAAATGTAACACCCAAATCATCAGCATCACTTACGGACAGCGTATCACTGCCTTAGAGTATTTCTCAGTTATAAGTAATGTAGCACCTCAAGAAAACAGTATGGAACATCATGTCCTGCTCACCAGCTTCTCAGTACAGCTTAGATATAAAAATGTCATACGTTACAGGAGAGGCCTGTTAGTAAATTCTTGTGATTGGGATACAGTGACAGCTGCTTAGCTGTCATAACTTGTTATAACTTCAGTGACTTCAATAAGACACAGCTTGTCCCATATCCCCTTACTGTTCTCTTAATAGGCTCTGCAAGTTTTCTAAAAGTGAGCTTTCCTGCTAGAAATATGTCTTTGAAAATAAAAATGATTACTGATGGTTGGACAAACTCTACCTTCATTAACAAATTGGTGCAAACCCAGACTAAATTTTACTTTGTATTTCCGATGTGTACAAATGCTTGCAGATGAGATTGGTTCTAGACTGTTGCACAGGGAAATAACCCAAGCAGACAGAAACGTCACCTCTTATATAGCAGTAAGACAGGATTAATTTTTGGCATTCCCATTTTTTATCTCTTCTTCCCAGATGTTTGATGCATATCAGAGTAAACACGAGAAAAACAAAATCAAAATACTTACACAAATCCTGGTCAAGTGTAACCCTTAGTAATGCCTCTGACTTCTGTCACACAGGACAGAGACTCCACAGGCGTTTGACAGAGAGGAGTGTGTGCCAGGAATGAAGTCAGAGATACTGGCCAGATTTGCAGTTGGAATAAATCAAGAAAGCTCTACTGGATTTCATACTTTTGCAACTGAATGAAGATGTCCCATATCTTCAGAGAAGACAATCTGTAGCTGCTCTTTATGAAATCTTTGTATGAAATCTTTGTATAAAATCTTAACATTAAATCATGAAACAATGGCAAGACACTGACTGCAAGGCAGCAAAAGTAAGATTTGAAAGGATAGCGTGACAAAGCAGAGACAAATGTGTACAACAGATAGAAATGTTTCAGAGCTAAAAAGCAAGTGCTATTCCCTTGACATTTCTTTCCTGTCAAAATATAATTAAAGAATAGCAAAAATGTGTTTCAGTAATGCATATAATTATGTCTCCAGCTGTAGACATATTTGCTTGAAGTGATAAAAATAAAGGCATTCCCAGGTGCTAATGTTGACTAATCAATCTGCTATTAACAGGTAACACACCTTCAACTGAAAGAAAGGAAAAGGGCATTTTCCTGCATCAGTCTGTGTATCAGTCAAGAAGTCAATTCAGAGGAATCAGGGTAGCAGAAGCGTTAGATACATACCACAGGCCCTGAATTAATGTGAATTACTAGAACTACAAAATATTTCTACCCAAACAGTTAATATTCCCCCAGCTCCTGTGAGAAAGGTAATACTGTTGATACTTTTCTTGAAAAGCCTGAATTGTAACTTTTGCATATTATTCTTCATTAAAGAAGGATAAATGATGAGATACGACATGCACAACTGTTTCCTGATTCTTCTTTGGAGACAGAGCAGCAAATTGCAGCTGCTCCCTGCCTGCCTGCTCATTTCCAAAACCTATAAAGACTCCAAAAGGTTCAGTGGAGAGAAACTGCATTTTCACCCAAGCTATCTGATGACATACTGTCACCCAAATAGACACACACAACCCAACCTTGACAGAAGAGTTTATTTCATCTTTGCCATCCTTGTCCTTAACTCTAAGAGTAATTCCATTCTCCAGGAATGGAGAATGGGAAAAATAATTTCAAATACACAACTAAGTGAAAGTCACAGCAGACTTTGGTCCACCATTCACAGTGCATGTTGCTTTGCCTTGCAACCACTGAGGAAAATGCTCCACTGTAGTCCTTTAGCACAATCCTGACACTCTTCACAAACCTGCAGCTGAAATCACAGCTAGGAGCCCCAGAAAGACCATACAAAGGCCTGTGTCAACTGGAAAGAACCTGGCAAGTCTGGTTTCTGCTCTCAGGTTTACTTTTTATTTATTGCTTACTACTGGGAAGCAAGCAAGCTGTTGGCCAGAGTCCTCTGCCTTGTAATTCATATAGATCCTGCTCTGGAAATGCAGCATCAAGCAGTGTCAGCTCTGAAGGGACCTCCAGGTCTGAACAGAAGGTATAAAGTTAGATAAAGTGCTGTTGGCATTAGGGTGGATATAGTGATCACTGTATGGGATCCTAAAGTCCACATAAGTCCTGTGTTAATTGCCATAATCCTTCTTTAGATGCTTCTCTCTCCCTATAGAAATCTTGCACCTGAACAGCAAGCATGAAAATCTCTGGTTATTTTGCTGGTGTTCTTATTGTATTCTTCTTCTCCTTCGGACATTTCTAACTGTTCCTCCAATGGCTCTGCAGCACTGGCTACCTCATTTATTGTAAACCTAATGCAATGGTAGTATCAGAACATGAACCTGGCTTGCTGATCACCCAAACAGTCTTTGTCTCCAAAGGGAAAAATACTGCTAATGGAATAAAAAATTCAGAAAAATCTAAATTATTTTTGTCGTCAAAAAAGGTAGATAGATAAGCAGGGTTTATAAACTCTGTAAACATCACCGATTTCTCTTGAGATCTTTCACTAGCTACATTTTTAATTAACATACAGATAAAAGGTTACATTTCTGAAAAGTGGTTTCTATTAGCTGTGAAAATATTATGCTTCATTGTTCTTCTCACAATAAATGCAACATTCAGGGAGTCCTTTAGATGGATCCAGTTCAGCAAAGCTCTTAAATGTTTATACTGCAGTGATGCTATGTACAAAACAACAGCAAACATTTCCTGTTTTCCCAAAATGATTACTGGAATACCTACTTTGACAGACACATTTCCAACAACTATACACCACACCAAAAAAAAAAAAAAAAATCACTGAGTTTTCTTCCTACTAATGAATAATTCTATTGGCAAAGAAAGTGATAAACTCATAGCTCCTAGGGAAAAAGACCTTCTGTGTCTGTGTTGAACAAGTCACATTTAAATCCTGCTTTACGACTGGGAATCCACAATGCTATTGTAGTTAATAGTAATAACAACACTATTAACAACAGCCTGATCCTTGCTCTCAAAGATATCTCCTTCCACATGCAGTGACTGCTGTGGTAGCCTACCTTCACGCAGGAGAAGCTTCTTGTACCACTGTGTGTCAGGAAAGTGAAGGAAATACACTTTCTGAGCAAACACACCTGAGTGCTGCTATACCCACCCTAACCCAAGGCCACACGAATAAAGAAAGCTTTTCAGTCCTTCCCAGTGTATGGACTTCCTGACCGTCATGAGGAATGCAGACCATACCACAACTGATTCCACTCTGCTTCTCAGTAAGCGACATCTTAGTGATGGCAGCAGTGGCAAACCTTCTGGGGAATGTGGAGATGGACAGAAAATGGTGCATTGACCTTTTAGATGTTTTCAGTTAGTCCAAAAACATCTTGCTAAAAAAAACCTAAAAAAAACAGCAACAAAAAACAAACAAACAAACAAAAAACCCCAACAGTTTAGTGCTTTGGGTTTCTTCACCGCTTTTTAACACTTTTTCTAGCCAGATAGCCAATGATGATAATACTTCCACTGTAACAACTTTTCTTAGTAGGTAACATTTCAACACAAAAGCACAACCAGTTAATTTAAAAAAAAATGTTGATCAGGGATTCTTATGTCAGGGATTCTTATGTTAAACCACTATGCACTTTTGGAAAGGAAAATGAGGTAAAGAAGTAGAAATCCAGGGTAGTTTGTTTTCCCATGAGTCAAAGGCATTGGCTCTTGTCTTTCCATGTCTTCTTGCTATCAATAAGCTGTTGCTAGGATGTGAACATTTCCATGGCAATGAGTGAACTCTTCAGCTTCACTAACATCACTGTTCTCCACACCTCCCCTCCTTCGTTTTCTGAGACTATTTACTTTTTCGTACCTCTGGAACAAATATGGAAATGAAAATAGAACAAGACGGGCAAATCTGCATCGGGCTAAAACCTACGAAGGCCTGAGGTCTTCAGTGTGACTTCAAGTCATGTCACTGAGAAGAGACCGTGGCTTTAGCCATAGCGTGTGGCTTCCTTTCTTTTATTTCAGACTTGTGACTGGGAGCAGAGCCCTATGTCGCACTCAGAAAAATGTCCTAGGAACCTGAAAGTCAGCAGCCTGTCCAGAAGAAGCTGAATTTTAAGCACTGGATGGCTTTGCTGGGTTTGGAGGATTTCGGAAGTCAGAGAGGCTCCTGCACAGGTGCCGGGTGGAGGCCGGGCCGTGATTGCCACCTGTTGGGCCTGACATGGCAACTGCAGGGCCAGCAGCATGGCGGGGGCTGCTTGGGTCTGTGCCTGGGCCCCCTGGACGGGGTGAGGCTGCCGGGCAGTGCTGGGGCCACTCTCCCACAGCCCAGCCATGTCCTGCTTCTCTCCATGGGGAGGAACCATAGGGGCTTCCACTTCCTCAGAAGGAACAGGGATAAGGTTGTAACTCTCTGTTGCTCTTTCTTCTTCAAACAAAACAGGAGGAGGCAGGGAGATAAATTGCAGAAGAGGAAACTGGAGTGCCCCTTCTTGGCCCTTCTGGCATCTCCACAAGCCAGGTCTAAACCCTGTCGTCACACACCTATTGCTAAGAAACTCTAGGCTGGTCTTGCCATGCTGTTCCTTTCAGGAGATTTTCAGCCCATCCAGTTGCTCATTCATTACCTTCAGCCTGTCAGTCACCCTGGGTTCCATTTTCACAGAATGGTAGGGGTTGGAAGGGACCTTCAGAGATCAACTAGTCCAATTCCCTTTCCAAAGCAGGTTCCCCTAGAGTAGGTTGGACAGGAACACATCCAGGTGGGTTTTGAATATCTCCAGAGAAGGAAACTCCCCAACCTCTCTGGGCAGTCTGTTCCACAGCTGCAACAAAGAATTTCCAAAGATATCGTGGATATCTTTTATCTAAAGGGCAAAGTCAGAAAGAAGAAGAGGGAAAAATGTAACAGAAAAATCATACACAAAGATAAAAATCAGCAAGAAACTTTGATTTAGCATATAAGAAGTTGTACATAAGACAATTAAAGAAATCCTGATCTGAAGTTGTTTGTCTCCATTCATCAGATGGCTTTCTAGGAAAGAATGAGTGGCAGTAAATCCCAGCAACTATACTCCTTGTGGTGGTAGAGTTCAAGGACAATGGAGATGGTTAGCCACACTAGAAATGAGACCAATAAACTTATAAAATACTTAGGAAGGTCTTTGCTTTAGAATGAATCAGATTGACCAAAAATGAGAGGCATATTTGTTCTGTTTTTCTTAATGACCGGGAAATACAGTTTCAGAGCCCAGTGTATGAGCTCTTTACATCCCATGCCTTCTGCCTCACAATACTTCTGTGGCAGCTTGTGCTAGATTCTCAAATACACTCCACATTATTTTTTTTCCTTGGGAGTAATGCATAAATATTTCTGGCATTAAGTACTTTGTTTGTTTGCCAAGTGATTTTGACAGCTCTCCTTGACTATGAGACAACATTTTTCTTTAAACTGCTCCATTTTCTAGACATCCACCTCAGGCACAGACTGTTTCCTACAACAAAAAGCATATTTATGGAACTGCATTTTTAAAAAATTAATGATCTGTTACTGCTTTTCATCATTTGGCTGGTTCCCTGTTTTCCACAGTCAGCTCCTATGCTCAGCTGAGACACCCCAGTCAAAGTCTTACCAGGGCGTCATAGACTGTCTAGTCAGGAACTTCAGTACCAATGGATTTCTCTCTTGACAACCATTGCCTTCCCTCGCTTTGATAAATCTGCCTTTACACTGAAGATATTTTCCAGTGTCACACTGAAAGTTAAAGTGCTTTCAGTGCTCCCTCCTGAGAGGCCAATGAATCAAAAGTAGATCAGCTTCTGACCCATATACCTATTTGAAACATTTATATCTCAAAAATATTGTTGCTTAAGCCGCAAGATTAGCATGGGACCTGTGAAGAGTTACAAGCAATAGCAATACTGATCTTACCGGGCCTCTTGGCAGGAGCAGCAACTGATTTCTCATAGAGAATGCCTTGACAGTGGGAATAAGCCTGTCTTTTGCAATAAGTGTCACCTGAGGATGCTAATTTATGACAGCTGGGGCTCTAGCACTACATGTTTTGTAGCTCACAAGGAACCAAGTGTTGGTGGGGTAAGTTGTATGATGGTAAGGTAGCACATGGGTACAATCAGGTTGCTAAAAAGCTGCAAGTGGAGATTGTTACTGGCCCAGACAACCCATAAGAATACAAAATAAAAGCAGAATGCTCTCAGAATTGCTGTTAGTTGTGCTAAATTTATTAAAAATGTTAAATGTATTCAGATCCTTTAAACTACTTGAAAAATTCTGTCATGTATCCACTTTCAGATAATTTGATTTGAATAAAAAGTGGATCAGCTTGAGACATGGCATAACTTATGCTCAGAGCTGACTGTTTGCAGTGTAGATAAAGATACTCTACATAATAGAATCTGGTCTCAAATCCACACAGGCCAGTGGGAATCCTGCAATAGACTTCAGTGGGCTTTGGTATTCCCTTTACAAGGGAATGAGCTGAAAGAAGGAAGAAGCACTGACAGAAGATAACACTTTTGAAAGGAACAAAGGCTTACATTAAGTTCCTAAGCAACAGCTCCACATGAAACTTAAAAGGAAAACACACCAGCATGCCCCTCATCTCCCTTTTCTTTCTACCGGTATAAATGATTTTCAGGGAGTAAAATATATCTCTCTACTGCAACCCAATGATGTGAAAGCCCCTGTGGGTTCTGAGCAAACTTCACACCCCAGCATGGGAACACTGCTGGGAAGACCCAAGGCTGTCCTCCTAGACCTAACATAACAAGGGAATAGCACAGCAGTTGCCCTGAGCTGCTCCCAGGGCTTCAGAGCTGCCCTATCCAAGCAAACTGTTTCAGATCAAACGTGACGAGTCCTTTTAACCAGTACCCTACCACAGGGTACAAACATGCTTTGCTTTACCTTTGCAACTTACAGTTCTCATCCTTCCTGCCTTGAACACAGCACTAAAACATCTCTTTGCAAACTAGGAAAACATGTCCACAAAATATGCTGGGGGTACAAACCCAATCTTTACCCACCAGCTCTCCCAAAACCCTACAACATTTCATGCCTTGATATTCTTATAACAAGGCCACCAAAAGCGAGGAGATAAAACTGATGAGATTAAAATTTAGTAGAGTAAATGAATCAATAAACATTAAAATTACCAAAACACTATCTTGTATGCTTTGTACAAAATGTCACTATGATGAAAGTCAAGATTTCTTCCAAAGGAAGAAATTTTAGTGATGAATGAAGAAAAAGTGGAGGCAATATCTGAACTATGTAGGAAGCAGAATTGAAACCTTTAAACCAGGTGAAAATTTGGAAAGGTTCTGGAATATTGCAGTTCACTCAAACACATATTCTTATGCTGTTTAATGTTTATATTCACCTATGTAATATTACATTCTCTTAATTTGTTACTTCCGGGGTTTGACTAATTCATTGCAACAGCCTGTAAATATATTTGAAGATATTTCAACTTAAACTACTGAGTTATGTTTTCAACCTGGACTCAAACTAAATTTTTGCCTGTGGATGAATCAAAAGAGTTTGAAACTACTCATAGTACTCTTATTTGGTGACAGAATTCTATGCAGAGACAAGCCTTTGTAAAATAAAATGAATGATGCAAAGAATATCTACACAAAATATCTTACTATCCTACATTATCTTCAGTACTTACCAGCCTTTCTAGAATATTTTACTTTCTTCAGTCATGCTGGTTTACGCAAGATAAAATTAATGTTGTCTTACTATCAAGCAGCCTGATGTGCATTTATTTGTTTTCTGTATGTTTATCACTTATCTGTTTCAGATTCTTGATCTATGGCTGTGATTGCATAAAAACCATCCTTTTATCTATATTCATGGAGTTTTCTGTCTTGCATACACTGAAGACAGCTTGCTTTTCATTTTTGTTACTGCTAATAAAACTTATTTTCTTTGACAATTTAATCCTGAAAACATCTATATTTTACCCCTGAGAAATGTAAAACATACCTAATGTGGAGAAGTGGCACATCAGGAAATCTGGATTGTAGTTTAAGTTGAACAAGAAGCAGCATATACCATGATTATACATCTGCTAAAAGGCACAGATTTCAGCCCTATCAGAGCCACACAGCTCTTCCTCCCATCTGAAAGTCATGGTATAAAGGGTGAAAGGGAGCAAAAAGGGGGGTAATTTTTAGGAGATTCAATCTAATATTATTTTGGCAGCACCTGGGAAGTGGTCATATGCCATCAGGATTTGGTACAGCCCATGGAGAAGAGAAAAAGACATGGGAGGCTTGCTAGTGGCACCAAGCCTTCATGACAAGTTTTTTTTTTCTGCGCCAGCTAGACGGGCATGGTTTTCTGACTCTGATGACACTTGCTCACAAGGAGGCGGGAACAGCTCAGCAGAGGCAATGTAAGGAGTTCCCCAAAGCAACAGGATAGCAGCCAGTGGTCATAGCTGGAATACCACCTTTACCCATGCCAGGGCCCTGGAAAGGCAGGCTGGCAGCTGGCGAGGGAAAGGGACAAAGCTGATGGGGAAGGAGGCAGTTGGCATCACACTCGTACTTTGGTTCAACCCCACCTACAAGAAGTTCGGCTGCCCCAGACTTTGCTCTCCTCCCCTCCGTGTCTTTGTTCTCCTCTGTGTTTCCATGTTTTCCTCCCTGTATCCTGTCTAAGGGCAGGAGCAGCAAAGGCTGAGCCCAGGTGTGCTCACTGCTGCTTCGCGCTGCAGCATCTTGCTTACACCTACTTGCAAACAAATTTACAGTTAGAGTTTTGGCCTAGATTCTCCAGATTTGAATGAAATATTAATCCTGGCAGAATACTTAGGTCCTGCGAGGCATATAGACCAGATACAGACTTTTTCCAGTCTCCTATTAGTACCAGCAGTTATACCACAGATCCCTTTCACAAACAGATGGAGCTCCAATCCTGACACTAAAGTTTCAATCCCTTTACTGATCTTGGAAAATGTTTCCAGAGCCTTGTTGTTTGGAGAAGAAACCTCCTTCCAATATTGAGCCAATTAGTGGTCAATTCATGCTCACTAGCTTTGCTGGCCATTCACTTTAACCTAGTTATTTCCCCTTCAGCAGTTCACACCCCCATCCCCACCATGCATTTTCAGACAGCAATCATACCCTCTCACAACTTGCATTTTGCCAGTTTAAATGAGTCAAGATCTTTCAATGTCTTCTCATAAAGTGTCTTCCTTTCCTCTCCTCCTCACCCTAAAAGTCCCTCTCAGCAGGGACTTGTGAGGTCTTCTTTCCTGGACAAGGGGCAGCTGATTTGAACACAATATTACAGAGCAATTCCACAGTGCCTTTTAGAAGAACTAAACCTTTCCCATTTGTAGTGCTAATACTTAATCTGAGACTTTACAGAACAGCAGTTGGGTTTTGTTAATGCAGGACTTTTTCAACTCATAGTCATCCCATGACCAAGCAGTATAACTGGGTCTTTCTCTTCATCTGTAATTTCCAACTGGTGAATTCCAAGCTTGCCATAGAAAACCGCCTAATTAGTCCCTAAATTCATAACACTGTATTTTTGTATAATTAAATTGTATCTTATTTCTAGTACTAGAGCCTTCAATGCCAGCCAAAATCCTCAGTGTGATATTCTGCTCTTTTTGTGTGTGTGTTGGGCCCTCCTCTGTATCTTCAGTAAGTTTCAGTAGCCTTCCACTTCTCATGCACCATTTCCCCGTACCTGAAACGTAGTTTCATAAGACATATCAATGAGTGATTCAGTTTGTCTTCTCTGAAACTAAAGAAGGTTGGAATCAATCTTACTCTATATCCAGGCCTTTTCTTTGCTTCTAATTATTTATAGCTGCTAGTACAGAATGGTTGATTACAGAGAATTTCACCCATTCTGTACAGCTATTTAAAATACAACACTCTTCTTTTGGAGAAATTACACAGCGGATCTCTTTGAAGACTAGAATATTAGCAATACCCACATATACTTTCTGCTCTATTGTGGATCTTCCACATGACCTCAGGCAAGGCATCACTGCACATTTTATAAAAGGATGGACAAACATTTGTCAGAAGTGTATTTTGCATATTTAATTCTGTCTTAAGGCTAGGGACGAACTAAGTATGTCCCAAGGTTGCTTCCAGCCTTACAATTCTGTGGAGTAAATCTATTTCTGTATATATTCATTTCTTAGCTCTCACAGACCTTAATCAGTCTATTAATTTATGGGTTTTAATGGTTAGCAACTATTGCTCACCTTGTGTTGGTGACACAGACTTTCATGAGGTTTTTAGACCAAAAGATCGAAGAAAGCATTTCATCAGTTACAGCAGTATTAGCATACTTTCTACAGTTAACATACAGTTAATACAGAGCAAGGTTAGCAAAGATTTTTTCATGGACTACAGCACAATACTGTATATAATACTGTAATATTTCAGAGTGTCTGAAGTTCTGATTCACTTTAATCCATCACAGGTATCAGCTCATCTACAGTTACTTGGGTAGTAATTATGTTCCTCTCATAGCACCTCAATAAAAAACCTCATTGTCTGGTGTAAATTCTCCCTTTGAAAGTGATCTTATCTGGATAGTATTGGCAAGTCTGGGTCTTTTTTATTGTGTGTTCTGTTATTACTACAGAAAGCTGCTCTTGCCTTTTTACCTGATTTGCTATGTTTGTAAATTGCTTAGTGGATGTAACCTCTAGGAAAAGAATATTAACAATTAATTGGGAGCCAGGATAGAATATTAGCAAGAATGTGGCTTGGTATCTTAGTATTTTGAACATTCCGATTAAAGCGAGGCATCTTGGGTTCCCACCCCTGGTTTAGAGACCATTTGTTTACTCTAGCCAATGGCTGCTTGATATAAATACCCAAGAGACTGTTGAAACAGGAACCTCAAGCTATCTAACTCCCAGGTGAACATCCTAAATATGCAATACAGCTCGGATTTTTTTTTTTACCTTCTTTCACAACTACCCTCAACTCTTCTATGAATAACACAACAACTTTAACAGAAGAGCCTGACAATATTTTCCTAAGACAAAAGCACAATCCTTGGTGAAGGAAAATATAGATTCCTTTTTTTCAGAGGGAAATGTAACGAGATGGCAGGTGATGCAGACTTCTGCATGCGTGCTGTAACCAGGGAGCTCTTGCTTATCAAGGGGAACACCTGCTTGGAAAGAGAGCAATGGTGACTGCAGTATTGCCCAAGGAGATCAAACCCCTCAGCCTAGACAGGCAGAGGAACATCTTCAAAGACATCACATATGGACTTCCATTTTATTGCAAAGTAAAGGAAATGTCATAGTCTGATACAGTGGGTCAAGAGAAAAGCTGCTAGCAGCTCAGGGGTCACAACTGGATCTTAGTCTTTTTACGGAATATTCTGAGGTAGCTGCCAGTGGGGATAGCTGAAATCAACTTTAAGTCAGTGCCAAAGTCCATCGTTAAGTCTTAATTCAGATGTCTGCAGTCCTTTCACAGATCTTGCCATAACCTAACATTTCTGTAATGCATATACCTCCATACAATATTATCTCTGAATCATGCGCAGCAGCTAGTTATAGTGCTTTGGAAGTCTGCCTTTGCCTATTTTCAGTATGTCACAACCACCAAAGAAAAATTAATGCACAGATGTTTTACAGAAATCTTTTGTTCTTTAATTTATGCTACTTTAAATAAACTATAAATGTTGAACTTGTGACTTTCTGCTTGTCACAAACATTGCCTTTTTCTGCACCTACCCAAAACTCAGCATCTTCCTCTTCGTTTATAATTATATGACCAAAACATTATGAAAATTTAAGTCCATGGAAAGACAACTATATCCCTAACTAGCCCTCAAAGAATTTGTTAGTGGTAAGTACTTACACAGAGTTCAATTAGTAAGCAGAGAGCAAGTTGACCTCAGAGGAACTTACTTGCACAGAAGAAATGCAAAACTGGGGGCCTACTTATTGATTCATTTCTTATGTTTCTTTAACCACCATCAGACATACGACATATATTGTTAGTTCCTTATTTAAAATTTCATAATGCATGGGGCATGCTACCAGTGCTTGTCATTCATGTACCAGTGAGCAGATTGCAGGTGTCACAATGTTCAGTTTAACTCTCCTCAATTTTTTGCCCATGTGGCAACTCCTTCCCCTGGTACCAGAACCAGGTCCATCATGTTCTCAAAGAAAATTGGGCTGAAATCTTTGGAAGGACTGAACTGTCAGCAGAAAAAGTCTAGCTATTGAATCTTCTCCCTTTACTTCCTTCCCATTCTTCTCTTAACTGAGTACTTCTGACTTTGACATAACAAAATCTGCAGGCATCCCATGTGATAATGAAGAATTTGAGCCAAAAACTGTCAAGACACCCTACTTTTACCTCTGGTTTTGAACAAAATTAAATTAGAAATTATGGAGAACACTACTTGGAATGTCTGACTGAATGATTAAAATGAATAACTGACTGAGTGAATAATAAAAATGATTAAACTAAAAGTGACCCTAAAAATGGAAGGTCATTTACTCTGTACCTCCCTAATCAGGATTAGTTGTTGATGAATGACAGGTGGGCTACTCTCCAACTCTTTTTAAACTCTCTAGTGCTGAAGATCCAATGACCTCCCTAGGCAAAAGTTACCTGTACCCAAAGAAGACACTCCACTGCAGGGTCACAGAATTGTCCCAGGCAGTGACTGGTCATGTCTCACCTGTGACACAACAGTCCCCAAAGCATCAGGCAGAGCAATGGCCCATTATACAGCCTCAGCTCCAGGGTATGCCTCAAAAATCACGTTTACGCTTGACTACTAAACTACTCATAGGTTTTGCACTTAAAAAAGAGCTCAGCTATTACAGTGTAAAATAAATCCATCACATATGAAATAGCACCTTTGGAATGAAACCAGACTTCCTCCCTTAACCTTTCTGTCCCGTGTTTTGCTCAAGCCCACGGTTCAGGGAAGACTGAAACGAGAATCTCACCACACTAAATGCAAGACAAATTTTATATCAATTATTCTGATTATTCAGGCTACAAAAATGATTAAGCAATAGAGGCGAATTCAAAAATGTTTCTTTCCTCTATAAACTGGAAGCCTACCTGGCACTGACTAAAACTACAATTTGTAGCTATTGGATTTGGGAGAAAAAATGGCTAATGTAATTACAGCCTTCAAAAGAATCCCTTCACTACAGTTGTTTCTAGCTACTTGAGGATGCATTGAACAGCATTTAAAATGCATATCACTGGTGATTATGTGGATACCAATAGAAAACAAAAGTTAATGTGAGAGGAAAAAACCTATTATAAATCAGAAGTCAGACCCATATTTAAAGCTAACTCATAAAGTAGAAAATTTTGCCTAAAATCAGAAGAAAGTTTCAAGGAAGTTTCTGGAGCATGTGGGAAACTCAGCATGTATATGAATTCAGTGCCAGAGGAGCACCACCTGGGCAAAGGACTGTTCTTTTATTATCTTAATCACTAATATAAAATCATTTTAATGTATATAAAATGACTGGATACCATTTTAGCAAAATAAATAAAAATATATGTCCACTGCATCATTCATGGTTAAGCTAGTTCTCCTCACTTGCTAGTGAAAATCTCCAAGTCACCTCTTTTTCTCACATCAGCCTTCCAGTCATCTAATTTTCAACTTAGCTAAAGCTATGCTGACATAAACCACTTGAAACGGTTACTCATATATGCTACATTGCTACCTGTATCTTACTCTGTCCCTAGTGGTTGTCACGTAATATTTCCTTTATTATCTGACAGTAGATCCCACAGTTAGGACTGCTAGAATTGGTTTAAATAAATAAATAATATCTGAAGACATTGAGGGTTTTTTTTCTTATTTTTAGAGCCAACCCTGACTTTAATTAACCTAAATCATGTAATTTAAATAGGAGGTGAATGCATGGATACCTCTCTGGCTGAATCGCAAATCAGGAATTCATATACTAAGGTCACAGCTTTCTTAACATTCATAAAGCATGTCTACAGATTCGATTTTTTCATCCAAACATGGCAGCAATTCAAATAACACCAAAAATTAATCCATCACTGTGTTTTTGTTCATGCAGTAAGCAGCACTCTCTTCCTGAGGAGAAAACAAATGAGATAAGACCAGTTGTCCTAAGCCAGTTTTCTTCAAACTATGAAGCAGGGGCAAAGAAAAAAGAAAAGGGAAAAAAGGAAGCATTTTTTTTCCTAAATAACAAAAGGAAAAGCTTGTTTTTCTGTTTTTGCACTTTGTTTTCTCTGACAGAAATATTCTTTACAATCCCAAGGCTCTCTAGCCTTGCATGCCTTGTCCCAGTAGTTTTCTTAATGGAACAGCAAATGAGGACATGCCTAGCAAATTCATTCAGTTTTGATTTGGTAAAGGACAATGAGGAGCAAAGTGTAGGTGTAGCTTTAGAAAAAACAAAACAAAACAAAAATCCAAACCAAAACAAAACATAACTACTTCTCAGACTGCATAAATTATCAACAGCAGAAATGTATTCCCACTCCAGGAACTATTCACAAAGATAGTACTAGATGTATGTTTAAAGTATGCTGAGGTCAACTGGATGGTCGGGGTGTTTGTTTGCATGCCAGCACTCGGGAAACACCTCCATCCTGCAGACCTCGCATGGCAGGGGTCCAGCCTGAGAGCTGGGAGTCCATCTGAAAACTGTGAGCTACTTCCCACCTCTACAGACCATTCTGAGCACTTTTAAGGCCAAAACTATGCAATCAAATATATAATCTTTGCATCTGCAGTGCTGTCCAGTTATACACAGAGGTTCATAAATTCCTAACTGTCACTGAATCAGTAAATAGGAAAGGATTCTTCCTTGTTTCAGAAGATCTTATAGTGTTGCCCTGCAGTACTGGGAAAAGCTTTTTCCAGCTACTACAGACTTGACAAAAAGATGCTGTTAGTCTCATGCAAACCAAAGCCAAAACAGAAAAATCAAACACTGGCATCATCCCAATGACAACTATTTAAGTTCAGATTTGACAATGGAATGATATAAGATTAATCAGAAAGCCAATTAGAAGTCAGCAAGTCACTCTTAAGAATTCATATGTAGTGGATGGCAAACAGTGGCCAAAAAAGCAGAATATCATACAAGAAAAAATACAAATTGTTGTAGAAAGTGTCTACATACCTAACGTTACAGCATTATATCTTTGGAAATCATTGAACTCCATCATTAATTGCATTGCCTACTGGCAGTCATGATACATTGGTAGAGGAAGAGACACTGACATTTGGAAATATTACATTAAGTGCAGATGGTGTTAATATATTTTAGACAAGAGAGGTCTAAATACAAAATGCCTACAATTATATTCTGTCATTATTTACAGCTGACAGTGGATTTCTTAATAGCATATTAGGATAAGGATAGGTGTAGGCTGATCTCAGACAGTAAAAATAGCATTACCACATACCATACTTAGTTGTCTATGTGTCTATGAAAAAAAATAGGAAGCTACAAATGGGGGCCAAGGAAGGCTCACTGACAGTTCCTCCTGGGTTATTATAGCTCATTATTACCATATTATGATAAAAACTCTTCCACCTAGGGAAAAAAAAAAACAAACACAACCTTGATCCTTCAAAGGTCTGAGTTCTGCTGAAACATGTCAGTAGGTGATATGTTAACTTCAGCATTTGCTTAACAGTTCAGTGGAACTGCTGATTTTATTAACTTAAATAAAACCTAAAGACAGGATTCTTGTACTACTTAAGAACACCATGTGGTTGCAATGACACAAGACTTCCTGAAAGCGCAACAGGAGGCCAGGGGAACACCATACAGGACATCTTCTATGGCAGTAGATGTCTATGTTCAAGCAACTGAACTTCACCCTGTCTGGACTGGCCACTGAGAAAGGCTACAACAGTTCAGGACTGAGTCCAATAATTCAAGTTCAGCAGCCCACATTTCACAAAGCTTTTAGGCAGATAGCAGCTAAAGATCACTTAAATGTTCTACTGCCTTGGGACACAGAGAAGGTACTAACTGTCTACAAGCAAGAGGAGAAGAAATGTTCCAGGACCTGCTCTGGAGAAGGTCAGACACTTGATGATTTTTGTTCATTTCATTAATTAATGTAATTCCAATCTTTTGACCATAATGGAAGAGACATCAGTGAATCCCAACACTGAGTAATGCAATGGTGCGAAGTGAGAAGACCATTCCATGCACAGAAGCCACATGGTGAACCTTATAGAGATGGAATGATAGAAAGAGACAAAAGATCTTGGTATCTGAACTGGACATTCTGGGAATGCTAAAACATTACACAGACTGCCATGACTGTGGTGCAAACTGGTTTTGACTGCAATTTTTCATTTTAAAATTATAATTAGACAAGATGAGACTAATAAAAATAAATCACAGATAGAAAATAAAGGAAAAAAAAAAAGAAAATGTTTGGAAAGTAAAACTCTTTTGGAAATTATTTTTGGCAAATTTTAAAATGTCGGGTTTCATATATAATTGGGAGAAAAGTAAATTTTAAAAGCTGTAAACTTCTCTGAGAATGAATTTCTACTTTGTGTCTTAGAAAGGGATTCTGGATGGGCCTGAGAATTTTACACAGGAACAAGTAATTTTAGAAAGAGGCAGAAAAAGATGCAAGTGAAAATAAATAATTGAAATTTGCACTATCAGGCAATTTGAAACTGAATTGCCTTTTAGCTGCTAGACTATTAAATTACGTCCAAACGTTGCTTGCAGATAAGGAGAAGGTATTCTAAATGAAAGCAGCATTATGGCCAGATAAAGAAGGCAACTTGTGCTTTCCATTTGCAGAGTTGTTTGAGACATACTTTAGTTATATTGGAATGGGTCACTTATTTTTTGGTGCCCTCAATTTCAATCCTGTCTTCTTGTACAGTGTCCTTCCAGAAAGAGATTTCAGAAGGAGGCAAATGAGCTGATCTCTTCTTCTGTCTGGAGGACAATACGAAGTCATATGTTGTATACGTATTATGTCTCTCCATGGGTAGGTTGCCTTCTCTTTTTCTCTCCCTTCTTTACCCTTTCCTCTGCTCTTACTGCTAGAAATAACCTTCACAAGTTTGGCGGGCTTTGTAGGAGTGGGGAATTAAGGCCAAAATAGATATAAGATCCATCTTTATATTAAAGAACATCACATAAAGTGAATGTTGATAATACCCATGCCTAAACATCCTTAAACACTGTTCAGGGATTACAGGCAAACTCTTTTGGTAAAAGTGAATGGCTTCTAGCCTGCAGGGCACAAATCTACTACCTAAGATGACTGGAAATGTCTGGTAATGATGCCTCAACCCCTCCGCCACACAAATACGTATTAGATGGAATGAGCAAATCCTTTAAAATGGAGATATCAGGTTGTTCTGATAGCACATTGTGAAAAAATCAGCCCTTCACTCATATGTTTCCATACCACCAGCAAAAGTTTGAATCAATAGTTAAAAATAGCAAGATAGTTATGTGGAGAAGATACATCATCTACTAACATCTGATGGCAGATACATTGATTTATTTGCTCATATTGCTTATAGAAAACCACACAAAAAACAATGAGTAAAATGTAGAGCAGTGTGTACCAAGTAAGGACTCTGCCCTGGCACATCTCAAGGGTACCAGCCAGAAGAAGCAGGTGGGACAGTGGGCACCCAACACAGTGAGGACACAGCTTGGGATCTCAATGCATGTTGAGAGATCCAGCAGCAAGGAGTGGTCTGTAAGGAACCAGACAGGGAATGTGCCCAGCCCCAGCTCAGGGTTCAAACCCTTTGAGGGTGTCTGGAAGCAGAAGTGAGGAGTAGCAAACCAACTCCTTTTATCAGCAAGTTACATCAGGTCCTTTTCTCTCCAATCTTTTCTCCCCGACTCCTTTCTCAGATCCATGCTGACAATAAGACTCAAATCACCCCCTGCTCATTTGTTACAGCTCATCTGCATCCCTTCCCCCCTCTCCAGGGCTGTGACAAGAAATATCAGAGTCTATCCCAAAGAAAGAAGCTGGTACTCTATTATACCACAAACTTACAAGGAAAACTAAGCAGAATTAATTCAAGAGAATGTAGTACCAGCTGTCTTGAAAAGGCAAAAGTCCACTGGGTCCTGCAAACCTACCTCAATTTACACCCAATGGAGCAAAAATGTTGTTCCTTCCCTTCTCACAATGCCACGGAAGAAAAGACATACATAAACTTAAGTCAAACCTCTATTGCCTTAGCCTGAAAAACTCATGGTTTTAGTCAACCAAAATGATTTCAGTTTATCCCAGGGTAATATAGGACATGGCATGTTCTCATGGGCAAGTTATCACATGGGAATTAATGAATTTGAAGTCTATATTCATTTTAATTATGTTTGGGCACTGAACAGAGGCACCTGTGTTAGGGATGTGGAGGTCCAACATAGTACAGCATGGACGAAGTCAATGGAGAGAAAGAAGCTTCCTCAGCAGGAAGAAATCCCTCTCACACAGGGTTCAATGTATTTCCCGTTCTGCCAGTGGCTAATACTTCTCCCCACTGTTGTTCTGTTCTCTCTTCCTCTTGTACTTCCTGCAGAGCTGGGACTCTTTCCTTCAGTTCCTGACAGGAAGGAAATCTCATTATGGCTGGGCTGGAATAACATAAGAAAAGTGATGCTGAAAGTTGCTTCACTTTTATAATACTTGAGCACAAAGCATAACTTTCCTAGGAGGACCTGGAGGGGAAGAAATAAGCTCACTAGCTTGCTGAGTTATTTATCATAGCCAGATCCTCAGCTGCAATTAACTCTTCCATGTTACAGCTGAAGGTCTGTATGCATGTGTTTACATTTTATTTTGCTCTCATGCTATAACCCCAAATAACATTTGATGGTAAAATGCTCTCCTGGATGCTTGCATTTCGAGAGCTCCATCAGAAGGCCCACCTGACTGATCAAGTGGGCTATTGGAAAGCATGAATCACTAGGTGCTCTGAAACCAGCTTCACCATACTTGTATATAAAAAGCCTTTATTCATTCAAAGAGGGCAGACTGACTTCAGCCTTTCTTCTGTGCAAATGATTCACTCCAGGACTAATGAAACTTCAAGGTTTTGGCAATCCATCCTCCCACAATCTGCCATATCAAAGGGCAAGCTTACAATGATGATCTGAACTCTAAATTCATGTTCTAATTACTATGCTTACTCTACTTGACCTGAGAAGTGGTGCAGGGGCTGCAAAGACAGTCATGCATGGCGGGTGAAATCTTCACAGTGCAGGATCATGGCTCATGCCTTCTACCCTTCCTTTGTGCTCATTCTCACATTGACTTCATAAGCTCTTACGAGTTGCAGGATTTAGAATTGTTAAGATTTTCATATAACTAAAGTCTTCAGCAATGGTTTGTCATTCTCCCTTCGGATGTGCGTGATATCAATGAGCAAAAAAAAATCTCACACCTCTTAATGCTATATTTGGCTAGTACCACTGCACCAATTCAAGTGGCCTTCTAACCAAGAAAAGAACACTTCTACCCGAGAGTGACTTGATGAAAGATATATACGCATGAAAAATTGTGCATTCGGTGGGTAATAACCATTTTGTGTGCTTCCACAGTACATGTCATCTGAGGATTGCAGAACACTTCTCAAATGTTAATTGAACTTTTTAATACCCTTCTGAGATACATAAAAGATGTAATGGATGCTTCAGCTCCTCAGTAAAATGTGCGAGCTTCCAAGAGAGAAGCAAGAAATTATCTGACAGTATATAAACACTTCAACAGGAAGTGAGAAATGACAGCATATTACTTTGAAATAAACCAAAAGGAATTAAGTAGCAGTTCATTCTAGAAGACTAAGGCTTCCTTTTGCATCAAATCTACTGGATCATTAATGAACACATAAGTCAGGAAGTCACTTTTCTCTCCTATTAGGACAGTGGATCCTTTAGTAATAAAAATGCCCCCAACCTCCTTCTGAAGTACTGGTGCAGTAACAATTCTGCCAAAAAATGCCATGCATTGCTTCTCTCCTCCACCTCCAGCAGCATTTGCTGTCACCATGTGGTAGCTATACCATTAAATATGGCTATTGTAGAACCTCCCAAACCTGTGGGCCCTGAGATGGCTGCAGTGTGAGATGGTGTGGCTCCAGGCACCACTGAGTAAGCGAAGGGCTTACTGATGCTGTTTCCTTTTGTCTTGGCAGCCTCACTCTATAGGACAAGGCTCTAGTGACCATATTTGCTGCAACTCTTTGCCCTTGTGCTCCACACAGTTAGTTATGGTAAAAGGAAGGCCTTTTTCCCCAAAAAACTTGCAGTCTAAGTAAATCAATATACCAGACAGAATCTGTGTCCCCAGGTAACAACTGAAAAGTCTTTCCTCAAGTTCCTGTTATCCTGTGCAGCTCCACTGATTTCAGTGGAATTATACCGTATAAAACTAAAGGTATACCTCAGTAATATCAAAGCCAAATTAGACTTACAGTTTTGGAACCCATGAAAGGAGCAGTTTTGCTATTTGAATGTGATACTACAGGTAGCATACCCAAAACAGTTAAGAATAAGGTTAACACAAATACTACCATTCTATCATTTCAAACACTTCAAACACACAAAAAAATTTAAAACACACAAAAAAATGCAACTATGACACCATGTTGCAGCCTGGAGAAGAAAGGGCCCCAGGGAGACCTTATAATGGCCTTCCAGTACCTAAAGGGGGCCTACGGGAGAGATGGGGAAGGGCTCTTTATGAGGGAGTGGAGCCATAGGATGAAAGGTGACAGGTTTAAATTGAAAGAGGGGAGATTTAGATTAGATACTAGAAATAAATTCTATACCATGAGGATGGTGAGACACTAGAACAGAATGCCCAGAGAAGCTGTAGATCCCTGGAGGTATGCTAGACCAGGTTGGACAGGGCTTTGAGCAACTTGGTCTAGTAGGAGGTGTCCCTCCACATGGCAGGGGGGTGGAACTCAATGATCTTTAAGGTCCCTTCCAACCTAAACCAGTCTATGTTTCTATGTTTTTATTCATCCATCATGTAACTTACCATTGCATTTTTCACATGTGCTCCCATTTACCTCAGGCAAAAATGCACGTTTCTTCACTCTATTAATTCTTCCAGCCAAAGACAACATCAAAGTCACACTTCAGAGGTTACAAGAAATCTCAACCTAATAGATATTTCAACCCACAGCTATTTCATAGGAGACAGAAAAGATTTTCTAACACAGTTGAAATTATGGAACTTTCCATAATGAATCATTTCTACAATCCAAAGAGGGGGGAAAAAAGACTATTTCTTTCACTTCAAATGTTAGTATACTCCAACAAGACACCTTCCTATTGCCAGTGGCTGCTAGCATCCAGAATCTTACTGCCAAATTAAAGGTCATCTTCCTATATGTCATCTCCTACTTTGAATTAGCTTTTGCAATCACTAATTGACAAGAAATTACAAGTGCTTATTATACAGACAAGTGTGAAAGCTTCATTTGAAGTTGTTTTCTTTCTACTATTGTGGTTTTTTGGAAATGAATCATCTCCTACACTCTCTTTTTAGTAACTGCAGGCTACTTATAAATAAACAGAAAATCGAAAAGGAAGGAAGACAGAACAAAAACCAGAAAAATCAGAAAACAAATGTTTCTTTCAAATTTTAGTTTTTATGCCACTTAAAAATACATAGATAAATACAGGACATACTTACAACCTTTCATCCTGTTATAAGTAGTAGTATTATCCCTCCTATGCAAATGTGAAAACTATGACTCAGACAAGTTGTGTAGTTTGCTGACTCTGTTATGCGTTTGATAAAGAGGCTTAATAGTTCACTGAGCAGAGCCACACGTGCTCACACACATTCACAACACAACTACCTTATGATACTGTGAATACATAATACATCTTCACGTTCCGCTGAAACCCTATGCCATGTGGCACCAAGCGTTCGTAAATCATCTCTTGTACTTTCTTCACAGAAATAATCTGAACGAATACACCTCAATGACAAAAATTAGCCAGGAAAACTCTTTGTCCTCCTGCAATGTCTTCTTTCACCGGGTTCATTGCTCAAATGGAGTTGTGTGGAAACAAGGCCACAATAGTTCACTTCTTTCCTCAGCCCATGAACTGGCAAGCCACAGGTGAAAAAAGAATCCTCCCGAGGTAGTTCTGCTTTCTGAGGCAAGAAAAGTGGAGAATTCCAAGTGCCTTTCTTTGGTGCATTATGTAAAGACACAATACACATTAGATGCGATCTTGAACATTTGTCAGAGGTATGACAAGGACGAATGCAAGTAAGCAAGCTCAGAAAGATAAATGTATTTTCTGTCATAAATCTAAACTGAAGCTCAGGAGACTACATCAGCATTCTGCTTAAGCTACTTCATTTAGACAATGTTATTATCTGGCAGCAGTCATCTATAGAAGTGACTTCAAACCCAAGGGTGTCTTTACAGCAGGCATTTGCAAATGTTAACAGGAATTTGAACATCAAAATGAGCAGTTCTGCTTCGGACTTACGCTCCCTAACCCTACATTTCAGGGAGAAGCCTCCCTTTTTGAGATCACAGCCATGATGGCTTCTTTCACTGCTGGGTGCCCATCTGCACGTCACTTCATAAATTACTGTTACTGCTGTGATGCTTTTTTCTTTCATATACCCTAACCAGCACCTCAAGGACAAGAGTACCTGCCCGGCAGCTGGAAGGCATGAGCTCACCTCTCTCTCTCATGAGATCAAGAAGACTTAAGCATAATTTTTAGACAAGTGCCTAAAGAGTAGATAATATTTTATTTGGGAAGAAAAAGTGAAGTGAAAGCTCTTTCTTTTTGGAAACTATTCCATCTTACTTTGGATAATTAACCATTTACTTAGCCAGAGCAAAGGGACAGTGATAATTCCTAATTCAGCAATTCAGGAGCTTTCCTTCTTGAAAGGTACTGAATCTCAGTACCAGTTCCTATTCCAATTAACGCTGTAAGGATAAAATAGTTAGCATCTAGTGATGAATTGGAGCCAAATAAAAGTGTGGAACTTTATATTTTGGAAAAGTTTTTTTGATTTGGTGATCACTTACCTAATCCCTTTGGTCAAAGTGACCCTTTGTGGCTAAACTGATGACTTGACCTTTGTTAACTCAACTTGACCTGCATTGCATCTCAAGGCAATTGTTCTCACTAGCCAGTGACCCAAACTGAGGTTCCGGCTCCCTCACTATTCTCAAGGTTCTTTATGGCTGCACCTGGTGTGTATGAGAAGCCAGAATTTGACATCAGACTTTTTATGGAATTCAAGCTTTTTCTGCGTGTCTCGTCCTTTTCTGTTCTTTAGAACTTTGCATAGTCATTAGCCCTGCTTCTGCCTTCTGGTCTACATCTGTTAAGTGCAAGCTTTAAACTGTAATGCTCAGTTACAGGAAACAGGCAGTTTTCCAGACCAGTTTTAAAAGCAGCAAGACACACTGCCCACAGCAAGAGCACACACAATGTTTCAAGACTATTTTGAGTATTCATTGCCATAGCAGAAAAATCGAGCAGGAAACAACAATTACTGTCATGCGCTGGCAAACAGAGGGCCTTCTTTTCCACTAATTGATACTTACTGGGGAAGACAAAGCAGAGATTAATTCACCTTACAATATCAGTTACTGTGGAAAGGTTCGAAAAGAAAAGCCTGTGGCATGCCTGTAGGTAATTGCTCCCAGTCGGGTTTGTTACTGGTGCCTTTTGCAAGAACTGTTGTGAGGACACTGCTTCCATGCTTTATATGAGTATCTAAAATTATCTCCCATAAATTACTGTAGATATGGTGAAGTGTGCTTCCTCTGCATGTGGAAGTATGCAGAGATAATGGTTGTGAGGAGGTGTGTTGAATTTTTATTTTGGCTCATTCCAGTGGTGTCTCAGCTCTGGCTTGTTTTCACGATGAAGCAAGCAGGGTATTTGAAGGGCACATCAACAGTTTTCTCTCTTTATCCCCATTAAAAATATTCTATTAAATTTATCCTGAAGAAAAAAAAAATAAAAAGCAAAGATAAAATCCTAAAATATAACATTTACTCTTTGTTAAGAAACATCACATTTCTTAGAAAATATTTTTCTAGGATTTAAGGTCCATAAGCAGAGCCAAAAAATCCATCTCTTCTCTGCTTCCCTTGATAGTAATTTACAGTCTATCTAATATAATTTTTTAGCAGCCCTTTGAAATCTTCCTCTAAATTCATACAGTATACACAGTTCCCCAGTGGAACACTCTAAAACATTGTTATTAATTTAGATTTTCTGAATAGCAGAAGCTATTCCTATTCTAGGAAGTTTATTTTTATGTTTTACATTAACAGCAAGCATATTTCTGTTGATTTCAAAATAACACACTAGTATGTGTGAACAAATATATAAAGATCATTTCATATTACCACTGTCTTCTTAAATTAGAAGCTTAGTATAAAGTATCACTGTAGAGCTTAAAAAAATCAATAATTATTTGAAAAACACGAGTAATATCTCCCCACAAAACTCTGGAAAGCATGTTGTTAACTTTTCCAGTGATGCTAAGAACAAGAGATTATAACTACTTCATTAAGATTTAAATTTAAAATACTGTCTTTAGGACTTACTCAATTTCAAAAAGACTGTTTTAGAGGCAAAGCTCACACATATACACAAAACTCTAACTTAACTATCACATCATTGACCACAGTGTCCTTAGCTGACCAGCTGATCCAGCTTTCAAGTCAAGAACACAGGAGTCCAGGACTCTTGTTCCTTGTGCACCAAACCAGCAGATTTAGGCACTTCTGAATGAGAGCCACCAAAATCTACTTGCCAAGGATGTGACCCCCTAAGCTAACTCACACGATATGCGACGACAAAGTTGAGTCTGACATCCTGTACTTCTAGGTGCCTCGGAGATAATAAAAGGTATCTCGCTCCACTTGATCCTTCTCCCAAATCTTGCCCAAGAAAAGGAAAGTTTTGTCTTTGAAAATAAAGCTGAAAAAAGACTGATTTTAGAGAACGGTTAGTAATTTTGGATAATGACAGACATGGGTTCAAATCCTTCATTTACCTTGAGGAAACTTCTGGAAAGAGTCTGCTATGCCTGTTGGGCTTGTCTGATCAAAAGGAGAAAAATCAAGATTCAGTGGATGAAGAAGAGGATAGCAACCACATAGATCTGCAATCTAATAATTTGATCATAGAGAAAGACCTTCTCTTCCCCTTAAAAAGAAACATATTCTATTTAGCAGTTAATACAAAATACATAAACAGTCTTTGCAGCAGGACTACAAATGTCCCAAGGAGAACATACCCTTATTAAAAAGCTCTCACTCTCTTGTGGAGACTGAAGTTCATCTAAGTATAAGCAAGAAGTTTCTGAGCAACTTTGGAGGTGGAAATCTAGGTGACAGTTTCATAATTTTGAACCTCAGAGCCTAAACTGATATCCTGCTGACCAAGATCCTCTTGACACTTGATATTTTTGTCCATGACAGGATGATATTTGAGTTCATTTAAGGCAAATTAAGTAAACTGTACAGAAACTAAAGGAGTATCTGAAGGGATTGCAGACAAGAAAGAGTGAACTCACTGACCTAAACAAAGCTCATGAAGACATTCAGAGGTCCTTCCAGAAGAACACAGAAACTTAAACTCCCATCGAATGCTCAAAAAAACCCAGTGCATCCCTTTATTGGAAACATTACCAGGATGATCCACTAGGATGCTGAACACCTAATATTTAAATCTAACCAAGCCTGAAAGTATATTGCAGCTGCAAATTAACTCCTCAAGGAAAAGCGTACATTTCTGATTCAGGCAAGTTGCTGACACTGCGCTGTCATCTGTCAGCTTCAGCTGCACACTTTTTTCAGCACTTTCATCTTGTCTCAGTGTATTCACCCCTTGTGAGCAAACAGCAGCAAAACAGCAATAAAGTAGGAACATCATAGCACAAAGAAGCAGCAAGCCTTTTTCATGCAGCATGACTTTTGCAATACAATGCAACACCAGGAGGTCACTATCAAAACGGGAAAGAAAATTTGCCAAAGCCTTTCCAGCCATTAGATTTTAAGTTGTGTTCTTGAAATCTAACAAAATATTGTTCTTACAACTGAAGGAGGCAACAGTTCCTGACACGAAAAAAAAAAAAAAAAAACCAACCCAAAGATACCTTTGATAACCAGAAGGAACCTGCAGATTTAATTTTAACATGATGCTTTCAGCTCTTGTGGTTAAGCTGTTTTCACTAGGGGGCTTTTTGAAGTAACTCAGCATATATTTTTTCTTAAGTTGCATAAATTTAAGATGGGAAAAACAGATACTCTAATCTTGGCCAGCACAGGGAGGATTAATTCCCCAAGTCAGGCCCATTCTAAGAAGTGAGACATTGAAATTTCTCTATGAAAACATGTATGGATAACTGCGACTGGAGTCTCTGCTGGATACTGCTTGTGCTTTTTGGACTTTACATACACACACACTTTTGATAGAAAGAACAACTTCACTGCTGCATGCCAAAAGACAAGGCTGAAAATCTGACTAAATTTGACTAAAAGAAGCGTCAACAAAGATAAAAATGCTTAGTGGTACATGGGACCTGCCCCAGGGGTAAGTTAATCAGCTGTTTAAATCAAATCCTGTCTCTTCCACTCTCTCCATTGTTCCAGTAGCCAGAATCCAAACTTTTTCAATTTTCCAACCTTGGAAGCTTACAGCTGGCTTTCCTGAGGGCTGAAGATCATGTTTTTGCCTTGAGAACAAGCTGCCATCTGTGCTCTACCTAAACTTCAAAAAATTGAGATTCATATCCCAATACTGAGACTATTACTAGGAAAGATTCAGCAGATTCAGACTCAGCATCCTATTTTTCTTTCTCTAAGACATGAAATTTTAGAAAAGCAGGAAGGTGCAGCTCACAGTACATTTTTATTAGTCTCTACAGTTTTGTTCCCTGCACCGTAGCAGCCAGGGGAGACCTGGACCATATCAGGCATGCGCGACTGCGTGATTCCAGAGATGATGCAACCATGGAATGCCCTTTAAGGACCGAGAACTGCTAGGAAGTGATGGAAGTGATTTGCAGTGGGGCAAAAGCAGACAGGCTGGCCAGCCTATGACAAGAGTTTTGAACTAGGAATGATGGGGAAGAAAAAGATGACCAACAATTAAGTGAGGAAATAGTGGACTGGGGCAACAAGCAAAGTGAGCAGGATGATGGGAACAGGAGATAATTAACAAAACAGGGCAGAAGGGGGCCCACCCCAAGGGTACACACACACAAACAAGCAAGTGACAACAAGTTGGGGGAAGCTTTAATACCTCCTCTGGAAAACCCACATGAATGGATGCCTCTCTGAAGTTTCTGTACACTAAAGCATATGACATGGAGAGGACACAGGAAGAGTTAGCGGTCTCTGTGCTTTTGCAGGGTTATGATCTCAGGATTACAGAGAAAAGGTGGTATAACACACGACTGGAGAGCTCCAATGGATGGCTACATATGCCCAGGAAAAGGTTTCAGAAATGTAAGCAGGTAGAGGCAATTAAATGTTAAGTTCATAAACATGCAAGGAAACAACATCCCAGACTTGGGTTTATGGAAGAATCGTAAACTCACACTTCACACAGGAACAAATTGAGACTATTTCCTCATTTGAATATAAGTAGAGCTTGTCAGATTTTAAATTCTGCAGCTCTTAACTATTTCTAAAATTAACCAAAACACACATTGGAAAATTCTCAAAAACATAATCAACATTTTCCTTCCCCTTTTAATTTTGAAATTAATTAATTTCTCAAAATAAAATCACACGAAGAAATCAAGAAGCTAGACATCCCTGTGCCCACTGTGTAGCAATTTCACTAGTGTTCTTCCACTCCAAGAATCAAATTCACACTTTTATTCTGCAATATTGTATTATTTAGTTTCATTAAACAAACAATGGGTGTCAATTGCTTAGTGTCACACAATGCTCTATTTTCAGTGCTAGCAATTATGCCATTAAACTGTGATTTAGAAATTATATTTGTTACAGGATAATTTATGATGTCTCCTCAGAGTCTTTTGTTTATTTCAAAATGCTTTGTGGAACCTGTGAGGCCCATAACAAGTACTTCAGTAGTGCATCTAAGGATTTCCTGAAAGTATGTAATTTTTTTAAAATTCCCTATATTGATCTCCTCCCTTCAGCAAAAGCCACAGAAACATTTTTCTCTACAGTACCATCTGCAGCTGGGCAGAGGAATAAGTCTCTTTGTGGACAGTACTTCTCCAGCAGGTGCATCCTTTGCATATGTCTAATGCTGTTGTTCTGGCATGTCAGAGAAAACAGCATTTAGTAGTGAGGTTGACAAAGATGACTCAAGTTATGTGACACGTGTCTCCACACGTGCAAGGAGCACAGAGAAACAGCAGCAGGTGTAGGATCCCAAATAATGCTCTGCCTTGGCTACTCCAGGGGCCACCACAGGAGCCATCAGCCCATCAAAGACCCCACAGAAAGAGCACCAGGTGTGGGAACTCCAGCAATGCCATCAGAGAAATTAGATCCCTCCCCAGACTGTCCCCAGGCTATCACAGGTGACCCTCAGCTTCATGGGCCAGGCATGACACCCAGCACCATGGGTCTAAGGGAGCACTTTCCTGTAGCACCTCACAGACTGGGAGGTGTCACTGCCTAGGGACACGGGGCACAATGTGGCATGCAGGGAAGGAGCATCCTGAGATTGCACAAAACCTATCACAGGATGTTTAAGGGAGGAAGCAGGGGTGGGGAAAGGGAGGGATCCGGGACCGCTACTGGGTAGACTGAGAGTCTAAGGACAGGGGGCCTTAGTATGTGCCCCCGTGTGTGTGTTGGTGTCTGTAAGTGGGCAGACAGCAGCAGTTGGAATGGTGCTGCAGCCTCAGGGCTCGTATGCCCAGGTGCCAACAGCTGGATTGCAGGGAGCAGCTGCCAGGCAGACTGAGGGTCTGATCCCAGCTGATTGCTGAAGAGAGCCACATGGCATATATGTGTATATATATATATTGCCACTGGCAGACCTTCACCCTAAACAGCCAAAGTTGGGGAACAGGATGAGGCCATGGGTGCTGTTTGAACTTCTGTGAGTGCTGAGTATGTGTCTGTGCCGGTCTGCGTGGCTGGCCACGTGTATATGTTCATGTTTGGGCTCTATAGAGGTGTTTGTGTGCATACCTATTGGGAACACAAGCCTAGCCTCACTACTGGTTGCACCCGAGGGCACAGAGATGCAGCAGCCTCCCCTCTGCTGAGCTACTGGATTTGGCAAGCCTAACTAATGACCATGAATCGAACATGCAAAATCAAAATATTCAAAAGTTAGAAAATGTAAGAGTGTATGAACATACATGTATATCACATACTAACTGCCTCTAGACCCTTAGGTCATTCAGTACAGCAATGGCTTTTTTAGAACACCTTTCATTCTTCTCATTCAATATGTAGCTCCAACTCAGAAAATGCAAAGTTACTAGCTTCTTCAAGAATCATTCTGTTAATACAGTCCTTAACAAACACCAATGAATCTGTCTGGTAGCCTTGCCAGATTAGGAAGTTCGAGTCTACGATGCACTTCAGACTTGTTATACAAACGCAAAAGCTGCCACTCATAACTGCATTTATTACAATTTGAAGATACGTTTTATTTTTCACAAGTGCAGAAGAACTCAGAGGTCCTGGAACCTAAATTACTCATTTTCAACTAATGAATTTAGTATATGCCACCCCGCATATTACCCTTATCTGCAGACTCACTGGTCACAACTTAGCGAGGAGACAGGGGTGACCTCAGTCGCTAATTCGGAAGCAATTCAAATGACTGAGGCTGCTTCTTCGATGGGAAGAAGGAAAAAGCTGAACACAGAAACTTCTACTTTCCACAAAGATAATTGACTGGAGACCAGCCTCATACATGAGTTATTAATACATTATTATTATGCACATGCTAGAAAATGAGGCAAAAATGTTAGTAGCAAATTTGTTAAAGCAGTCAATTAATTTTAGGGAGCCAAGCTGTAGCAGGCATGTCACATACTTCTAGCACCCCAGAATTCACAGCAGCCTTCCAGGCTTTTTGGGCTGTTGGCATTGGTGTCCTCACTTCCAAAAACCAATCCTCACATGGCTACTAAAGAGCACAAAGTAGTCAACTCTAAACATATTGTTTTAAATGATCTGCATGTGAATTTTATGCCAGATATCAGGACAACTCTCATTTTCCCCAGTCAGCACCTGGTTCCCTCACAGCCAAGCACCTGGAAGAGCAAAAGAAAAGCCCTGCCACTTCAGACCAGTGATCTGTCTCGCATCTAACCTCTCTGATGCTGCCTTATACTAGACACCTAAACTGACCTGGTTTTGTCTTTCACTCCATTTTACTCAGGCACACCACAGCCCTACCTACCCAAGCCTCTCTCACCCTGGATCTTTCCTTCACTACCACTTCTCTCCTACCAACTGCTCCGTACCCTGGCTTCTGCATTTCTTCTCAGTAGCTACCACCATTTACCCTAAGCTTTTCTTCAACTGGCTAGCTCTTGGGGTCCTGCTGCCAAAATCCACACAACTATTTTTATTGTCTACTAAGATTGGGAGCAGAATCTTCAAAATAGCACAAGCCAATGTTAGACATTTTTACAAATCCTGGAGTTATATGAAAAAAAGTGTTGGAATCTACAATTCCAGATTATGAGTATTTGTTATCATCTGAATTCTATAGCCTAAGTCTAAGTCCAAGGGCTATGTAGCAACTTTATATAAATATCATATTTAAAATCCCTATGCATTGAACAATGGAGGTTTTATTTACTTCAGGGAAGAAAGACAAGTTTTCATAGAATGGTTTCAGTTGGAAGGGACCTTAAAGATCATCGAGTTCCAAACACCTCCCACCAGACCAGGTTACTCGAAGCCCCATCCAGCCTGGCCTTGAACCCCTCCAGGGATGGGGCAGCCACAGCTTCTTGGGGCAGCCTGTTTCAGTGCCTCACCACCCTCACAGGAAAGAATTTCCTCCTGATATCTAAGCTAAATCTGTTTCAATAACACACTGCACTGAAACTAAGGAGAAGGAGACATGCTGATCTATCTCAGTAAGTGGGACTCTGAGTAAATGGCTTACATAAGAAAGAAGAGATAGATAAATTCTCTGAGTTACATTAGATAGAATATCAACCAATATGACCCCAGTGGGTTCTTCTGGCCACTGAAATATTAATATTAATTAACAGACTTGCCTGTAAATTCTTAAATAGAATTTTGCATGCCACACTTTCCTTACATTGCATGGGAAGTGCAGTGGAGTCTGACAGGGTAAAGAGCTCTAAGATACCATCCTCCTGTTGCCCAGGACCAGGTGCTATTGCTTACACATGGTAGAATTCCACACCCATTTTGCACAGGTGAATCACAGAATCAAAAAATTATTTAAAGAGACCTTCAGGGCTCATCTAGTCCACACACCCCACCCCACCCCCCCAAAAAAAAAGCTAAAAGTTACTAAGTGAAAGCTAAAGTTACTAAGGAACCAAGAGATAAAAAACACATTTGGTCTTTTCTAGACATGCAGATGTTTGCTCTGCCCAAACACCAGCCAAACTTCAGGCTAGGTCATACAGCCTATTATGTATACCTAGTATGGTATATGTACTTTAAAATAGCTTTCACAATGCTGCTACCAAAACACTATCACTATATCACCTTGAGGATGTCCTTGAGGGTAGAAAGGAGGATGTGTTTTTGGAGGACTTCAGGAACAGGTTGAAGGCTCTGATGCAAATGGCTCTGGGATTACTGAGATGGTGTCCTCCTTCCCATCTCTTGCATAACTTCTGCTCTTCCCTCTGCTCAGGATACATGGACGCAGCACAGGCTCTTAGGTAATACAGTGTAAGGAGGAGTAAAGTTCCACCAGCAAGGCTGAAGAAGAGCCCTGCTCCTTAGAAGAAACTATTATACAGGTGTGGTGGGTTGACCTTGGCTGGATGCCAGGTGCCCACCGAAGTCACTCTATCGCTCCCCCTCCTCAGACGGACAAAGGAGAGAAAATGTAATTAACGGCTGGTGGGTTGAGATAATGCCAGGGAAATCACTCAGCGATTATCATCACAGACAAAACAGACTTGACTCAGGGAAATTAGTTTAATTTATTGAGAATTAGAAATCAGAGTAGGGTAACAAGAAATAAAACCCAAATCTTAAAATGCCTTCACCCTACCCCTCCCTTCTTCTTAGGCTTAATTTCACTCCCAATTTCCTCTACGTCCTCCCCCTGAACAGTGCAGGGAGATGGGAATGGGGGTTGTGGTCAATTCATCACATTGTCTCTGCCACTCCTTCCCCCTCAGAGGGAGGACTCCTCACACTCCTCACCTGCTCCGGTGTGGGGTCCCTCCTGTGGGAGACAGTTCTCCATGAAATTTTTCAGTGTGAGCTCTTCACAGGGGCTGCAGTTATTCATTAACTGCTCAAGCATGAGTCCTTTCCATGGAGTGCATCCTTCAGGACCAGACTGCTCCAGCATGGATCCCTGTGAGGTGACAAGTCCTGCCAGCAAACCTGTTCAAGAGTGGACTTGTCTCTCTCCTCGGGGCCATAGGTCCTGCTCCAGCACAGGCTCTGACAGGGTCAAAGCCTCCTTCAGGCATCCCCCTGCTACTGTTAACCTCCACAGCCTGCAGGAGGACAGCCTGCCTCACCACAGTCTTTACCAGGGGCTGAAGGGGAATCTCTGTTCCAGTGCCTGAAGCACCTTCTCCCCCTCCTTATTCACCAACCTTGGTGTCTACAAAGTTGTTTCTTTTGCTCCTCTCTGGCTGTAACTGTGCATTTTTTTTCCCTTCTTACATACACAGAGGAGCTACCACCGTCGTTGGCTGGCTCAGCCTCAGCCTTGGAGCCGACTGGCAATGACTCTATCGCACACAGGGGAAGAAGCTTCTCACAGCAACCACCCCTGTATCCCCAAAGCTACCAAAGCCCTGCCATGCAAAACCAATGCAACAGCCCAATTACAAAGTGCAAAGCCATGGCAACCCATCTCTCAGCTCTGTTTATTAACTAGACTTCAGTTTAGGACTCGTGGAGAGGCTGCAGAAGTAAGCCTGCTACATGAAACTCCGGGTTTGATCTTTTTTTATATATATATATATATATATGTGTGTACATATAACACCATCAGAGTTACCACACTGACCAGTACTCCTAGGACAGTCTTTGATGTACTATTTTCACCCTAAAATTATCTGCAAGTCGAGTCTTGCTCAAGTCTTCAGCCCATCCTTTTCTAGTTACAGCCCTGGGAACTATCCTGTTCCTAGCGCGTTGCAGAAAAGAGACAAGCAAAAATTTGATTTGAGGTGGAGATAGTGATTCTGACCCCAACCTGATGTTGAGGTATCCATTTAAAATGCACACATCTGAAAGCTATGTATTTCCCTTTCCTACGTGCACTACACTACTACCCAACAAGAAGGAATTACTTGTCTGCAACTTTTTCAGCACAATCTTGACTACACATTCCTTCATTACCTGAAATTATTTGAAGAAAGGGTCTCAGGCATTATTATACTTAAAACGTCCTCCACCACCTGAAAACATTACTGTAAAGGTTTATTTCATATTGCCTATGTCCTTGAGCAATAACTTCTCAAAGACGTGCATTTAACTATCATTCCCCTACCTTGAGATTCTGCTTAACGAGGCCTACCTTAAACTGGCTCAACTCCCAGGGCTTTTTGCCAGTCCTCTCCATAGCCCAAGTTTTCTTCTGTACCTGCCAAAAGGTAGATTTAATCATGCATAATAATTATTCTGTCTTTAATAACAAAGACTTGTATATAACACTAGATTTAGATGGGTATCTATCTTTAAGGCTATTTAAAGATATTAGTTTTTAATACACCAAAGACCCTTCTGACAGTGAGGGTGATACAAATCTGGCTGTGACACAGGGTACAGAGTGGATTTCCTATCAGCCTGGATTTTTGTTCCCCATCTTCCCCATCCTTTCCACAGCGAGACACAGGTGTATTCAAAGGACTAAATGCTAATTGTGTCCAAGCTTACATTACACTCTTCAGATGGCTTTGGTGGAACAAAAGACCATCACAGAGAGAGGCTGCTGCACAGTGTGCACATACCCAGGGATAACATTCTTTGAGAATGGCCAACTTTTAAAGCCTTGTTCCTCCTTCTGTGTATGGCTAAACATACTCGGGGATAAAGAGGAAGTGACTTTGACATGTGAAATCTGAGTTCTTGCTTTCATTTCCCCTTGTCCACATTTTTTTTTCCAGCAACACTGTAACTCCTATTCCAATGCTTTTTTTTCTGAATACGTTGCTAAATGGCTCTCTCCTGTCAATAAAAGATGCCAAAAATACTCTCTCTGGCCATGAAGTAATAGACGCTATCCACAAAAAGTGTCCATTAACAGCTTACTTGATCTTTTTCTGTTTCACTCTATGCCTGATAAGAGTGGACAGTACATAACTTAAAAAAAGGAATATAAGGTCTGTGTCCCTCTCAAAGTCCAGTGACACCCCTCTTCCTTTCTTTCCTCTTCCTCCCCACTGATGATGATCAGAGATATCCTTCCTGCTCACCAGCAGGTGTTCTTCCTGCCTTACCAAGGATCCCTTCTGAGTTCATTGATGAGACAGTAAAAGAGTTAGGTCCTAGTAATCAACAATCATCCATCCAGCAGGCAGTCCTGGAGATGCACCTCTCCGCTCAACTGGAACAATCTGATGACAGAAATGTGCTGATGCAAATCAGCGGTGTGCAAGCCAAGCACCTGGTACAACGCACGTACAGTTGAGAGACTGGTTTGGATGGTCTTCCTCATCCGTGTTATCACACCCAATAACAATCAAACCAATGCCTAGGGGAGAGCATCCTTGAAGCTCTGGAGCAGAAAAGTCCTCTGAAAATCCTGAGAATCCGTGAGAATCCAAGAGATTTCCAAAGCACAATTCTGTTCACAGTCACCCCTCCCAGCGCGGGGCCGGACTGTTCACCCCCATTTTACGACAAGGCTCAGCTACCCCTATAATCTTTTTGTCAAGATCCCTGACTCATTACGTTAATCAGTCGCGTGCTCATCCCCTTCCTTCCTGCCCCGATCCAAACCCTGCCAAGTCAGTCTCTACTGGTAATTTCTCTCCGATGCTCATCACCGATGCCCGCGGCGCCAGGGAAGGGAACGTGTTCGGCGCTTTGCTTTCAAGTGCCACCATGCAGGGAAGGGGAAACCCGCTGGCTCGCCCCCCCGCTCCCTCCAGCCTCCCAGCGGCGCGACGGGGCGGGCCGGCTCCGCACCAGCTGCGCCACGGCGGGAGGCGACGGCACCGGAGGGCTGCCCGTGCGCCGCCGGCCCGGGAAGGGTGGGGGGGAACCGGAGGGAGAAGCCCCTCCTCCCCACCGCCCTCCGCCGCTCCTGCCGCCACAGGCCCCTCCTCCCCCGCCCTCCCCGCCCGCCGCACACATGTGCCCGCACCCAGCGGCGGGACGCGCCGTCGGGGCGGGCGGGCGCCGCCGCCGCCGCCTCCCCGGCACCGCGCACCGCCACAGCAGCGCAGCGCGACTGCACGGCGCCGGGCATCCCTCGGGCACCGAGAGCCGGTGACCGGGCTGAAGCCGCCGCTCGCCATGGCCGTCGCCTACCTGCTGGGCAACGGCTCCGCGCCGCTCCTGGCGGGCGCCCTGGAGGTCCCCTTCGCCGCCAACGCCTCCGCCGCCGCCTGCCGCCCCGCCGCGCCACCCTGCGCGGCCGCACCTCAGGGCGCTTGGGGCAACGCCTCGGCGGCGGCGGCGGCGGCTGCTGCGGGCTGGAACCGCTCCGATCCCTGCGGCGGCGGCGCCAACGGCAGCGCGGGCGGCGGCGGCCCCTGCGCACCCACGGGCGGCGGCCCCTCCGTGGTGACGGCCATCGCCATCATGGCCATCTACTCCGTGGTATGCGTCGTGGGGCTCTTCGGCAACTTCTTGGTCATGTATGTCATCGTCAGGTGAGTGCCGGCCCGCCCCGCCCGGCCCTGCCCTGTCCCGTCCCGTCCCGCAGTCCCCGGACGCTGCCGTCGGGGCGGACGCCCCACCGGCGGGGAGGCGGGCTGCGGGCCGGTGGCCCGACGGGGGATGCTGCCGTCCCTCTCCGGCAGGCAGCGTGGGGAGAACCGCGCCGAGGGATGGGGGCGTGAGGGTGGGGGGGACGGAGGGGCTCCTGCCCCCCGCGGGGAAAGAAAGAGCAGGAGGAGGCTTTTGAGAAAGCGCCGGAGCAGGTGATTGGGGGAGAGAAACTTGCCGTGGGGCCGTGAGGAGCGGCCGGGCTGGGCGCTCCGTCTGCAACCGCGACAGGTCCGGGGATGCTCTACCGACCCCCCCGGTGCTGCGGCAGCTCTGCGAGCTGCTGCTCCGGCCGACGAGGCTCGAATCTGGCACCTGCCCGCTGGGGTGGGAGGATTTAAAGGGACTTTGGACGCTGCATGGGAGCGTGGGGGGGTGTAGGCGCACCCGGACACCCGGCACAACAGCCTCACGCCTCGCCCCCCACCTCTCCCCAAGCGCACAAGCGAAGCGTAAACGGCATCGCGGCAAGAATCGTCTCTCTGCCCGGACTGGTATATCCTCCGCCTCAAGTCTTGATGTATATGTTTATATGCGTATACATTTCGAGCTGTAGATACACATACACACGGATACACGTGTACAAATGCGCCAGGATGGCGGCCGCTGCCCGTAACCCCGGCTGCGCTGCAGCGCTTCGCAGCTTTCCCTCCCGCAAACACGCCCGCGCTGTTACCGGGCGCTCCCCACCGTGCCTTTCACGCCCGAGAAATCCCATGTCCGTCAGTCGGCGGCAGGCGAGCGAGATTAAACGGGCTTCCGTGGGGGAACACCGCCACCTCCCGGGAGCGCTGCGGCGGGACGGGACGGGACGGGACAGACCCAGCGGCTCTTCTTTCGTGGCTGCTCGTCGTTTCCGAATCAAGCAGCCGCTGAGCCTCGCAGAGCCCAGAGGGCCACCCTGAAGGGCGGGGGGGGGGGGAAGCTTTCCCAGCACTTCCAGTTTCCCCAGGTCTAGAAAGCATCCCTTTTCCCTTTGAACACCGTGTTTCCCAAGAAGTCGGGGGAGCAGCCGTCGGGCAGGGGTGCCGTGGCTGCAGGGACTGGCAGGAGGAGAGGTTGGAGGCCAGTGGCACCGGGGTGGCTTCGCGGTGGGTGCCGTACTGACAGTGGTAGCCACCAAAAGCCGAGGGTGAGGTCAAGGCAGGGTGCTGCAGCACGGGGGAGGATGATTCCTTCAGCACGTATTGGGGATGTCCCTGCAAAGCCCGTGCAGCTCATAGACCTCATGGGAACACAAGTAATATGCATGGTTAGTGGTTCAAACTGCACCAAGTTCAGAAACTAAGGTGGTTTTAACGATACTTTAGATGCTTCCTTTAAAACGCGCAGAGGTAGGGAGATTATCTTCTGCCCTGTGGTTTGGTCAGTCCAAGATGCAGGCTATCTACATGAAGATACAGTTGCAGAAAGGCTTCTGAATAGGGGCATGACTGCAGTTGGTCGAGCAAGTGTTTGAATACATTCCTCTGGGAGAAAAAACAGATGCACAGTGTAACAGAGCCAGGATGACTGTCAGCAGAGAAATATGCCACGGGTTTTCGCTGAAATTATATATTTATACTAGGCATAGCCCATGCTAGGTTTGTATTTCCTACATTAATTAATTGGATTACACTTGCACCAGAAAGCCAAATGGAATGAGGCACTTGCATTTAGATTTCTATCTAAAGAGAGCATCTCTCCCTGAGATTACATCTTAAAAACAAAAGCCAGAAACAATAGGAGAAAGCAAAAATATAATTTCATTTTACAGAGGAAAACACAAATCAATTAAATGGCTTCTCCAAAACCTTCCAGGAATTCTATGGCAAAGGCAGGGGATGGAACCTGGGTCTCCAGTGCAAGAACAGTTTTCAGTATGACAGAGTTCCTTCCCAATTAATATCATGCAGCTGTTTATCAATTTGGGATAAAAGAGTATTTGCATGTTAATGGTTGAACAGGATCTGTGGTTTAAGCAACAAAAAATGCATTTCCTTTCTGTGTTTCTCTATAGGTTTAGTATACCTGGACAGCAATAGGGAACTTTTTTTTTTTTATTTCCAGTTGCAAACTGTACTAACACTACAGTATTTCGCATCATATAATATGCATATATGAAATAGTGAGCATATGCACTTACGTTCATGTATCCTTGGATCCAGCTCAGACAGGAGGCAAAACTTTCACTGAATTTAATTTGGCATCGTATAAAGCTCCACTTCTTTATCTACCTTTCACCCCATGCCAGCTCAAGAGGAACAAAATATTGAAGTTTGCATTAATTCTCAGAATTGGGACTACTAGACATAAGATTTTAAAATTATATTGGTAGCTAGATTGCCTTGAAAATACTAGGATTTGGGAGGTAAGTGCTTAGATATTTGTAACTCTGTCCCTACTCTACCCTTCAGAATCCAGCCCCAGTGAAAGCAACAGTGACTTTGCATCCAGTGTGCTGGATGCAAATATCTCATGTTCAGATTCTTTGTAAATATTTTTTAATAATGATTATATTATTCTTATAAACATTGTTATTCTTACAACTTTTCCACATGATGCAGATCCATGGGTTTTGAGCCAGAGCCGTTCAAGTGCTTGCCTGATGTGGCACTGTCACTATCAGTCCACGATGCTACCCTGTTATCCCAGATGGGGAAAACAGAATGCAGACATCTCCAACAAGGAGATGGAAATGTATTGTCATTATTGATACAAAACTCAGGCTCTTCTTGCAAAGCAGTTCCATGGATTTCCAATTTCTGTACCTGTTACTTTATTATTAATGCATTCTTATCCTCTGTCCTCATTCTCACAAATGGTTCTTGTTCCGATGAATACTCTCATGCTTGAATTAATATTTACATTATATCTGTAGTGTTTGAGGCTGAACCTCATGTTACTAACACTGAGATGCTTCCTTTGTCAAGTACAAAAAATGTCTTATGAGTGACAGCAGTAATAATCAGGTTTTACTGCCAGCCATGAATTTCCTGTAATCCCAAAAATCTGTAGATAATTTTTATTATCTGTTTTCCTCATGTGTTTTGTGTATTTTTGTGTATTTTGTGTATTTCTGTGTATTTGTGTACATTACTGAAATGAACACAGTGTTGTTATGGCTATGTCAACAGCAAATGCTACTTCTAGCTGCTGCAGAGTACAACGAGACAGTGTACAAATAGTACCATGTGGTATTGAATTAATTTACACAGTAATCTATAGGCTTTTCCAGCTTTCTCATGAAGTCAGTGGGATTAGTCACACGTTCAAGTGGGCCCTGTGATTAAGGCAATATGCTAGAAAGCTGTAATAGATCATAGATAAAAATCTTTAGCATCGCTGGTCTGGAAGAGAGGAATAGCTCTCGGATGCCCCCGACCTCCACAGTGCTAAAGCACAGCAAGGTTTTCTGAAAAACAGGGGCTCTTCTCAGTAAGGTGACATGGAGTTATGGATGCAGTGTGAAAGAAGGCCTACAGCATCTCTCAAACCAAGAAATGCATACAATTCATTCTTTTCTTTCCTGTCCACAGCTTCCCTGCATTTGGAATTGCAGGTGTGAAAGTGTGTCCTGCCTGTTCCACTGTCTCCAAAGAAAAGGTTCCCCCCGTTGCTAACAGCTGTTACCTAAAGCCACATCAGCCTTGACCAGTCCTGTGAATTATGCACTGATAACGTTCACCAGCACGAGCCAGAGACCTGGGGACAGAACCAAGGGCAGGAACAGCACAGAATTTAATGAGCAGCATAGTGAGGGGCGGCCCTCAGCACCCTGCATTACAGAAAGGCAGGTGTCCCTCTTTCCACGATGTTTGTGATAGAAGTTTGCCAACCTCTGCTAGTGGGCAAATGTTTGACTGGCAAACTGCTCCCTTCCCTCCCCCAAGATCAGGGGAAGCAGACAGATAAAACAGCATCTATACCTTTGTATTCTCTCTTTTTTTTTTTTTTTAAATTTTGTTATGGATATGGTCAAAATTTGGCCCGAAATACATTAGCCTGCAATGTGGGGATAACCCCCTTCTCCCTGAGGGAGCAGAAGTGACTGGGGGTTAAGTAAGAGCAGCAGCTGGCTCTGCAGCCCCACGGTCCCTGTGCCACCCTGTGCCTGCTCCCAGCCAGCTCTTGCCCATGGGCCAGCACACTTGCCCCAGGAGGGAAGACCACCCTGCTCTGCTAGAGGCTCTTCTGGGCAGAAAACATCCCCTCTCACTCAGTTTCTCTTGAAAAAAGCTGTTCTGATCCCTCTATATTTTTCCTCGAGTATCATTTTGGTAATGGCTCTCAAGAAAAATAATGTTAAGCACTTCCTGATCATTTTTTTTTCATTTCCTCATAAAAATAAGTCAAATTGTACCAACTTTTCATGTCTTCAGTAAAATTAGAAAATATTGTGAGCACATATTGTTTATATTATATTATGTAATTATTAGCAAGCTAATGACTAATTAGCTAAATGAACTAACATAATCCTGAAGTACTGCTTTATTTTAATTTGATTTACAGTATTTTTTTATAAATCATCAGGCATAGCTTCTGCTGACCGCTGTTGATAAGCTTTCAGATATTTTTTTTTTTGAGTTCAAAAGGTGACATAGTCACAAAAATCTTAAATGTAACGTGATATAAGACCAAATGTCTCAGAATCATAGGGTAGCTTACTAACCTCTTTTCCAGCCATAGGCAGCATCTGGTGTTTAGTCAAAGAGCGGAAGATAAAGGAGCATCACTGTGAGAGTCATTCTAACAGTCTGTTAGACTGCAGAGGGACTTTCTGAGCTGCAGTTTGCATCAGCATTTTATTCGATAGCTTTTTGTGGACATTCTTACCACCAGTAGTCCAAAAAAAAATTCAGAATCAAAAATAATGTTGGAAATAAAAAGTTATAAATATTTCCATGTCTAAACAAAGCTGGTTTGAAACGAACGTTCTCTAAAGCAAAATTTCAGAGTTCTGAAACAGTTTTAAAGATTTTAAGTAAGTTGGTTATTTTTAAGCCTAAGTGTTAAGATGGGTATTATAGAGATCTTCATTAACAGACATTTATAAAAAGATATTTCATTATGATTTCAAGTGAAAATAAGTTTTCAATCCTTGATCATTATCACTATATTTTTTAAAAATCTGAATTGCTGTGATTAGACTGGTCTCATACAGAATTCTTTTTATACCTCTCTGTGCCTTCTTTGGTTTATACCATGAAGTTTGAGTTCATGGTATACTAGGTAGGGCTGCTGTCATCTTTCAAAGAGCCTGCTCCCTTTTGGAAGTTGGCTTTTAATAGTGTTCAGTAGCAAGGAGTTCCACAGCTTAGCCCAGGTGTATTAAGAAGCATTCCCATTCAGCCGTTTAATGTTAAACACTTTTAAATTTTATTTATACTTCCTTTTTAATTTGCATGATGAAAAAAGGTGAGGATGACAGACTATAGCTGTCAGTTAACTGTGAAAAACATGAAATAGCATATTTTGTCTACCTTCTCACTGAGAAGTGTTCAATTATCAGCTCTAAGATCTTGTATCTCAGATCAGGAATAAAACTTCAAAACAAAAATGTTTGTGTAAAATAGCTCACCTTCTCCTCGTTGTGTCCTATGGAGCAATCCCAGCCGAGAGAAATCTCTTAAAGGGGGAGCAGGTAGCAGCAGTTAGGAATCTTTTCCTGTTTTTCCCTTGTACCGTGCTAACCTCCAGCACTGAGATATGGTGCCTTTACAGGAAAATCATGCAAGAAGCCAGTCACCCAAAGCCTTCTCGTAAGGTGATGGTCTCAGTACCTCCCTCAGAGCCCCAGTTTCACACGCAGTCGCATCCTTGTCACACAGAGAATAAATCCATGAGTCTTAGTACTTTTCATCTGGCCTTCTCAGAACACATAACCATGCTCCTTCTTTCTGTTGTGCCTGCCTCTATCACCAGCTGCTTTCCCCATCTCCCCTGTCACAGGCATGTCTTCCTCCTCATTTATTCTCTCCAGCCCTTTTTTCTCACCTCTCTTGCTCCTTTCCAGATCACACTCAACAGCTTCGCTAGAAGATCCCAATCTCTTGCATGCAAGAGACCATACCTTGTATACTTAACATTACTTTGGTCTCTATGGCATTGCTTTGTGCCCCAAGCTACCTGTCTGATACCCTCTTACCAGGGGTGATTTCCTCTGCTGTTCCACATCACACCTTCGAGGATCTCACTTGTACTGATGGTAAAACTGTCTTCAAAGGCTTCCCTGCCAGCTTCCCTGCCAGGCTGGGGGTGAGCTGATCAGCTGAATCAGGAGGAGGGAACCAGCGCCCTGGAAACCAGAGAGAAGAGCTGCTTACTTGGCCCCCTAGAAAAATATAACCGCAGTTATCATAGACATAGTCAGTGCTTTTACTCTCAGTCACACTTCCCTAAAGGCAGAGGGGAGAAAGTTAAGTCACAGAAACCGATGTTTTTCCTTTCAGTGTCTTCCTGGCAAAGCAAAAATTTCAGCAATAAGCACCCTCTGCTGGATAATGACAGTATACTGGAGTTAGCCTTATTAACACCATTGATTTATTTCTGAGAAATGTGTTACACAATAACTGTGAAAGCAGCAACCTTTACTGGAGACCCATAGATGCCTCGGCACCAGGTAAACAGAAACTCAGCTAAAGGTGATTTAACAAACAGGCCAGATAAAGCCCTGGAATAATTTGCATATAATTTTTCCCACATTTAACTAGGCTGGAGGGGAAGGAAGTGTACCAGCAGGTGACTGTTTGGGCATTGGAGCATGTATGTTGCGTATATGTTATGGCATTTGGTTTTTATCCTTAAGTAGCTTTTGTGAGGGTAATGGGAGTTATAAGACATTGCAACACCTTAAATGCAGGTTGATACCAATATATCTATAAAGACCTATTCTCGTTGGTTCCCCTGTCCTTTTTGGAAAAAGCAGGAATGCATCACATCAGCTTTATTTTGTACTCACTCCTGCCAGGATATTAAGCATATAGATGTAATTTTTAAAGGCACGAAAATAATGAAAGATAAATAATAAAATAGTTACCTATCATGATTGCTGTGGAGTTTGTGTGTTCTGTCGGAAGTAATCTCCTTGCTCGTTAATCCTCTTTGTCACACATCAAGGAAAAGGAGCAGCCAAAACAGCTGTTTTTCCCAAAGAAAAAAGCTTATTTTGTTTTCTCTGGGAAGGGACAAATTCACTTACTCAAACTAAGCAGCAGAAAGAGGACCTCTATATGATGACTTTCGGTAGCAAAAAAAGCAGGAAAAGCCATAAAGAAAGCAGCAAGTGAGTTTTAGCCCAAAGCCCAACACAGTATTGTAATTAATTGAAAACAGGATGAGTCAGATGTCGTCCCAACTCTCTTGGTGCCACATTGTTCCCAAAAAACTCCTGCACAGGAGTCTGAAGAAAGCTGACTCTGCCTAAAAGACTCTCCCTCTCCCAAGGCTGAGGTCTGAGAGTCACTAATTGATTCTGAGAACAGGAGAAATGGCCCTAAACCGATGCTCTTCCACGAGAAGTGATGTGCTCTGCCTATTCTCCTGCCCAGGTCCTGTAAGCAAATGCTGGTGGAACTGCCTTGAGACAGCCCCCGGTGCAAGGACAGGACAAGCTGGGAAGTCAAAAATGCTAGCAAGATAACCTGAGGAAAGTAAGCTTCGGTGAAAGTCTGGATTAATTTCATTTGTGCTACAGAGGAGAATAAAGGCAAAAATGAACTTGACAGTGGGAAAAAACAAAGCATTAGGGAGAAAAGAGGTAGCAGCTGAAGCAACTACAGTCCAGCACTTCTCTGCCCTGCGTTCATATCCACATTCAGCATATACATTCAAACTGCTTTAGAAAAAGGACATCCCCTTGCTGGTGGGGAAGGCTGCTCCAGCATAACGTACATGGAGACCTTGCTGCATTCCCCACCAAGAATGAAGAACTAGGCCTTGCTATTTTAGACCTAGTAAACTCCCTCAGCGTGTCATGACTTGACACCTGAGGTGACACTTGGTGTTTGTTTTTTTCCTCTCTCTGATCAAACCACCATCACTGGTCACAGAGATGAGTGGCTGGCACGATGCTGGGAGTCAGGACATGAAGCATTAACAGGAGGAAACAACCACTGTCTTTCTTGTTCCCTTCCCCAGTTCAGCTTTTATCCTCAAACCCCCAATCAGTGCAGGAAGTAAGCGAATGTACTGGCAAATGGCACAATTTCGTTGTAACCAAGTGTGAACATTTTCTGCTATAATGTACCTGCTAGAGGATTGTTTTGATTTGTTGTTTGTTTGTTTTCCCTGAGGGCTTCTGATTTTTAAATTACATCCTTGTATACGATCTCTTTAGAAGAATATAAATCAGAAGGGCTGAGTAGATGTTAATCACAGTATTGCACCTCCAGTGTGGGTGGCCTGACCACATAATTATGTGTAAGGGTTGTACACAGATTTACGATGCTTGTACCCAGAGCTTGAATTTAATGGCTCAAGGCATAAGCAACCTGAAGTATCCCTGAATAGAAAAATAGAAACCGAAAACAGAAATCAATAGAAAAATCTTCAAGCTAATTAAGTCATATGTTCCTAGATAGGTAGGTTAGGCTCATGCAGACTTCAAAACTTGAATAGGTAACAGTCTGCCACAGCACACGTCACAGCTGTGGCTGAAATGCAGTATGGGTCTTTCACCCTGTAGAGAGCCACTGCCATGCAAAGAAATAAAAAGGTCAATGAGATAGCGTGGCCATCAGTTAAGTCTTTTATTTGAGAACTTAAGACTTTAAGCTAAGTACCTTTACATTATTTCAGTGTCAAACATATTGGATTGGCAGACAGAATAGGTTTTTTTAGGGGGGGGGAAGGTGTTCCAGACTGTCCTGAATAGGACATGATCTTTGTCAAAGTGTAAGGGCTCAGTGAAAAATGAAAGTACCTGATATCTCAGGAAAACATGCAAAAAAAAAAAAAGAAATCCCTCTTTCCTAGTGTTTTTGAGTTGCACGTACAAGATGCACCAGAACAGCAGTAGAAATAAAAGTTAATTTAAATTGGTTCAACTAGGTATACTGCACATGTTTTAATCTTCCCACCCAAGGAGACCTCAACTAATCTAATGTATGCACATAATGATTCTTCATTTGTTTAACAAGTCATTTATGCAAGAAGAACATGAATTTGAAATGCTAACCTAATCTCCTCCAGCATCAACAAGAGTTATGTCAGGTTGTCTGTATGCAAGACCTAGTTGCTGGCTGTTGTTTCTTTCAGCAGCCAAGCCGTTTTCATGAACGACTGCTTTCTGCAATGAATCTCCTGTAATTAAGCCAGTTTTTCATATATTTTGCATTGAACTAAAACACAGATCAGTTGAAGCAGGCTTTGTCTCCAAATTAGCATTCTGTGGACAAAAGCTTGCAGGCCTTTGTGTTGCTAAAAGTAGTTATTACCAATCCGCCACTGGCCAGCCCATTTCCTAAGTGCAAAAGGCTGTTTCTCCTTTCCTCCTCACCGTTCCTATTCAGATGGGGGCAGTTTTCAAATTTATTTGTAATGGTATGTGTTACTATATTCACTGGGTTAGGCACGGACCCCCTGTCTGACTTCTTTGCAGTAGCCCCGTGGTACGAGGGCATTAGAAAACTGAGCTGGTACAGAAGGGTTGAAGGGTCTGGAGGAGGGTACATTTCAACCACCCGCAAGGATGTAAACGGCTTGTCCAAGCAGCGATAGGGACAAGGCTCAGATGGCAGTACACTAACTGTATCTATTAGGCTTAGAAAAAGCGTGACGCAAACTAAAAAATGTGATTTTTTTTAAGAAAAGAAACAGCCATCATGTTACTTGTTCTTTTCAGCTATGCAAGCTGAAAGATTTTTTGGAGTTGCATATACAAGATGCACCAGAGCGGCCATTGAAATTAAAGTTAATTAAAAATTGGTTCAACTAGGCAGACTTTCTAGAGGTTATAAGGTGGAGACTAAACCATTGGACTGGGCAGGCCAGAAACAGATCTGTCTTGCAGAAATAGAAAGAGGCACAAGTGGGCTCACATCTCTCTTGTCAAATGTCTCTTGAGCTGGAAGGGAAGGTGCTCATGGCTCCTCAAGATGCTGTTATATGTTGTCTCTCTTGGTCAGTTTGGTGAACCTTTTATTTGGTTTGCAAACTACATGTGGCCCATGGGCTGCCAGTTGAAGAGGTCATTTCAAGACTTTGTATTTATCTTTGAGTAGTAGGAACTTAGTAACTAGCTGAGAAGGATTGTCATGATTTTCTGCATTGCTTTTTCTTATTCCAACCAAATCCTGGTTGAGTGGACCTCTGCAGATCAGATCTTCAAACTTTAAGTATACTTTAAAGCTTTGCTGGATTGAAGATAAAGGCAAGGCTGAGTTTACCCTACAGAATTAGACAGACACAAAGTATATCCTTACTGTTTTAAACCTCATCTATCACCTACTACCAACAAAAATTGTTTCATAAACATAGATATTTTATGACATAAAACCTGCACTTAGGAGACAGAAAGGGCATACTGGTGGGTGTGAGTATTATAATGAGCGTAATTAATTTAAATATGTATCAGGAGCCTTATGAAGCTAAATATTCATAAAAAAATTTAATCATCATGTTGCTCTGTAAGTCTTTCATTGCAAAGCTGTAATGTTGCCCAAAGCCAGCTTCTGTCTTCACTTGCAATCTTTCTCATTGTCATGCAAACTTTAATATACATAGTATTTCAGATGCTGAAATTTCAGTGCAATCTAAATGCCAGCATTCAGATTTTCATGGGTTTGCATTTAAGACCCTTTCTTTACACATCTGTTCAGTTTTAGACTCTCTGGTGGCTTTGAATGAAAGTGCAAAACCAGTATCTGTTAAAAGATAGCATTTCTAAATCCCATGCTTTTGGTATTATAAGTCATATGTGATTTTAATTACATATACAGTTCAGTCCCTCTGAAGTATTGAAATCTCATCACATACACATCTGTGTCTGGATGATGGAAATGTTTGTGCTGCTTGTTCAAATAGGTAGACTGATACCTTAGCAAAAGATATAATAACAGCTAAGATCAAGGCTTTCAAGAGCTCAATTTTGAGGGACTGTTATTTTTCATGCTGTTAAAATTACTTTTAATCAATTGCTTCAGTATTTCTTTGTTCCTACCAAAAAAGTAATCCTGGGAACACTGATAATCTACTAATTTTGAAAAATACATGTTTAACAAAATGTACCTTTTAGAAATAGTCCTTTTATAAAGTCTTGAAATATTCAATACAGAAAAAGCCAACATGCCGTAGAATTCACTAAGAGGAATACTGTAAATTTCAATAGGCTTTTGTTGATTAGGCAATTGTGGAGGAAAATACTTTCTATCACCACAAAAGCTCTGCTTCCTTTCTTTGTAAGAACAGAGTGATTAGAAATATAAAGACTGCAGAGTACATCAAGCGAGATCCTTCACTAATAGCCTATAGAGCCCATTAAACAAAATAAGTCTGAGAACTTTTACGCTTAAACTGGTAATGAAAGCAAGATAGCAAAGCCAAAAAATGTGTAGCACTTAAGTGGGATTAACACCCATGCCAGTCCCGGTGAAGAAGCTGTATTCCATTTATTCAGAGCTTTTCTCTGCCCATTCTCTGGCATGCTGGCCTGAGAGTCAATTACAGATTGGTTGATGCATTTATTATTTTCCTGTATTAAGCATTGCCTTAAAATCATCAGAGTGACTTTAATTACTGATGAAAAAGAAATCATTATCATCTGATGATGTGCTCTGCAGACAGAATTGTGCCAGAATCATGTGTAATGGCAGCAGCACTGAGCAGCACCTCTAAGCATGATTTCTTGCCCAGCCATAACGACAGTGAGAAGACAATCACCTCAGAGATGAGTAGGGATCAGCAGCACAACTAAATCTCCAGGTTAACTCTCTGGACACAATTATGGCTAGTCCTGGGTCTGTTGTCAGACCTATGGAAAAGACATTCCTTTTTAACAAACAGGAGACGTGGCAGAAGGAGGGCTTAGTACAATATTTTCATCCTTGGTAATAGTAAAGTCATTATAAAGATGTTGCTATTTTCATTCTGTTCTGCAAGATTCTACAGTAAATTACCCAGAAAATATTTTCTTCTCCCTTCAAACTGTTTTTCAAGCTGCGGCTTATTATGTTCCTCTCCCATACTTCAATCCTGTACATTTTTTTCTAAATAATTCCCAGGAGAGAGAGGCATGAATGCTTGCAGCATCTACCTCTTCCTAAGCTAGTGTTACAATCTGTTCGATGGATGTAAAATTTTTTTAGGGTACTTTCAGAATGCAGGTTTTGTTTAAAGCTTCAAAGTATCATACCCAGACCATAGTTTCTCAAGACATCAGTCAAGAAAGAGCTTGGAAATCTTAAAAAACACCCTAAACTGCAATTAGGGCTGCTAGTGGCTCCTCACGCATAATGCTAGAAAATGAGAGAACAAAGGCAGGGCAAGCTTCTTCAGATTTTCATCATAAAAACTATCTAGATACATTCAGCATGAAGTCTAAATTTCTCCAGACCCTACCAAAAAAGTTCTGAATATGTGTTCCCTACACAGGCCTGCCACCATTTTTTTGCAGCTGACTCATGTTCTGAAGAGATCAGAGACAAAAAACTGTGAAAGCCTGTATTTTACACTTTGCCTTACCCAGCAGGTTGCCCGAAATATCTTTTTAAATGATCTATTCCTCTTGCACATCATTCCATAATTTGTAAGATGTTTGATCAAACATTGTACTTGTTACTTTGCAGAAACAGAAGGGAGTTTTATCAAAAGAGCAAGCCATCTGTCCCCCCAAAAACCTTGGCAGCAAGTAGGGGCAGCAGGGCAGCGTAGCCAGGAACATAACTTAGAGTGAAACAGTCATTTTACCACTGCAAAAGTGTAGCATCCTCATCAACATTAGGTGTCAAGTGCTGCTCAGGTGACACAAGGACTTGAAATTGTAAAGGCTCTTCACAAAAGTTGTTAAATTTAAGGAGGAATTTGGATTCTACCTTTAGCAATGCAAACACAAAACAACAAAAAAACACCTCCCCCTGCTCAGCTGTGATTGTAAATATTCAAAATTCAAAAAGTGGGATGTGGGTAGTTAGTGGCATGGACTTAGCAAGAGGGAGGGAGGTACAAAGGAGTTTGAAGACCCTCCTGCTGAAACAGGCACCGTGGCGCAGAGCGGGCATTCCTACCTCAGACAACAGGGCTGCAGCATCCACAGGGGTGGTGGTTCTGTGGATGTGCTCAGTGCATCTGGTTAATGGCATCTGGGTAATAGTATCTGTCTCCTCATTTAGTTGGAAGAACCATCTGTCCAACTTGGTTAGGACATTAAGATTAGTAAAACAATGTAAAAACCATCATTACAAATTATTTTAGAATTCTATAATTATAAACAAATGAGAAACTCTTAAAAGTCTACATTTTTAGACACAGCAAATTTGACAATTACACTAATGTTTTAGGTACTTATTCCCTAAGGAATTATATCATTAATACTCCACAATCTACAAATGAGTTCCCCATTTCTGTAGACCACAGTTCTGACACTTGACGTGACATCAGCAGATGCAGAAAAATCTGTCTATTCAATACAGGGTCTGATATGTACAAATACAATTTATTCAAATAATTTCTCAGTTCTTTAGCATCCATAATATTATTTTTTCTACGTGGATCCTTTCTCTCTGTAAAAGTTAAGTTAATCTTTTCTTTCTCACACCATTTAACTCACGTCTCACTGAACTGCCAAGATTATTTAGATAAACCTTAGCAAGGTCATTTGGTTAAAAGCAGAAAATATCTTTTATAGTATCAAGCCCATTATTTCACAGGAGTTTCTTACGCGTGATGCACTGGACTCCGTTTTGTTTAGCATTGTCAGTTGTGGTCATTCACATGCTTTGCTGATTTTTTTCTAGGTACACGAAAATGAAGACTGCCACCAATATCTATATTTTCAATCTTGCATTGGCAGATGCTCTAGCAACAAGCACTCTGCCATTCCAGAGCGTGAATTACTTGATGGGAACGTGGCCATTTGGTACAATCCTCTGTAAGATTGTTATCTCCATAGACTACTACAACATGTTCACCAGTATCTTCACACTCTGCACCATGAGTGTGGATCGCTACGTAGCTGTTTGCCACCCAGTTAAGGCCCTTGATTTCCGAACCCCTAGAAATGCCAAAATTGTCAATGTCTGCAACTGGATTCTTTCTTCTGCCATTGGCCTGCCGGTTATGTTCATGGCAACTACTAAATACAGGCATGGTAAGTCTGACTTTCATTCCTAAGTTGAATATTTCGATGTTTAAACTCCTTTCTGCATTGTTTCGCTTTATTGTAGTGAAATTTTATAAATTAATACTTTATTGTATTGTTAACTTCTGACCTCCAGCCTGGATAAAGCAGGCGTCAGTGCAAATGGAGCCCCTCAACAGTTTTGTGTCTGGCTGTAGTTGTCTGGGCACAGAACTGCACATGGTCTGTCTTTTACAACAGGCAGCTCCAGCTCCGTCTGTGGATTCATGCAAGTTCCTCTGTCCCACACAGTGTTTGGAAAAGTACCTATGTCTGCCTGCCTTCTGCTGTGGGGTGGCTATGCACTCCTCTATAGCACCGAAGTCTGTGCTTTACCTATGGTATTCCCACAGAAGTTGGCAGCTGTAGGTATTTTCTACCTAGTCTGGCAGGACATGATACAGATCAGAGAGCGTGTTCTGGATGACAGAATCATAGAATAGTTGTGGGTGGAAGGGACCTTAAAAGGTCGTCATCAACTAGATCAGGTTGTTCAGAGCCCCATCCAACCTGACCTGGAATGTTTCCTGAGATGGGACATCTACCACCTCTCTGGGCAACCCATTCCAGAGTTTTGTCACCTCATCACTGGCACTCAAAGACCTTCCATGAAGCAACAGCATCTCAACATAAATCCAAACCCTCCATGGTGCACAGTTAATGAGGGTCATGTCATCAACTTCCCCAGTGCCCAAACTCTCAGCAGATAAGGTGGTTAAACCATCTCTTTTTCTTTTTTTTTTTTTGCCAGATTTTATACTGAAAGTGAAAATGAGTCAAAGTTTAAGCATTTTCTTGGACTTTTTCTTGTCCAATATACACACAATTTCAAGCCATAAAATGCAAAAGAGAACACATCACTTTGGTTTTGTTTCTCTAACTCATGATTCATTATGTTTTGCAGCACTGTGTCCTATCAATATTTGTGCCACTGACAGGTCACAGATTGTTTCAGTTTACACATTTACTTAGTAAATCTTAATGCATTTGCATATTTAACAAAAAAGGTTTGAAGAAAAACAAATTAAAAACTCACCCACCTGTTCTTCTCTGCTGTTTTCTTTCTTTCTCTAGGCTCCATTGACTGCACACTTACATTCTCCCATCCTGCTTGGTACTGGGAAAACCTCCTGAAAATCTGCGTGTTCATCTTTGCCTTCATCATGCCAGTCCTGATAATTACCGTGTGCTATGGGCTGATGATTTTACGCCTAAAGAGTGTTCGCATGTTATCTGGCTCCAAAGAGAAGGACAGGAACCTGCGGAGAATCACGAGGATGGTTCTTGTAGTGGTGGCAGTGTTTATCGTCTGCTGGACTCCCATCCACATTTATGTCATCGTTAAAGCCCTGGTCAACATTCCAGAAACTACTTTCCAGACTGTCTCCTGGCATTTCTGTATTGCTTTAGGGTATACAAATAGCTGCCTTAATCCAGTCCTTTACGCATTTCTAGATGAGAATTTCAAAAGGTGTTTCAGAGAGTTCTGCATCCCCACTTCCTCAACCATTGAGCAGCAAAACTCCACCCGAGTCCGACAAAACACTCGTGACCATGCTTCCACTGCCAACACTGTGGACAGGACTAACCATCAGGTATGACTAGCGGTGGAGATGTCATCTCTGGATCCAGGCCTCCCACTTGGAGATGACATGTATTCTGAAGTTACGGTTTATACTGATTTGTAGCTATCTGAAGGTCTAAACACCTTCAGATGTTATATTTTAAACTGGTGTATGCATACATAGAGACCCCAGTGCTGTGTGCCGCTAGTTGTTCTGTCCTCCAGTTGATGCTCAGAAGCTGAGGGCTTTCAGAGGTACCTTGTATGACTGGGTCCAACATGCATGCATCTACACAGCACTCAAAGCAGTCTTTCCTTTGCAGGATTGTTTACGATAGGCAACTGCTCTAAAACTGGCTGGAGAATAATCACAGATTTCTCTATTCATATTCCTTGTCTGCTGAGGGAGACAGGAGTGGACAGAATCTTCCTGTCCCATTCCAACAGTGAATAAAAAAGAAAAGAAATTGTGCTTGGACACTTTTTGTTGATGTACAAAGGCAGCCTACCTGGCTTGTTTGTCCTGTAAGACACACAAGAAGTAGAGAAAGGCTTGTATACATGCAGTTCTAGTAGCAGATCATTGTCTGTATTGGCTACAGTGGGTTTTGAGATATACATACACATGTAAATATATATACACACATGTGAATAGAATAGAATAGAATAGAATAGAATAGAATAGAATAGAATAGAATAGTTCAGTTGGAAGGGACCTACAACAACCATCTAATCCAACCTTTAAAGACTATTTTGCCATTTTTGCTATTTAAGGTATACTGAGAACATGCCTTTTCCATGTAGAAAAAGCCTTTGAGAAGTAGGGATTTTATGGCAGAGCAGATACCAAGAGAAACAGATGTTTGGTTTTTTTTATTCAGGCTAGTTTTGCTTAGCTTTCACAAAGAAAGTTACATCTTCAACATCCATGTCCCAGTGATTAGTCCTGAGAATTTCCAATGCACACCCCTCAGTTAACATCAAGCAAAATATGGAGGCAAATCTTAACATTCATGGAAACAACTCATGCACAGCAAAAGCGGTAGAAAATGTTTGAGTTGCCTCTAATTCATGAAAAAGAAGAGCAAAAGGCACAAGCCTAGTTTGTTCCTTGACACACCACCTTTCAGCAATATACTTAGGCTGCTCCTGCACCAGCGTCTCACTGCTGCCACTTCAGCCACAAGCTAGCTGCCTCCTCGAGGTGCAGGCAACAACAGCTTCTTGTGAAAACAATGGCATACCTGTCACTCAGCTGCTGCCAGAAAACCCACATCAGAACATTGTCGTCTCCAAACAGACAGAATATTCATTGCTGGAGAAAAGGGGAGGGAGCAGGCTAAAGGGAGAAGGGGAAGCTTTATTAAGCATCCACAGTTGGTGTCGTAGTTCACCAGTATCTGCCTCATACATGTCAAACTGTGGCCTGTGAAACCAGTTAGTACCTGCTCAGTCTTACGCACACTTTGGTGGTGGAGCAGAACTGCCAAAATTGGCAGAGGCGCATACATCTGTATGTTCGTACATATGTGTAGCACTTAACGAGATATGCTAAAAATTTATTAGACAGATTCATCTGTTAATAATGAATTTGTAAACCTCAGTGGAGTCATTTACGTGCATGTGTCTGACAACAGGATTGTTTCTATATGTAGTAGTATAATTCCAGCTTTTTACAGTGCAGTGTGTATGCACACATTTTCTACATTTAATTATGCTTCTATATAATATTTGTAGGAGAGCTGTAGCCTTCTAAACTTCTACCCTCAGCAAAGATTAATGTGGTACTTACTGCCCAGACGCTGAATGAAGTAAAGTCTATTTCCCTCGGCACTGAGCAAACACAGAATAGAAGGTGATCCTTCCCACAAAGATTTTTCAACCTACACCAACAAGGGAGAGAGCCAGCTGAGGCAGAGATAGACCAAGCAAGTGAAGTGAGATTTATTGTGGTAATAAGGAGGAAGCTAGTCTCATAGTTGGGTTCTTTGTTGGTTGTTTTGGGGTGGTGGTTGTTTTGGGTTTTGTTTTTTTTATTTAGGGAATAGTGATGGAATTAGTTAAGTGATAAAGCATATGTAAAGAGGAGTGAAGGGGAAGACACTGAAGGAAAAGGGAGGTGAGAGGAAGAGGGTGGAGGAGAAAGGGGAACATCAGGAATGAGGTCCAAGTGAGGTAGTAAGGAAGGAAAACTGAAGCAAAGAGCCAATATGCACAGAACAAAAAAGGTGTATGCAGAGCTGTAAGAAATTGTGTGGCCGCACAGCTTTGTCTACTTGTGTAGCTCATAGTAGTAACTTGCCATCAGTTTTCCCCAGGGCTACAGAGAAGAAGACAACCCTTGGAAGCTCATACTCTCATAGATGAGTGGAGAGGTCTCTTTGCATCGTCTGGTATTTGAAAGAATTTGATGTGACCATAAATGGGCCCAATTTCACCTCCCTCACCACCATCCCTGCAATCCTTGCTTCAGCAGCTGCTGGTTTATTTCTGCCAGATGTGCTCGCTGGATGCTGACCTCAGCCTTCTCACTCCTGCACTCCCTGGAGTGTGGCACCACAGCCATCAGGTGCAGTCTTTCTCACTCTCCACAAAGTCTATAGAATACATTGACAACAAGGCATGTTTAAACTTCAATATTAAACTACCTTCTTTTCTTTCTTCTCCAGAAAACCTTTCAGTAAAAGACATTTTTGTTGTCTGCTACTATCAGAATGACAGGCAGTGTTGTAGGACTAATCTACACTAAGAAAGTTCTCTGGGGTACTACTTACAAGTGTAACATCTAATTATTTTTTTGTTGTTGTTCTTTTCAAACAGAGAAAACCCTAGAGTAAATGCAGGTTTTGCCTTCAGAAAAGAAAAACAAAAGCAAAAATAAAGAAAAGAAACCCAACCAAAAAAGTCCTGTTTGCTCAAACAGTGAATTTTAGTAAATATTATTGACAGGGCATTCTTTTCACTTTTCAGTACAAGAAAGTCTAGCTATTATATCTGTAATGATCTAAATATACTGACAAGCCCTTTCTTGTATAGAGAAGGCCTTGGAGAGCATTTGGTATGAATTCTAATTGCCAGGCTGTATAGTACTCAGTGCAGTCCAAGTAATTTTCAGAGAAACAGATGTTCTACAAGTTGCTTTTTTGCCAAGTGAGAATTCTTTACTCCTGCTAAAGTTAATGAGAACTGCAAGCACTCAGTTGCTCAACAGCTTAGGGCCTCACAGTCTTAAAAATAAGCAGTCACTGGAAGGAAGAGCTGTGGTTTATATCAGTGCAAAAGCAGTAACAGAAAACATTACAAATATTCATATTATTATGCATTAAGATAGTGCATAGTTTTCTCCCTGAAAACTATTTTTTCCAAATGCCTTCTGTGTTTGTTAATATCTCTTAGTATCAACAAATCCTCCATACTTAACAAAATTGTTTATTAATAATTATAGAAAGCTGATAAATTTAATTTGTGTCAGTGAGTTAGTTTCTTTGTGATCCATTTAAATTTTTATAGCAACCTCACCTGAATGTGTCCAAGCAACTGGGCAAATTATACATAGGCACATTTTCAAGACTATTTAGTCGTCCTGTGTAACTATTTTTTTGTATTTTTAGCTTCTGGTGATTTCTCCTTAAGCACTGAAATGTTTAAATGCCAGAAGCTCTGGTATTTCTGTCCAGCTCTGAAAGTTTTGCTCTTATTTCTTGGATCGGCAGCTACGTGAACAAATAAAAAGGGTATTGGATTAAAGAAAAAATATTTTTAAGTTGAAAAAAAAAAAGAAGAGTTGAAAGCTAGTTTCACTTTGATTAAATAAATTAAGAAAGTGCTTACTTACATTTTAATTTTCCCAGTGTTATATAAATGATACAAACACATATGGGGAAAGCTGGTGAGTCCTATGCAGAAACATGACAGAAGCTGGACAGATTCTGTAACTCCAGACCTTGGCAGATTCACATCTACCTGTATGAACACAGATATATCCATAAAAATAAGGAAATATGAACTTAAAAATTAATTTCTGGATCTAGACGTCTCCGAAAGCTAAGGATATTCACATTTAGACTCAGGTCAGTTTCTGGCCAAAAGGGGCTGAGGAGTAACATTCCCACTGCAGAATACAGAAAATACCTAAGTATAGCATGTTAAATTGAACAAGCATTTGAGTTATGTTGTGGCCTTGGAGAAATTTATCTCCAAATCAGTAGTCCTAACAGCCTCCCCTCTGCTGAACGTGCTTGGAAAGAGATCCAGTTAGAAAATGCAGTTTCCTTCTCTCTGTCCCCAGACCATTACCCACGTGCTGTTACTTTCACGGGAGCACATTCCCTCTCTTGTCTCAGTCAGGCTGCACCCGTGACTCTGCTTTCCATACCATAAACCCTTTATTTGCAGTGTCTCCCACCCTGTTTTTAATAGATCCTAGTGCTGCCAGATAACATTGGTTGGGCAGTAAAAAGAGTTGCAGACTTTCAGGATGGGCTGTGCAGTGCAGTAAGTGGATTTTCTTGATGAAAACATCTCTAGTGCTATTGTCCCTGTATGGGAATGGGACTTGACATGGATGCTGTGGACACCCAGGGCTGAGAGGCTGTTGGGTTTGTTTGCTAATGTAAGTCCATCTCACACAGAATTCAAGCTAGACTTTAACTGCAAATCCAAAACTTAGGCAATGTACTGATGTAGGCACAGAAGGTATTCTCTAAGATACTAACTCCCCTACGACTGCTACAAAAAGAATATAGGGAGGGAATGAAATCCTTCCATGCTTGTGAAATTCATAGAGGGTTTCCCTCTAGAAAAAGAAAAAATGGCTTTTTACAAAATACATTCCAATTCTAGATCAAATCTCAGATCTACTAACGTTTCATTATCTTTAAAGGCCAGACATGAAACTTTCCTGTGATCATTCCATCTGCCTTTGTTGCTTTATTGCAAGGGCACAGTCTCACCTTACTGTCTGGGCTTTATACGGCAGGACAGGAGCTGCAGAAGATAAGTAAAACGCCTCTTCAAAAAAAACACCCCACACACCGCAAACGCGCACACAGACTTGCGGGTGGGAAGAGATCAAGCCACTGTTCATTGTATTTGCAATTTCTTTCCTTTCAGTTGGAACTTCAAGAAGCTGAAACTACTCCACTGCCGTGACAGGGTCTCCTGCTGCATAGCTCTCACAGCTCTTGCACACCAGTGCCACGGTGTCGCTGGGCAGTATGCTATGGGAAGGTGTAGGATACACTTTCCCTCAAAAAAACAAAACAAAACAAAACAAACAAAAAAAAAACCACCACAGAGAAGGAAAGTGCCTGCTTTTCCAGTCTGTCAAAAATTGCTTCTGCATCACTTCTACGTTGTGTATAACAGAAGCATGAAACTTAACAACAAGCAGAGCCAAGAGGTACGGGGGCTTGCCAGGCTCCAGTGTTTAAAGCAGTTGTGTTTACCAGGAATGCATACATTAGTCCTAATAAAGCTACTCTACCTGTAGCGACCTGACACGCTCTTGGCAAGTGACAGTGGTGTTAAACAGGTTGGAAACAAGAACTCAAAGGCTAGAGAACCATAGTCTGAAAAGTAAAGGTGAGCTTTTAATGACTGGAGAAAACGGGAAACGAAGTTGTAATACTGCTGGGTACTTGATTTACTCTTAAAGTTTATTTGTAGAGATGTTTTCTGTCCAGGTTATTTGTGTGCTGAAGTCTCTCAAGATCATCTAGGACAACACATTTGCAGTTCAAGAGGTCCTCTCTTACAAGGATTGCATGTTCCACAATTTCAAAGGGAAAACACAGTGCTCACTTGACAAATAACAGCACTCCAGGCTTCACCTTCTGCTTCTATTTCTCACATAGAGACTTTAAAATCAAAACTAAAATCAGAACAATGGGTTATCACTGCTTCTAAAAGAGATGAGTAAATTAAAGTATTCCATGTTGTTATTGATTGTTGAATGATCCACAAAAGAGCATAGGTTCTATTAAAATAAATTCCTGGGTGAACAGAAATCTAGTTGTAAGCCTGTCGGGACTGGCACGGGTGATGATGACTTATCTTTCAACTAGTTTCTCAAATTTCAACTGCCTTGTCAGCAACATTTTGAATTTGTAAGTTGTTGACAGGCCCTACATGAAGCACTTGGAGTGGTTAATGCATTAGAGCTTATGTTTTGCTACAAATCTATTTTTTTTCTCTTAACCAGACCCATAATATGTTTGCTTTTCTAACTAATTTAATACAGTCTGCATCTCCATTTTTGTATTATCTGCTAAAACACATTAAGATTTATGGAAGAAACATTGTACTGAAGTGATTGCCACCTTAGCTGTTTTCTAGTATGAAAAATAGGAATATCCATGTAGATAATTTGTGGTGCAATGGTATTTTCTAGCCATTGTTTGTTACTTGCTTTGTAAATAAATCATCAGTAGTTAACCAGAGGAGAATGTACTTTGACAAATATAAATGTATTCTAAAATACAACTCTACAGTATAGGTTGGGGTTTTTTCCTTTTTATTTCTGCAGCCAAAATGTATTTCTTATTTTCATTGTTATCAACTATGTAACAATATGCTTTTAATGTGAAATTGTTTGTTTCTGCCATGGACTGTGTAATAAAGATTGAAGGCCACATCCATGCAAGTTGTAATTTAAAGTGATACATGAGTTTCATCAGTGTGTTGCAGCTAAATATGAAACCCTTTACATCAGCAGAATAAGAAACTAGATGTAGCAGAAGTGCCTTATTTTTTTTCCCTTTTCTGTTGAAAATTCCATTGTGCTGTCATAGAGATTTAATATTTAATTTCATATTAGTTTAGCAGGATCTCCTCATAGTCATCATTAAAGTTTAAACCAGAGTTGTCACCATCCTAAGAGGTTTTGTATCTAATTTTTAATCAGCGTAAGATAAGCACTTGGAAGAATTTGACATATTGTTTTGCACTACACAGCAGCATTATTTAGATACCAAGAATAACATAGAACACACCAGAAATACAAACAGAATAGTATCATATAATTCCATTACCATCAGACAGGTTCTGAGAAGTCTGCCATGCTCAGAAAATTTAAATACATTGAATGACCATTTGAAAAGTCTTAGCTGATAAATCAGAAATACATGTATCACAGAATAACAGAATCTTCGTGGTTGGAAAGGGACCTTTGAGATCCTTTGAGAGTCCAACCATACACACACAAAAAACCCAACCAAACAAAAAAACCCAACCCAACAATCTCAAGTGCTAGAACATGTCCTGAAGTGCCACGTCTACACATTTCTTAAATACCTCCAGGGATGGTGACTCCACCACCTCCCTGTGCAGGCCATTCCAGTGCCTGACAACACAATCCAACTCTCACCTCGGGCTTACCTCGATTCTTGTTGCCAGTGCTGCCTCTGCCACCACCTCACTGACTCGATGTCACTAAACTTAAATTCATAGTTTCAGGATTAGTCAACAGTTCGTCACCTTTCACAGAATTTACATAATGAATTGAAACCATTATTTGTTTTGTACTTAGAATGGGATGAAGCTCACAGGCAAAATACTATAACTTGGCAACAGACAGCCTAATATTTGTAAAGATGTTTTAGGTTTCTGCAGTCCAATAGTTAATTGAGCAACCTGAGTGTAAGTAGTTTTAGTAGTAATAAAGTTGTTGTAGCCTTGATGGTCTAAGGATATGAGGAAGCAAATTTTATTAGCAAAGCATTAGCAAAAATAAGTAAAATGTCTTGGTTTTTCCAGAAAGCATAAATGTTCATTGGTAGTGATTTACAGTAAGTAGCATATTATTACACAACTTCTGTGTCTTCATTGTAAGCCTATAAAAAAAATATTTGTGTTTCTTATCTATTTGCAACCTACTGTACCCAATTATATGTTGATTAGCATGTTATGCCATATATTAATAGCTTAGCTTTAAAAAATGCCATGCAATCAACCAACACCAACGCAATTGCCTCGCAGCTTCCCGGATTAATTATCTGATTGCTTTAAAGAATAAGTTCTATTTCTTATTTTAAAAAGGGGAAAACCCAATAGTTCATTACTTTAAAAAAAAAAAAATATATATATATATAGCGGCAGAATTTGGTTTAGATCCAAACTGCTCGTGTCCCTTCCATGCTGAGAACTCGCCATCAGGGCTCAGCTCCAGCTTCCGGCAGCAGAAAGGCAGGGGCAGCAGCGAAACTTTCCAGTTTCTGGCAGATGGAGGCTCCCCAACCTCTTTCCTATTAAATTAAACAGCCAGGGCACATGCCCAGGCACTGGAACAAGTTTGCCCATACCACTAAACCCAGAGGAAGGGCAGAGCCTGGCGCTACCCGCGTGCTTCTATACAATTTTGGAAGCTAAAAGAATTTACTAGCTGAAATGCAAGCTGTTTTGTCCCAGTGGGTCTCAGTGCCCCAACAATGTTACTGGGCACATTTTCTCTATTGTTGTAGAAGTACTCATCATTTTTTAAAGACTTTAATGATTTTTTTCTTTATGGAGTGACTGGGAAAATTCCTCAACCTATAAATTGATAGAAGTTGTTACCTGAAATGTCCTCTAGCAAGGAATCCTGTGGTTATGCTAGAATATTCTTGTTTTGTTGATTTTAAAAGTTATACCAGATATTTTATTTGGGCATAACTATTCCTTATATCTGAACAAAATAAAAAAGTTGAATAATGGCCATTTAGTACAACAACATATGAGCAAAACTATATGAATATCACTATTCAGAAAGGAATAGTGATAACTAGTTATATTATCTTCTTCATGCCAATCATGATTTTAAATATTTTATTGTTTAACTCCTTGGTTGCTTCTTCCTTACCGTGCTCATTGCCATTTTGAACACACTTGAGCATAGATGTTTTCAGGGGATTACCCACAATGACTCTTAAGGCCTTTTGCCTGTAAGAAGTAATTTACTACCCAGTATTGTACACGTGGTTGGGATATTTTTTTCTTCATATGCACATTATTTTGTATATCTCAACTTTGCATGCCATCCATCATTTGATCCTTAGGTCACCTAATACCATAAGCTTTGTCACATCTGGCCTGGCCTTGGCTATTTTGAATAACTGTGGGTTTTTTTATAAACATTGTTACTTCACTCCAAGCCCCTCTTACATGAAATTTGTGACAAAATGGGACAACAACTTTCTGGGACATCATGGGAAACTTCCCTTCCACTTGCTATTTATTCCTACTGTTTGTTTCTTGCCTTTTCATTCAATTACTTCATGAAGGATTTTTTTTTTTCCTTTATATCATTATACTTTGGTTTCTTTAAAAGCCTTTGGTGAGGTACAGCACTCAACTGGCTTTTCAGAACTGACGCACACTGTATCTCAGCTACATCACTTTTTTCCACATGCTCATCAGCTCCTCCAATGACCTTGGAAATGCTGGACTAGTTCTTTATTCTGTCATACTTGCCACTTGTCTATCCATTCTGCTCTTACTGAAAAATCAGAATCACCTGTCAGTAGTTCCCCTTTACTCACTGTTGTGCTTTAATCCCAGCCAGCAGCTAGGACCACACAGCTGCTCACACAGTTCTCCCCTTTCCCCCTGAGAAGGGCAGGGAAAAGAGAGAGAAAAGGAGGGGAAAGGGAAAGAAAAATATCTTGTGGATTGATATAAAGACAAGTTAACAAAACAATAAAAGAAAAAGGAAATGATAATAATAAAGATAATGATAATAATAATAATAATAATAATAGTAATAATGACACAAGTCACTCTCACCAGGCAGTGCATTGGTACCTTATCAAGCAGTGTTCGTGGATTCCCCACTCTGGCCAACCCCCATTTATATATTGACCATAACCTCTACGGTACAGAATATTCCATTGGCCATATCCATTGTTCTGTCTGTGCTCCTTCTCAGCTTCTGTGGGAAGCTGAAAATAGTCCTTGAAAAGTATAAACACCACTTAGTAACAACTAAACCAGTATGCATCATTGATATTCCTTTCCCAGCAATCACTAGAAAGAAAATTAACTCTTTCCCAGCTGAAACCAAGACACTCAGGCTCTTCTTTAAATAAAAAAAAAAAAAAATGAGGTTCCCAACTGTCATGTATTAATTTAGTTCTAAAGTAAGTTTTAAAGTGCATAATACAACACAATCAGTAGCTAAGCAATTTCATACTTTTAAAACCCTTGAGTGAGCACCATCTGGCCCTCACTATGTGATCCTATTGCAAAACTTGACTTAGAATAAGTCACTTCAGCTGACTCTTCATTCTGAGATGCCTCTTCAGGCTTCTCCTCAATAGAGGATGCAACACGGAAACTCTCCTAAATTCCTCTGTAATGAACTCTCATGTGAAGGATTGACACATCTTTTCATTTTGCAACATGCCTCCAATTCCCTGGGTATTTATTGGACTCTTGGCAGCCTTCCAGCCGTGTTATGGTTGCTCTAGGTCATAATAGTATTTTTTCATAGTGCCAAATTATAACAGGAGTAGTCAAAGAAGCTAAGTCCATAGCAAAAAGACTAACTTATGATCGCTGTCAGAATCAGACACTGTATCATTTGGGCAAACATCACAAGTACCACAGAAATAACTTACTATATCCAGCGACCCCTTCAAAACACCATTTCTGTGATTCTGTGATTGCATATTATGGCACACAGGACTCAGTGAAGTTTTTGATAAAGAAGAAAGCATAAAAGTGCTCTATATTAATGGCCTTGTTTTATGTCCATTCAACACCCACATTTCTCTGAGAGTAGAAGTGAGGTGAAACAAGCCAGCAGTGGATGAACACACTGCCCTCAGCTGTTCCCAGCCTGTGTAAACCCCTGGAGAAGAACTGTTGTCCTGAGGGAGCACATCAGCTGACATCAGGAACTAGCACACAAAAAAAAAAAAAATGCAAAACCCATCAATCCCCAAGTTCCATTTGTTTCGCAGACAACACCTGGCCAAAAAGTGACCATCCAGACATAGTAAACCATGTTAGTGTCAAGAAAGGAGGGGGAGCTAACAAGAGAGAAACCACAGTAGGTTCAGTGCTGGAAGACACATTTGTATGTAGAGGGCAGCTTCATTAGGTCAGCCTGAGCTGTGAAGGATGGCCTGAACAGTGATGCCACTTTGGGCAGTACTGACAATCCAGTTTCTCCAGCCCTCAGTCTTTCAATGATTTTATTGCTTTGGATGAGATGAGACCCCATTATGTGAGTTTACATCTTCCTTGGTGCACTATCTACTGCCTGGATAGGAAGCAGTAATAAATGTTGTTTATGATCCAAGGGAAGCTGTACAGACACTGAGCAGCTCTCCAGCAAGACATAGCTGGCCTCTGGGATGTGGAGCCACCTGCAGCCCCAAAATGTCTCACAGTAAAATGACTCATCAGGTTAAGGACAGGACATACTGTTTTCTTTGGATGAGGATCTTTGCAACCATTTCATATTCCTCCTTTCTCTGCTAAGATTTACAGTAAGGATCAGCACAATAACTACACACAAACCTGTATTCAGTTTTTAATGTTGCATCAAATTAATTCCACTGCACCAAATTCACCTTTGGCATTAGTTGAAGAAGCAGAAGATAGATTTTTCTTTGTTGGACAATTCAGTGAAAGTTTTGGAGTCATTTGTAATATCAGGCTAAACTCCTAAGTGCTACATTAGTGAGGAATATAGAAGTAGTATGGCTAAAGATGAAAGACAGACACTTATTGTGTATTACTCCAATTAATTACTTCTCATCCAACAGCCTTTTCTGGACTACACATAAATTTACACATACGTGCAGATTCACAGGTTAATGTGCTGCTATTGGTTGCAACATAACACCTTGAGCTTGAAGAAAGATGTGTTAAAGCTTGTAAAATTATTGAACACTCACAGTATTTTTCGCTCCATAACACATTTTAGATAACATTTTATTTCACCATTCTTTTCATCTTAAACTTAGAGGAAAAACATTATGCTTCTCCTTAGACTCTCATTGATATCTCTGCAAAAGGCCCAGCAACGGGCATCAAAGACATTAATAGGAACTACGCATTTAAAAGGAGGAATCATTTCTAGAGAGGAATAGGACAGGAAAGAAAAGCATTACAGAACGAACAGAAGATCGCTGCTGTGTTGGGGAAGAAGCAGCAGTAGTTTCACTGAGCTTACGCCAGACAGGAGACAATATTGCAGAGGCAGTAATGCTAAAGGGAAAAGGGGTAGGGAGTGCGAAGGGGAAACCTTAATAAAGCATCCTGTGGAGATAACCACATACATGACATTTAAAACTTGCCCTCGATTTTATTCCAGCATAAGTAATCCTGGTTTCACTGAATTTTCCTGCATAATAAATTTACTTAAATTGTTCTGTTGGGTTTTTTTTCTCACACATTTCTAATTGTATTTTATTGTTGATGTATGTTTGTTCAGAGCCTGTAAGAGATTTACTGAAGTTTTGCATTGCCGTTACCTAAAATCTACTGCTACTAGTGATCCGTATTATTACTTTTAAACCAAAACACCCTGAGGATATTTTCAAATGTGTTTTGTTCATCCCTTACAGGCAAATTCACCAATCCAGAGATTCAAAAGCAATAACCAAATGCTATAACCTTCTGTTCAGATTTTCTACAAAACCATTCTGCTAATCTTTTACTAAGTCCAAATGATCCCACTGCATGCTGTAACATGTTAGGGTCTTTTAAGAAAAGAGGGGAAGGAGGGTATTCTTGATCCAATGGGTTTAAAGGACAGAAATCCTATTATATCCTCATGATACTTCTGTCCGAAACATGTATCTGCTGCATATGCTTTATGCAGGGGAACTACCTGAATTAGCCATTGCTTCACTTCTTACTTATTGCAATGCCTCTCCTGACAGTTAAAGGACTCCCTGCTATCAGAAGCCATGTCCTTGCCTATTGGCTCAGTATGAGATGCGTCTTACAGACATAACTTTGATCTAGTGAATTTATTCTCCCAACTTTCCCTTGAGTGTGTTCAAGGCAGAGGCATGTTCCTCCAGGGCAGTTCAGAGCATTTATCACTGGGAACCTCAACTGAACCGGCATGAGGTTCAGCCTCATTAGGAAAAAACAGACTGTTGCAAAACCTTTCTATTTCTCTGAATATATTAAATAAAACCTTTTGCACTTCTTAGTTTTATTCCTACAAGGCATGGTTTCCAGATTTCCATTCATTGCATATCACTTACTGCCAACTAGCCTGCTAATACCAATGTCTGTGTTGTGGTCTTTTCCAACATAAGTTATTCTGCAATTCTATGATCCTACCACAGCACAACCAATAGACAGAAACACAAGTGGCATGACTCCAAATGTGTAATTCTGCTCCTACTTTTCCTATTTTTGTACAAATAATTTGCACAATTAACAAGGAGTTTCTCTGCTACCTCTAACACATGGTTTTCATTGGAGATCCCATATTCGAATTCCAAATGGCAGAGATAATGACAGCAATATAAAAATGCAATGTAATTGCTCTATCAAATACTTTAAAAAAATTAGTCTTGTGTTACTCTGTAATGAACTGCATTAAGCCAGAGATCATCAGCACAGAGGGAGGTTACAGTTAGTAGCAATGGCAAACCAATAAGAGGCCTTCTCGAGTGATGGCATTCATCTTCTCCGTCACCAAAAGTCAATGTCAATGCATGAATTCTGATTCATCATAAGCTAATGCTTAGATTTGATCTGATCCTCTCATGAAAAAAATAAATTTCTTGAACATTGTATAATAACTTTTTTGTTAGCCAGTGTTATGCTGCCACCATTCTCTGCTTTTATCTAATTGCACTATGGTACATAGAAACAATCTGGATTTATACATCTTTCAGAACAAGAGAATTTGGCTGTCCTAGTCATCAGACTCCCAACACATTTGCATCCACCAGGTTGTATTTATCCCTCTGACTCAACATGCAGGGAACTGGGGAGAATGCTTTCTTCTGATGCTACATACTAAGAGCATTACAAGAGAAAAATAAAATGGATATTTAAAGAAAGAAGCTGTGACAGTAAACAGGTGTGCAGAAACACCCAATGGATGCATCGTTTACATGTGAATGGAGCCTTCAAATTTCCTTCTTTTGTATTCTGATTCTCTGGAACAACAGACACAAAGAAATATTCCAATGAAGCAATGCAAAAAAGTAATTAAATTTGAACAGTCTGTATCATGTCTGCACCGTTTACTAAACTAAGCAAGCATTCAGTAATAGAGGTTGAATACGTACATTCACAGACTCATTATGCAACGGGAGACACTGGATTATCCTGCACTAGAAACTGTGCCTTTTTCACAAATATATTGCTCTTCCAAAAATGCAAATGAAAACATTAATTGTTAGAAATCTCAGGGGAAGTAAAGGAAAAGAATATGATTCTGTGCCTACTAAAAATTTAGCCAAAATATATGAAAGTTGAAGTAGTTTTGCCTTCATCCTATTTGCTAAAATGTAATGCATAGAAGCAGTAATCAGGAGAAAATTTTTAAAAATTCAAGAGAAACATCAGACTATCAAATTAGAAACTGGATACCAGTGAAAGGTAAACTGTTGATCTTGTTGCCTTGTTTGGAGATTTCAGTATTGACAATCCCTGCATAATGTATTTTCCAATCAGTTATCAGTCCTGTTACAAAAGTAATCAATTTGATCCTAGATGATGGAGATAAAAGTTTGGTACAAAGCAAAAATTGATAGGAGACCTTTTAGTTTTTTTGTAGGAAAAGGATTTCAAGAGAACTCAGCATGATCTTAAAAAAAACCCCATAGTTCTGAGAAAATCAAATAGCTCTAAAGTCAGTCACTGCCAAAAATTACTGAACGGTCTTTGGAAAATCATAGCTAATCTTTTTTCCATGTTAATTTACCCAAACACCAAAGCTAGAGTAAAACCTTTTTTGGTCAAATCAGTAAGTGAATTACTATGAGGAAGAAGGACAAGGACTTCCCTAAAGCACTGTGGCTGCAGGCAACCCACACTGGGGCAGGAACCTACCTGAGGCCACTGAAGTATTGAGACCACATTTTAGTTGATTCCCAGAGTTTTTCCTCAGTAATTGAATCCTGATGAAAAATTTATATTAATTGGCATGAATCAGTCAAGAGTGTTTTGCCCGTGATGCAATCATTCATCAGTGGCCTATTTTTTTCTGTTAATTTGGGGAGGTGGAAGGGCCTGATGCGGATTTTTAAGGTAATCTCCTGCTGTTCAAAATGATAGTCGGATGCCCATGGCACAGGTAAGCCTCCTCATGCTGCCTGACTTCCATAACGATAAAGCCAAAAAAAGACAGGGAATTTAGCTGTTTAGCCTCAGGAGAGGCAAAGCCACATAAGGAGAATTGGGATCATGGTGTTTAACTGCACTGGTCACAGAATCACAGAATCACAGAATCTTAGTGGTTGGAAGGGACCTTTGAGATCATCGAGTCCAACCGCATTAAAAAAAAA
>JAOQGH010000023.1:53987476-54026020 GCA_025769975.1 Gallinago jamesoni
TAAACTTAATATTAATATTATTCCCAAGGGTAATTTGCTTGTTTAAATATACAGAAAATAATTATTATATAGCAGTAAACTTAAAAATCCGCAGTGAAAATTAAAAAAAAAAAAAAAAAAAAAAAAAAGGTTGAGCAAAATATTCTCTCGTTTCAGTGTTTAATTGACAAGTGCAAACATAAGGCTCTCATTCTGCAAGATGTGTGTATCATTCCATTAAAATCAAGTCACATGTGTGGGCAACAAGCAGTGAAAAGGCAGCACTGAGTGCAAACATTGTGCTTTGAGTTTGAAACCAGTGGGGGAAAAAAAATAAAAATAGGCTTAGCAGATAAAATACCAAATTGACATTCCATGTACCTTCATGGTGCTGCAGGACCTGCAAATCCTTGCAAATATTCCTCTGTACATGGCATTCCAGAGGGGAATGGAATAGACACCCCCATTCCTCCTTTTGGCCAGTCCTCAGTATTGAAAGCTTTGCACAAGAACACTGCTATTATTGTGCTCATGGGGTATTTCATCAGGTGAGTTATTGTTGCTAGATTTGCTAGATTAGCCCTAGTTTCTCCTCACATGAGAGTGGGATTTTCATATCCTCTTTATTTTTAGGTGTGAGAAGGTAAAACTGTCATAAGCAACTTCAGGAGTCAGAAAAATTTGGGTAGGTCCTAAGACATCTAAGACACAGGGAGCATTAGAGTTCAGGTGTTTCCTAAACTGTGGTGTGATGATGATGATTCTATTTGCCCTATAGAATTGCCATACACCTACCTCCTCAAAATGGCCCCCACGTGGTCCAGATGGGGTACCTAAGCCTCAGAAACTCTGCTAGCTACAACAGTTTCCCAAAGAAATGGATTTTCTGTGTTAAAGGCTGAGTCATCTCAAGTCAATCAGTTCAGAGCAATACATCAAGCCTGATGAACTATCTTGTACTCTATGCATGTCTCATTTTTAACTTTCTGCCAGTTTATAAGCCACTCCCTTTGGATTTTTACCAGGAAGAAATAAATTAGAAAAATATTCTTTTTTCCAGAGCAAACAGGTCTTGGAACTTCTCCCAAGGCAAACTCAAGGAATGTAGTACTCTCCTCGATAGCTGACAATCTTTTTTTCAGTGTTGAAATGCCTAGATTTGGCAAGCTTAGCTCCTGTTACCCTTTGCACAGAGAAAAGACTTTCAGCCTGATCTTAGCTCAGAGCTTTTCTGCTCTGTTTTTCCGTTTCTTTTTTTCACGTCAGATTTTGGTTTAGTTAATATGAAGCCAGTTCTTAAAAATGCAAGAATGTGAGAGCTCGGAGCAGACCAAAATGGGATAGATTTTCAGGATGCCAAGGAAATGTTGACTGACGTCTTAAAATGTCTGCTGCTTCAAAATGCCCCACACAAAACAAGAAATACCACTTTGGCTCTATTACCACAAGAAAACCACTTTGGCTTCCTGTAAAGAGAAAGACATGTCTGTCACAAATGAAGTAAGCCCAGGCCCTCCTTGCAGATGGTCACTTATGTACCACCAAAAAAAAAGCAAAGCAGAAAAATAGAAGGCCAAAACCCAAACTTCAACCACAGCACACGGAGCTCCTCACATAGCAGTGTGCTTACATGGACACTCTTGCTGCTTCAAAAGTTAAAAAATACAAGTTTTTATATCTGTAACAGACATTTAAGCTTACAGGCTCACACAATAGATGCAGCAGGCCCGTAATTTTTCCTAGTTAGAAATAATTTTACATTCTGAAATTTGACATAGTTTTAAATCAAATGCCACCTCTTTTTTTTGCCTCCCTCCCTGGCTGTCCCAAAACAGCCTTTTCTCTCAATATGAAGGTATTCGCCAGAAAGAAAATTATCCCGGAGGAAAAAAAAAAAAAAAAAAGGTTGTAGCACAGTATTTATTCCTATTTATTCCTGTTTTAGGTGAAATCTAGTATTGAGTAAATCATCAGGATTAGATGCAGAAATGATTCACTGCCCCCACATGAAATCTTTCCCTTCTTAGGAAGGAAATATGATCCCAGCTCATTCTTGTAACTTGTGAGATTTACACCACCCAAAACAGAGATTCAATTTCCAGAAAAGCCACCTCAGGCAGGCTGCAGAAACAGCTGAAATTGGATATTGTCATTAGTTTCTCCAAAATCTGCATAGCTGGATAAATATCGAAAGGCTACACTGACAAAGGAATAAGTGTGCACGAGCGCACACCCACGCACACACATTTTCTCCTGAAAAAGTACATAAAACAAGTCCCATGAGGCAGATGGTTAAAGACTTTGAGACATTCCCTAGGGCAGGTGTTCCGTATTCAGACCAAGAGACACCATTTGCCCTAAGTATCACCGAGCACAGAGTTATCCAAGTTTGTCCTGCGAGGTGGATCCCTGTGGCATCCACTAGCTGTAGCTGTCGGCTCGTGCACGCTTCTTTCTCCAGCTGTGGTTTTCCCCTTGCTGTGCAGCCCCTCGTGCCGAACCCAGCCCCAGGTCAAAACTATCACATTAATTAGTAGCGCTGGAAAATAAGTCCTGGTTTACTGCAAAGTTTTACTTCGCATTTCCCAAACTTTGTTTGTTTTGGGCCTAAATAGCAGCTGAAGAAAATGGAGATAGACTCCCAGCACAGCACTTGCATAAAACTCATACATTTTGTTTTCTTGAACACACAGAAATTTGTCAAAATAACAACTGCACTAAAGTTCTAGAGTTTTCTCCTATTTTCAAAGAAGACAATACAGCCTATCCTCAGCAGGTTTTCAAAAACTCAATAAGTATCTACTCACCATATGAAAGAGAGTAATTTAAAAGCTAATTTAGGCTACTGTAATCTTATCAAAACCAGAGTTTGGGTGCTTGGAGGAAATTTGTCTATATTTGGGAAACCTGTTTTGTATGTGCTTACACAAGCACAGTGTGAAAAGAGCCAACACAGCGTGTGCAAGCCGTACAGTACTTTCCTTTGTATAGTGCAAATCTACTTCAGCCAACAGCGTTGATTAGGACTTTAATCAGAACTGGAAGGCACTGACTAGTCTGGCTCAGTTCAACAGGACACTTATGCACACACTTGTTTTCAAAATCTAAGTGAAGACACTTTTGAAGAAAAATGGCGTTTACATGCTTTGTTGCAGGAGAAACTGAATGTTCTGCACCTGCAAGAGAAAATCTGAAGTGTGTGTTCTGTTTGACCTTTGTTATTTATAAATTACTTAGCACCAAGTAGTTAAAATTGAGATGGATCAAGCAGTGTGTGCTTGGCAGTAAATTGACATCACATCAACCTCAGGGGTCATCCTGCTCCCACCTATGCATCTGCTTTGAAGAATTTCATTCAGGAGCAGGATGCTCACGAAAGTCCACAGTCCAGAGGGTCTTCTGGGAATGGTGAAAGATTAAAAAACCTCAGAATGGGCTCAATTTTTAGGAAGTCATTACTCTAAACCAAATTGCAACAGGTATTGAGTTTGCTTAATTTCTATCAACTTCCAGTTACAGTTACTGATGTGATGAAATCAGCACTCGGATGACAATTTCCTGAAAACCAACCTGGGGTTTATGTCTGCTTCCCCATTTAGTCATTGTCACTCACTTCCAGGTTGCAGCTAACATTCGTTCCCCACCAGAAGACTACCCTCAATTATTAAGTCCTGATCCAATATCAGACCATGCTCCTAAACCATCCTGTACCTGAGGTAGTGACATTGTCCCCAAGCTCAGCCCTACTTCTGCATTCAACCAGCCCCTGTTTTGCCTGGCCCTCTCCCATTGAATCCTGTATAAAAGGAGCCTAAATTCTCCCTTCTATTTCCCCTTTTTTATAACTTAGTCTCTGCTCCCCAGTTCTCATGCTCATGGCTGCCATTTTTGGGTGCATTGGGACATAATTCCATGTCTCTATTCCAAAAAGAAAGCTGCTGAGTGTTAAAAATACAATAACGGTCAGGTATCACTACACAGGTGGAAAAAACTTCACATGTTCCCACTAACACTAGTAAATTTTTGTTTTCTCAATCAAGCCATTATAAAATATACAAGGTATAAAGGCAGATGAATCTGGCTGCATCTGTATAATGTATTTTGCTTTAAAAGAGAAACTATTTCAAAAACTAATGACAAAGAGTATCTTTATGAAATAGCCAGCAGAAGTGAAGACTGCCACTGTTCCTGTAGTGGCATTAATTTGAGAATGGTGGGCTATTTCTCATTTTTCGAAATTCAGCAAAAGTTCCTCAAACTTGTACACATGCAAAAGATGCAAAGGCAAAAAAAACAAACTGTACTGAAGACAATGAAGCCAAAAAGTTATAATCCTCCAACAAAACCTCTTAACATGCTTCTTTTTGTTTGCCCAAAGGGAAATCCTGACATTTTATAGAAAATTTATTTTCCTGCCCAAAGTTGTACAGATTTTCTTCATCTAAAGCTAAAAACTAGTAAGACAGAAGAAAAAGTTACAGCAGATGTCCCAGGGTAGTCTTGGTTGTAGAGCTATTACTGTGATTCATAATGGAACAAAAAAGCCAGAGGCATTTCAAGTCAACCTGCAAGCACTCTTATATGAGTGGGTCTGGTCCATGCGTGCCTGTTTACATTAGGGAATTCAGCGTATATAAATATATAAATAAAACATATATACAGTACATAGTCACATTCAATATAAGCCATAAAATGACATATATTTACAAAAATATTTGCAGCTATGTTTTACACTTTCAGGTCCACATCAGGAACTTAATTATTTTTTAGCTTCTGCCTTGTGAAGTTGATCACCATCCCAAGTAGGAATCTGGGATGAACTTGCACCTAATATAGTCACAATTGTCAAAAATAAGAAAAAGAAAATAATCTTCCAAGGAATTCTGCCAAGTCCATAAGAAAATTTGAAACTTGATGAAGTATTAGCTCACTGAAGAGTAAATTACACGTTAGCAAACATTGGGAGACCTTCTCTTCTTCATATTGAAACACAGTACCTTGGTCTAGTCCATAAATAAATTCGAAACTCATAAAGCATCAGGCAGAACACAAACTGTGTGCCTTGCAGCTGCCTGTAGTATAAACTCATGCGTAATTACTCCATTTCTCTCAGTTTATACTGGAAGAGTGGTGAAAGTGAGTGAATGTAGAGACGAAAACGCATACATCAGGTTACCTTACAGAGTAAAAAGGTAGGGAGTAAACGACATCCTGTTGGCATTGTTTTAGCTTCCTTTAACAGTAAGTTACATGGTAAAAACAACCCCAAAGATCTCACATTTATACGGTTCATTTTATACAGTTCTGTGACTTCCAGGATTTGGACATACTTCATTTGCTTCTCCAAAGATGGAAAAACATTTCTTCACTGCTTCATAAAATAGTCTTCTTAGGTATGCAGCCAAGGTTCAGGAGTGCTTTTATAATTTGGGGGATTTGCCTTTTTGACATATAGTAAGCTTTGGAAAAGGAATTAAAGTTTTTGAGAAGGGGTTGTTTTCCTTTCAAAGAACACTTGGAAAAACAAACCTCAAAACGCAGCAGTTTAAAGTGCCTGTACGTCGAGACCCGTAGGGAAAAAATCTTGACATGAACCACTGAACGATGACCTCAGATAGCACTTTCAGCAATAGGCTGCGGAGTCATATCTTGTTCCTCACTATTCTCTGTGGACACGTCCTGGACCTCCTGCTGCTGATAGATATCCTGGACCAGCATGATGTTTGTGTTCCTCCACTCTCTGTACTTCATTGCTGTCAACTTGGGGTCCTCTAGCAACTGGTTAATTGTGGCCAGGTCATGTTCCTTACACTAGGAAGGAAACAAGTCATTATTTCATACAGAAATTGTCAAGTTCATTGTCTGTAACAAAAACACTCTGGGAACAACAGAGAACCATGTCACACGGAGATGGCTAATTACCCACCCTCCTGGCAACTTGTTCTCATCTTTAGAATGTAGATCATTAAAGTTAAGTCCATAGCAGAAATTCATCCCGGTTGAAGGCAAGATTATGACTCCATGTAGATTTTTTATTTCATAGGATTCTTCTCAAAAGAGAGAATCCATGTGAAAATTAGAGTCATGCTGTCTCACAAGTTAATTCTTACATGAAACTAGACACAACAGCATTTATTTCTATAATTCACACCAATTCCAACTTTCTCAAAATGTACTTATTCCCTGACCATATTTTAAATACCTCTTCTCCGCAAGCTAGAGAGAAAATAATTTTGGATAAAATCTGTGCACTGACAGTGGAATTTCTGGGTGGCTAGAGCACATGTGGCTGCTAGTGCATCTACCACCAGCTACTACTAACAAATTGGGTCATTACTTTTAGAAAAGAGCAGCTCAGATCATATACTGAAGGCACCCTGTTTCAATCATAAGACATGAGCAGTCACCGATATAGGAAGATTGAGAGACTTTATGGCACAGAATCACAGTATGGTTGAGATTGGAAGGTACTTCTGGAGGCTATCTGTTCCAACCCCTGTGATCAATCAGGGACACCTAGAGCAGGCTGCCTAGGACCATGTCCAGATGGATTTTGATATCTCCAAGTCTGGAGACTCCACAGCCTCTCTGGGCAACCTTTGCCAGTGTTCAGTCACCCACACAGAAAAAAGTGTTTTCTGATGTTCAGAGGGAAAGTCCTGTGTTTCAGCTTGTGCCCATTGCCTCTGGTCCTGCTATTGGGTGCCACTAGAAAGAGCCTGGTTCTGTCTCCTTTGCACCCTCCTTTCAGGTGTTTATGCACATTGACGGCCTCACATTTTCTGACACAACAAACCACTTTGTTTTTCCAGCCCTCATTGCCTATCCATGCAGTGGATCACAGTGCAGAGAAACCCTATATTTCTTAATGGAAAGAAGCTACAATTTCTTAATGGAGACACCATGCTGCACTAACAAACTTCTACTGCTTTTGCCTGATTTCATTCCAGTCTGAGTGTGAAAGTGAGGGAAGAGTTCTCATCATCTTCTCCTACTGCCACAAGTACTCTGTATTAGTGGCTGACTTGAAAATACTCCCACACATTTGTGGTGCTTCCTAATATTAGCAATCAGCAGCTCACACATCCATATCCCACTGCTCTAATGAACTATCAACTACTCTGATCCCTGTGATGCCCGAGCAACTTTTGAAACAGAAAAGATTGTTTAACTGTGTTTAACCTAGTGTTAGCCCTTCTAAGAGGGCTTCTGGCATCAATACAGAGATATGTGCGGTTAGTCTGAGAGACAAGATAAGGAGATAGAAGGGAGAGAATAATATTCACAGTGGACCAACTTCGTGTCAAAAAGCCATGCTGTGGAATTTTTCTGCAGCACTAAATCTATTTCCCACATTCATTAAGCTTGTGATGCATTTGCACACAGCTTCCATCTCTTCCAAACTATCCAAGGCATGTTTTGTTAATGATATATGGTGACAGCAACATTAATCTATTGTTAAAGATGTGGAGTCAAAAGTCCAAAATTAAAATTACACCAAATCCCGCATAAGCCACTTGTCTCAAACTGATAGGGTTTTAATTTAAGCAGAGTAAATGTGGATCAGATGCAAAAACTTTCCTGAATTTCTAATTTCCAATCGATCATTTCCAATTATCTAATGTCTCATGTTATATGTTAAGAAAATTGTCATTAAAAAGTACATAAACCCACTCATGCAAAGAATATGGCACTTTCCCACTGCACACATTTGCCTTTCAGACAGACTAACATAAAGACTACTGCATATAGAACTCTGTTTGTGTCTGTGAGAAAATGTCGGTGCTACATTTGTCTTGTCAATACTCCAATTTCGTAGTTTGAAGAAAGCAAAAAAGATCAAAACATTTCATATATCATGAGCACTCTAAAAATGATTTTTCCATATTATATAAAATTGTCAGACAAGCCTAAGGTTATAAACACTGCTAATCACAAATTATACAATACTGCTGTGCTCAACCAATGCAGAGCTGTCCCTGCTCATGTCTGGCAGTAAGGCTTCCAAGCTTCCATTCAGGTCTGTACTAAAGAAATTGATTGTCCCACAAGATACAACTTAGATTTATTAGGCTCCTTAGATTCATAAGGCTCCTACCAGGGAAAACTTTGCAGGATGTTTCTATATTTAGCTTCCTGTCCCATAAAATAGATGTATTTTTTAAACTAACTTTCTTTTATGTGGTGGGCTTACTTCATTGCTGAAGCAGATGAATAATGCTATAGTCAGTACCATGTCACCGAAGACTCTTTGATACTGAAGAGAGACCTTACCAGGTCTCGTATAAGCCCTGGAAGCCCCAAAACAGGGACAGTGCCCCTATCCCACTTGTCTTTTCAACTGTATCTTTGGGAATTTTAATACAGGTCAGGGTGCCAAAGCTAAGTCTTCCATTGCCACTAATAATCAAATCAATGATTGAGCTAATAGCAGAAGTTTTTCATGTATTTCTCCAGCATACAACACCTGAAGCCAAACACATACACTTGAAACAAGATATTCAATTCCTACTTCTAATGCATACAAAAAGAAACAAGTGAAGCTCCAGGTTTGCATTTATTCTTTCTTCTCCTTACAATTTAAGTATTATGGTTAAGCTTTCTCTTTCCCTCAGTACCATTCAGAAGCAGGCTTTGAAATCCCATGACACTTGAAATGATGTTTTTGAGTGAACAGCCTCATAAATCCCCATACTCCGGACAGACTTACTGGCCCTTTCATGGAATGTCCCCTGAAGTCCTCCACCCCTCCAGTCCATTATATCTTTCCAACATAAAAGCAGGATGCTTGCATTATTAAAAATATTTTAGTTACAGGAGGTCTTTACAATAGCTTTGGCACATCCTGTACATTCTCCAATAATCACATGGAGGAAAACTTTTTTTGGCTCAGGGTCATTTTCATGTCCTTTTATCATCAACGTACTTTGTCTGCTCTTCCTTTTTTAAGACTCCCCTGTTTAGTGCATTCAGCTGAGCTAGCACGTTTTCCAGCTAACTAGGAGAAGCTTGCTTTATTAAATTTTCCAAATGGGCTGGAACTTCTGCAAGAAGAGTCCCTTCTGAGCCTCTGCTTCCAGTTCAGATTTAACAACAAAATATAGATCAGTATTCAGAATGAAGTAGAGAACAATTTCACAACCTTAACCAAGTCCTCTGGGGATTTAAGTAAATATGTAATTATAGTTTGGCTGAAGCCTAGGCTTGCTTCTTTTTTTCAGCCAAACTGTTTCTTTCTCTCAGGCTTTTTTTTTGGCTCACTCTGCAACCTCACCTTTAATGTGCTGTTGAGCATTCGGATTTTGTGGAGCTTCTCATTAATGGAAGGGTTTTTGCTGCGTTTGATAAATGACGTCCTAAGCTCCTTCTTCGTTGACAGCCGACGATCACCAATGGGAGACAGGCTTGCTTGTTCTAATGACTTGTAAAGTCGCTCCATCTCATCATCATCACATTTTTCCTGATCTGCAAGGAAAAGAATAAATTGGGTATGAGAACATGAATATGGCAGCAGACAGCAGAATTGTTAAGTTCAGCCGTCAGAAAGACTCTTAGCCAAGTCAAAAAGTAATGGTATGGGAGTTAAAACTAAGGGCAATTTTTAGGGTAATTTATAAGGTAATAATGCATATGAAAAAGCCATAGTACCAAACTAAAGTGTTTTTAAGAAGCAGGTCATGATCAAAACAGATAAGAGCATGTATTTCCACTGATAGAGCACTCCTTTAATGCTCCAAATATGTCACAGACTTAGAACAACTGTAAATAATGCTACATTTGAATAAAAACAACTTTGATAGGATCTATGCTCATTCACCTTTCGTTACATGCTGCACACAGTGAATTACATTTCTAGTTGGCAACTCACAGGTCAAATTCTCTTTGGTGTACCAATTCAGGTCAGTAATTATTGAAACCACAGTCAAAAAAAATTTGAGCAATGAAATGAAACATTTCAGGGGCCTCAACAGAAGGTCCCCAGAAATCAGATTAAAGCAGAAATCCTTGGGGCACCCCATGTTTAACTCATGAGTTTCACAGACTCCAGCCCAGAATTTTCTTGTGGTGCTTTACAAACAAAGCCTTGGTTATCTCCACCTGAGTTATTCTGATGGCTCCTAAGCTGCAGCACCATCTTCCATGACAGAGAGGACATGAAAGGAAAAACTAGCAAACAACAGAGAATGAAGTAGCATAAAATAAGATAAAAATAAAAGACATTTTTCAGAATAAAATAACTTTAAAAAAGAGCAGTCAGAAACTAAGAATGTACCAAGCATATATAGGGGTATTTTGGAAGTAGACCATTTTCAACAACAGATGTCACAACTCACTTCTTGTCCCTCAGTCCATACTGCAAGCTTTTCTACTTGAGTGTTTGCTAAAGGAAAATCTTAAAGTTATTGGTGTTTTCAGGGTACTAATGAGTCCCTAAAGATCCACTGGGATAAAATTTATTTTTATTTCACTGGGGATAACAATGATCATTTTTGTTCATGTGCTGGTTGAACTGGCTGGGCACTTTTTTCTTTTAACAAAAAGTTAGATATTGACTTTTCTAAATCATCAGCGAGCAAACATGTTCTGAATGAAAGGAAGAATTCCTTTTGCTCACTAATGCCACAGCAAAATGACCTCCACCATGTCAGCACTCTTAGGAGGCTGCTCCTTATCTTTCCCACATTTTAAAAAGTACAGCATCCTCCACCCCAGTTCTCTCTAAATATTTAGGTTACAAGAAAGGTTTATGATATGCTACAAATATTTACCTTCACTGTGTTGCTGGCCTGTTTTTCACTACTTTGCAATTACAAAAAGCCTGCTGTAAACTTCACAAGAACTAAATATAGCTTCCAACATTGGTACAGTGCTGCGGGAGGAAAAGGAGAACTGTTGTATATTTAACAAGCTGCAGGAAATAGAAAAAAAATGCAAGTGTAAGGCATAATATGCGGCAGTAGTATTTCCTGAAAACTGTCGGCTCATGCCATGAGGCTCGTAATTATAACCAGCTTCCTGCCTGCTTTCTTGGGATGAAGCAGCTGTTTGTTTCATTAGCCAGCTCCCACACAGGACTGGCTCAGCTTTACTGCAGACATCACCCATCAGATAAATTGACCTTTATGGGATATCCAAGAAAGGGTATATAAAAACAGAAAAAGAAAAAATGGCATTGATCCTGTCCAGAAACTTTAAAAAATAGTCAAGCCATGGAGGACAGAAGATCACTGCTCCAGATATTTTCTGAGAATAACGCATGAAGTTCCTCAGTGTCCTAAATGGTTTACAAAGCAGCAAGCATGAGAAACATCCTGATTGAACACCCTTCTCTCACACTTAGTACTCTGATATCTTCTGTGCATTGGTTGATGAAGGTGAGGAGGACAGAAGTACTCAACACAGAAAAAAAATGAGGAAGCTGAGGTCATAAAAGCCCAGCAAAGGGTCCCCATATAATGCACTTGACCACCAACGTGCACTCAGCTCTTGCATTCTTTCACGTTTGCAACCTCCAACTCCTCTCCTATTGCTTATTCTTCCACCACTCCCACCCCCAAAGGACTGATCAGGGTCAGGTAATTTCAGAGGGAAGGGAATGTGCTAGATTTTTCAGATCGGGTGGATCAAGGGAGTGAGAGTGAAGCAGCTAAATGGGATTTCAGGAAACAGTTGGAAAACAAGGGTGAATGAAAACTACAATCTGTGTAGAGCCAGGCATGAATCATATAATGATTTTGTCTCCATCTTTACACTGATGAGCAGTGAACTTCTCCAACAACAGTTAAAGCATAAAACAGTTAATATTGCCATAATATTGTGTTTTTCTATAGAAACAGATACTGTTGTTATTGATGAAGAATATGTCTATGAATTGAGGTCAGACTGGTATCTATCTGGACTTTTACCTTCAACGTCCTGAGTTCCCTGAGCCAAGCTCAGAAAGCAAAAGCCCATCTGTCACAGGCCTGAAGCTGCCCCTGAACACACCAGATTGATGCTATAAATCTGAGAGGGATTCATGCGGGAAGGGGAGAGCTATTATTTCTACAATTAATTAACAAGACAATGATCTGTGATAAGAAAATACATTTCTCCTCACTCACGCAATGATACATTATGGTATTTCACAAGCCTCTTGATGCCACAAAGTAAATGAAGGAAGAACTACCTATCGTTTCCTTACTTGTTTTCCCCACAAAACATCCAAATGGGGTTGGATAATAGATGTAAAGCAACATGACTCAAGGCTTAAGCACAGACTGAACCTTTTCCTCTGGATTCAAACATTCACAGCACACTTTCCCAGAACTTTGTATTGCTAAATTCCCTTGCACCTGGAGTCAGAACACTGACCTGTAGATGACAAAATCTTTAATAGAAGCACAGTCCTTTACCAGTTCTACATTTTTAGGCTTCAGACTTGGATGCGTCCTATGAAACCTGGGCTATCTAGACCATACCACTGAATTGTTACAAAATATTTGCTTTGCATCACAAAGTAAAAATTAATGCAAAAAGCACTAAGTACTCCAACACTGGTGTAAAAATGAACAGATTGTCTGCTTCGGCTTCTCAAAGATAAATGTACCACCCCTTCTCTGAGCTTTGTTAACCTCAGAAGGTTTGTAATGATGGATATACCCCACTGACCGAAATTCTTAATACCATGGATAGGTTGGGCCCCATTCTAGCCGGGTCATACAGCTAACATCAGACACATTCAAAATATAATAATGCAAGTTATCTCTTCCACCAGTACTCTTCAAGCTAAGCACTTTCTGTCTCAGGCATGCAAGTTAGGAAACTGAAATTCTACTGCAGCACTTCTTTATCTCATCCTATTTTTAAGATAAAATACATTCATTTTTCTCCCAGGAGCTACTGAAGGATTAGTGGTAAGAAACAAACAGCAACAGTGGAAGGATACTACATACTGTGTGCATTTATGAGCGTGTACATGCACACAGGGGAACACATGCATCGTGCAGTTTTCCCTTTCCTTGGCAGTATTAACTATAAGCAATTCTGTTGAGCGATGCCACTGGAAAGATCAGTCTTCCTGGGCTCCCGCATAATGCACTTCACTCACGAGCCCTGCAGTCTGCTAAAAGCATCATAGCACTTCTGGAAAAATTATATAGTATTGTATAGCTCTTAACTTTGTCAGAGTCCACAGTGGGAAAAGTGGAAATGAGCCAGTGCTAACCCGAGGCAAAGGGAAGTCATGACCTAACCTATCTTAACATTAAAGAGAAAGAGACCTTAGGTGGGGGTGAGGAAACTAAAGTAATGTTTCAGGCAAGTCAGAACTTCTGACAAAATCTTTCAGAAGTAAAACACATTTTTGTGGCTTGATGCCACTTATCTGGATTTTCCATCTAACTAATAGGAGATATCACAGACAAGAGGGAGCTGCCAGAGGTTCAACACGCCAGCTCCTCACCTCCTCAGTTTTCAGCTTCCACCGTCCTGTCGGCCAACTTGCCACAGGTGGGAGACATTAAGGCGTTGAGACTCCCCACCTTGCAGAAGCAATACAGGAGCCTGCCTGAAATCTCAAGTTTAATGCTCTTTAAGCCCACAAAAGTGAAGTTTTCCAGAACTTTCCAAAAAGCAACTGTGAAAAATGAAGCTAATTGTTTTCCAGCAGTAAGGATACAGAAATTGGCAATGCTTGGCAGAAAGAGTATTTTGCATTGAAAACCGCCTCAAACAGAACATATCTTACAAGCCCTAAGCTGAAATGTAAATACTTGTTCTCCCATTCTCTAACTGAGATCTCACAGCTCTCCAACTGTGTAAAAAACCTGCTTCTTCCTCCTGTCTTCACTGCTCTTATGAGCTTCTTGTGGCTGTGCCAACACCCTTATTTCTGATTCTGCTAAAACTGTTGATGCCAATGGGACAACATAAAGACCCAGGCTGGAGAGAGAAGAAAAAAATCATAAACTGCATTTGCCCTTACCTACCTACCTACACACACAACCCACACCCATCCACTCTCCATAGCAGTAGTAGACTTTTCAATGGGAATATGATAACACCTCAAGGAAATTACATTTTCCACAAAACTCCGGAACAGAAGACAGGAAATATTTGAATTAGGGGGGCGTGGCTTAGGCAAACTCCTTACCAGAAAATGCAGAACTAAAGGTAGGAGATGTAGGAGAAAATAACAGGAAAAGTAGATTACCACCAACAGTAAGATGCTCCTGACTATAACAGTATAGCAGCCTCAGCAGTGAGGGACACCATTTTAACAAATTGTGACTGAACTGGAAATAACATAAATAAGTATCTCTTTTTCAGAGAGTTCACAAAACTGTAACACCATAGCTTTCACATTGATTGCTAAAGCCTTTTTGATGAGTAACATCACAGTTTCTCTGCACAGTTGTTCTCACCATAGATATATTTCTTGGCTAGTCTCAGCCACAGTCTAGCCATTTTCTGTAACTTTTACAGAAGGAACAAAGGGGCCAGAGAACACCAGAGGATCTGTTCTGGCTATTACTGGCACAGGCAGACTCCAGAAGGAAGAGGATATCAGTTCTGAGAAAAGAAGGAGTTGACTGCATCCAGCTCCTATTGAACCGACTCCTTCTCACCAACCCAGATAAAATTCAAGTGGTGTGTGAAAAGCTTTCCAGGTTTTTCACAATATCAGCACAGATCAGATCTTCAACCAGCTTCTATGAGCTAAGGTAAAATAACTAAACCAGAAGTGGTACCATAAGAATTCCTTGCCAAGGCTCATTAACTTCACGTGATCATAAAACCCCCAGAAAATGCAAGGAAGAAGGATAAATGAAATAAATAAATGAAAACACACATTCCTGCATTCTTACAGCAACATCTCGGTTTCTGTGGCTTCCTTTTGTTATCATAGTTTTTGATGATGGCAGTGGTGGGTCATATTCAGATAGATACTTCTTGTTCCAGCAGTTGCCAGAAGAAACACAAAGGATGGAGTCTGGCCACCCCAGACCGGGCAAGGCCAGCTCCTGGAGACAGAGCACGTAGTCAGAGAGCTGTTTGTATTCTCAACTCTTTCTTGTTTACCTTTCAGTTTCTTTGTGTCACAGGCAGCTTTGAATCCTTTGTCACTGTGCAAAAGGCAAAGCTACAACATGGAAGTATTAAATATTCCTGCAAAATAAATGGAAACCCAATGCTGACCTGTTTTCAGAAGAGAAAACTGTTAAACTCTCAGGTTTTGTACCTTTGCGTTACCCTCTGGTATGTAACTTCTCCCCAGTAATTGGCGCTGAGAATTAAGGCTGAGAATGGTCATAACACCACAAAGAGTGGCTGGAAAGGGTTTTAAAAGTATCATCTGGTACAGCTCAGGCCCTTCCACCAGACACGTAATGTTGCTTAGCAGATTTCATAAAATATTAAAATAAATAAATAAATAAATAAATGAACCATGCTCATTTATTTGAATTTGTAGTTTCTTGAAAACTTTCCCCTCAGCTCTAGGCTGCTATCAGCTACAACCAAAAATTCCTCATGGGGTCTTAGGAAGCAGAATGCGGCCACACAGCAGAATGTGTGACTGGCTTTTAATATCCTCACTAGGAGAAGGACAGAGCGTGGACACACAGGAAGGCTCTGTGGGGAGTGGGTTCAAAGACCACATAGCTGTTCTGATGACAGCAGGGCCCACTTTAAGCATGTGGGACATGTGCTTTCAGGACAGACGCCCATGCAAGACAGACCTGTCATCTCCTGGCCACCACTCTGAAACACGACGAGCTGTCAGAAATGCACTATTCAGATGCATTGTAAAGCAAATAATACAGTCTGCACTGAGGTATGCATTCTTGTTTCACACCAGATAACAAGGGTTTTCTTACTAGTTATTGTAAATCATGAGGTTTTGCAGCTAGTTTTAGCCCACAGTTCGAATTCATCTCACAGTATTTGTGCACATTCTTATCAACTAGCTGGAAGAGGAAATTCTTGGGGTATAAGCCATAAAACAAGAATTGCATCCTTTTTGATAATTTTCATTTGGAACTGAATTGCTATTTTACATTAATCCTTTTCTTTTTTTTCCCTACCTCATGCTCAAACAGAAGTAGTTTAACTAATCCCCTTGTAAATTATTTCATTTCTTTTATCAGTGACCATTGCGGGGGACAGCACCACATGCCAACACTCTCCATTGCACCCCCATATTATGCAGACTAATAAAGGAAAGAAAAAATGTGTGTATGGCGTACATCTTACTTGCTCAACCACGGGTTATGATGCAGACAGTAATTGGTGAGGTTATACGGTTTCCATAGAGACTGTCTCATTGAAATGATCTATTTCTGGAATTCCGTCAGAGATCACTGGTGTGGTTAGGATGGATGGAAGTGTTCTGAGATCAGGGATGGCCATCAGGCTAAGCAGTGAGCAATGGAAGAATTCATTTCACAGAATCATAGAATGGGTTGGGTTGGAAGGGATCTTAAAGATCATCAAGTTCCAACCCCTCTGACATGGGCAGGGACACCTCCCACTAGACCCGTTTTCCCAGGAATACTTTTGGGAAAATTAAACCACCTTGCAAATGGCAGGAATATACCCAAAATATGCCTTGATTTATATTTTAATTCTATTTTTATTGGTTAGGATAATAGATTCTATTTAACTATGCCTTAAATGATTATCTGTCATGCTTAATTCTATGACCATCCACAAAAGTACTCAACCTTACAGTTATAATGGAAAGCATTAACCTGTGCATTATTGCAGGACTGCTGACAATACCAGAGTAACACATTCTAAGCAAAAGTTTAGATTTCTGAAAAGCAACCAGTGAATCTTGCCTAAGAGGATCTGTAAGCCACCATGCCATACGGGACCTACACTCCAACAATCCACCTGAATGTACCTAATAATTTTTCCCAAAGACATTACTTAGCCGAACTTAACCCAGAAAGTGAAATTACAGAAGACAATGTGTTTGCGATGTCTTTGTGACATTTTCGATAGGAACCTCATTTCTGCCAGCCCCAGCATTTTCACTACTTACAAAGCCAGAGCCTTTTTTCTTGTTTGTTTGTTTATTTGTTTTGTAAAATCAAGAAAACACATGACAAACTAAAGGGCTGCTAACTGTTGATATTTGTAAAACAATTAGGAGACTGACAATGTAACTGAAGTGCCTTATACTACGATTTTTCAATCAGTGCCAAGCTCACCTACAGAGAAATACCCTATGTTCCCAGTGAGTCCAGTGCTGTTTCTTTCCAGCTTTGTGTGACCTAAGCCTAAGCTTTTGGCTGCATCCTTGTTTTGTGTTGTACTGTGACTCCACTGATCTTTCAGCAGCAAAGTGCTTGCTTCAAATCTTTGCAAGGATTTGGAATCACGGATAGAGCTGATGCACAAGAACACCGTTGCTTCCTTATGTATTAACTCTCCAGGCAGCATCTTCTCATTTCAGCGTATCCTCTGCCAGAAACACCTCTTATGCTTCAGCTGCTTTTAATGCAGGAAGCAGCAGCTTTGCTCAAAAGGCAAGACGCATCACCTCGCTATGGCAGGAGAGCTATTAACAGTAACAATGACCAAATTCTGGAACTGAGCCGCTTTTTAATTTAGCAGTACATTTTGGTAGGAGAATAACTATGCAGATGCCTGCTTGCTTAAACAAAATCCAGTCCTAATGGACATGCTGATTCAAGATTGTAGTTGTTGATTACAACAAAGCTCATTAAACAAATAGGGAATATGTACTTGAAGTAGATGCAATTGCTTTATTTTTTAAAGTTGGATTGACCTAACCCCACGTTCACCACTTCTTACATAAAATATTTTGCTTAAGGGGTCAGTTCTGTGACACTCTTTCTTAAAATTTTGACTCCATCTTACCTAATGAAAGACAGCTGTATTGAAATAAAGCAAGCTATAAACATATGTTCATGCTAGGATTTTATAACGAGGCTATGATCTTAAGAAATAGATAAAACTTGAGAAAAGCTGTAAAGGTACTTACCAGTTAGATACTAGGTTATATACTTAATGTGCAATAAACAAAATGTTTGTTATCAATGATTTGCCACTGGAAAAACTCTTCAGTGAAGAACACAAAGGAAAGAAAAATGAAGTTGAAGAAAACCTCTGACTTTGTATGACTCCGCACACAAAAATCTCCTCGCTCATTAGCTCACCTTTGGCTAGTGATCTCTGTCCCGTTGCATCTGGCACTGCTAGACAATGTGTATCCAGACCTAAAAAAGAGTTTTGGGATCCACCGTTGGGTTTGGAAAGTTGGACCTCCTGGCTTTCTGCTGCTTCTCCACAGTCTGCTTCTGGCAGCTCATCAGAATGAATCTGTACGCAGAAAGTTAAAGGCTGATCACCCTCTTCTGTGGCAGAGCTATTAACCAGGTCAAGCCAGGACTGTCTCTCGGAATAAACCACTTTGGATGTCAAGGAAGAAGATGACTGTTGAGAGTTGAAAGTGCTTTCAGGAGAGGAGAGAGAACAGGATGCTTCACTTGACAGAGTCGAGGTGAAAGAAGACTTCTGCTGATCCTGCTTTCCAGAAACAGGGCGGGGGGCAGGGGAGGGGAGAATAAAAGAAAAATTATTTGCAAGTTTTTCCTGCTCCTAGGTTCCACATGTTATGGATATGCAACTGAAATGCTAATTGACAAAAAACTTACATAATCTGATTAATTATCCATGCAAACAAGTCTGAGGTATGGCAGCCACTCTCCTACAGAGCAGTAGCTTCCATGCTAGGTCTCACACTCACGTTCCCTCTTGAATTTGTCTACTCTTTATTGGTCTAATCAAGAGTGCAGCAGAGAAAGTCCAAATTATCCATTGAACATGAAGTTATCTTGAAGCACTCCATAAATCCACCCCAATGACATAACCACAGATAGACAGAAATGGGCCCAAGCACTGAAGTACTTTGACCTTCTCAGCACAAAAAGCCATTTTACCTGGTCCATTCAAGGGATTAATCATTCACCAAAGTAAGAAGACTGAAAAGTAATATGATGGCAAGTTAATGATGGAAACAAAAACAGCCAGTGATGGGGCGGAGGACAGGAAAAAGGGAGTGCTACAAGATTTGTGCTGATCATTCACCTGCTAAGATTCATCCTTCAGCACATGAATCTGGAAAAAGACCCAAACTTCACTAGAAACACATCAGAAATCAGTAAGACATCCTAACGCCGTCCATAGTACACTTGTTACCCTACCTTAACAAGAGCACATAGAACCAGAGAGCTCTCAGAGACATCTAACAGTCATCATTAGGAGCTGGGATTTGAATGAGAGAGGGTATGATAGATGCACAATTCCATGTAAAGAAAGGTTGAGAGAAAGAACAAAGTTTTGAAAAGTATTTATCTTCCCAGACAAGCAAATAGATGCCTAGGTTTTTCTCTGCTGTAGGGTTTTACTTTGCTTGAGTTGTACTATTATCCAATCACTAAAAGCAACTCATACAAGAAGAACTAGTGCTAGTTCTGCTTCTTAGCCATTAAACACCACTGAAAAGATGAGTCAAGAGAGTCAAATACACAAGTAATACATACACAAACGCATAAAGGAGGGGATTAATTGACAGTAATAAATAATGGAAGACAACAGAAGACAAAGCCTTATGTGTAACTATTAGGAGAAACTATCTGAAATCATGATGAGACCGTGATGATATAAAAGCCAGATTTCTGGAATCTGCTACAGCAGAAATGTACTCCTCCTGCAAATCATTTCCTACTGGCCAATGCCAGAACCAGAATACCAGACTTGATGGACCACAATTCTGGCAAGTTTATGTTCTCAAAAAATATGTAGAATAAATCTGTGTAAGGATTAAAACAGATGATAACTAAACTGGAAGTACTGAAAATTACTGAGGTGTTGCTAGGGAAACCCGGACAAGCTGCAAACACAATAAAGGAACTAACGTGGAACACTATTTATAACCTGGTAAACTAGAAATAAGATGTATTAAATATAAATGAAACCAAGAGTGAAATTTTTTTTTGATCAGGACATATAAACTGCAATTCAGTGTTGCTGTAATGTATACTACTTCCTTTTTTACATTAAAAAAAAGCAAAGTTGATTTGCCTTCCTGTGCTTCTAATCTAGCTATATCATGTAGCTACTAATCAATTCCAAAGATGAGGACTGTTATCAGATTTTGGGTCACCATTTGTTTGTAGCACTTTCTTCACATTTTTAGATTTTCAAAGCCATTCCTCCAAGACTGTCCCAAACACTGTGACACCAGACTTAATTCATGTTCCTATTATGAGAATTACAACATTGTGTTTCAGGTGCATTTTTGTTTTTAGAAAGGAAACCTTCACAAATGCATCCTAAAACAAAGGAGATGCTCTCATAAACCACATGTATGAGTGATAAAGACCCTTTTGGGACCACAGGTGACCTGAAGTATTTCATCTTAGAGCTCCTATGCAACGACAAATTGTTGAAGCATTTGTGCAGCCAAGCAGAACCACCAAACAGTAAAAACCCTTGCTCACATGGTCCAATATGAATTGTTCAAAGACAAGAAAGGAAGATGTTAGATCTCACCTCTACTTTTCTGGCATTTTTCCATGCAAAAGAAAGTGTGACTGAAATGAAAACTGTGCCTCGCTGAGTGGAACATATTTTTGTTCTCATTTTCATTGTGTGTTAAATAAAAAAAAATGTGGGTGAGAACAAAGATGACTGCCAGAATGTGTTTCTCCTTCTCTACATATGTGTTGTGTTTTTTTTTTTATTTGGCATGACAAACATTTACCTAACTTACTTAAGTGGTTCCTTTGGAAGTTTTGCAATCATCCATATAATAATAAATCTCCATTTGGGGACATTTTAAAAAGCAGATACTTGAGCCTATGAGATCAAAAGGATATGATACTATGAGATCATAAGGATTCCACGGGAGATCAATGAGTCTCCGGGCATTTTTTAGAGAAAAATTATCACCATGAAACACCTCAACTGCTCTGTTGGGACTGCTGCAATCTATTGTCTCAACATAGCTGCTGCTTTTTGAACTGTAAATCCATTCACATGTGGAGAAATTAATGCAGATGGTCAGTTTAACTTTTGTCCTACAGATGTTAAAATTTACTGGTTCCTCACTTGCTTTTTTCTTCCACAGTACCCAAAAACATAAAGATGGAAAGCTTATGATCAGTACTTTTTTTCTTTTTCAAGTTTTAAAATGTTTTGGGTCATCAGAGAACAGAACAACAAATGAAAACACTGTGCTAGAAGTACAGCGAAATGTTTGCTGCTCTAACACATAACAGAGGCTGTATCTGGGTGGCTATTAGTTTCTAGACTAATAGTTTTCAGTCTGGAGTTGATATCAAGTTTGGAAGCCTTTCCAAGTTTCATTTTCCAAAATGTCCATAGCTTCTAATTCCTATTTTGCAAAATCTCTTCGGCACTTGGGAGGAAGAAGTGCAACTTTAAAAAAAGACAAAAGTAACAGAAAGAAATGAACCCGAGTCAATGCCTGTGGAATTCTTGATGCTGGGCTGGTTTTCCAGGATGAGTGCCTTATCCAGTAGTAATCTGAGAAGATTCAAGCAGGCCTTCCAAAAGTGGTGTACCCACAGAGTATCAGCCCAAATCCATCACGTGTTTGGGATCTCACAGCTTGGTTCAAAAATTCCACAGTGAATAAACAAGCAGCAAGCAATGTTTAACCAGTCTTCCCTGAAATGATTAAGAGCTCCACTCCTAGAATTGTCTTTCCAGCAGAATCTGTGCTTTCTCAATCCTTCCAATGGTTTTCTTGCTCCACTACTTGTTCAGGAGAGAAAGGGACATTAAATTGAATATTTAAAAGACAACTCTGACTTGCAGTCAAACTCAGCTGCGTTGCTATCTAACTGTTCCTGTCCATCACATAAGCAAGCTGAACACACATGGGAGCTGAAACTTATTCCAGTGGCCACTTCTGGGGTGAAAAGATGACAACTTTGCTTAGGAGACACTCGCCTTTGTCCATGAGGGAAGGGATTTTAAGGTGGGGATGAAGAGAAGTCAGCTGAGAGAGGGAAAGGATGGAGGGAAGATAACCCTAAAGAGAAAGGCTGAGGAAGGAGGACCCCTCAGCACCTGCACCATTGCCTGCCTTCCACGTCCCCTGTCAAAACATGGAGGCCAGCACTCAAGAACATATGGGAAGGAGACAACCGGAGATGGCCTCTGCAGCAACAGACTGTCAAGCAGCCGGAAGCCAGAAAAACAGAAAACTAGAAACAGCACCTGTTTAAAACTCATCGTCTTGAAAAATGCAGGCATTCACTCGGATGTGAACAGACGGAAAAGACATCTACAGTCGCTTAAAGGCAAGCCACTGAGGTATAGAATTCAAGATGCTTCATTATCAGCCCTTGGCCCAGAATAACTCTTGGAGATGTATTGCCAAGGTTCCTATTTTCTCCGATATTTATAGCCACTCAGCCACATTTAACTTCCACTTAATACAGCCCATAAAGAATCATGTTTTACACAGCGGTGAACAGCACGCACCCCCCGAGTGCCAGGTGGATTGTTTTGCAGTGATTAATATTACACAACTGTGTCAGGAACGGAAGCAAAGGCTGACTTATCTGACTGAAACAGAAGGGGTGACAGTGTGACATGTGCTCCCAGCTTTACATGTGCTAAGTAAAGATTGCCAGCCAGGCAACCCTGGGCATGACATCCCCTTTTCTTTTTGTCTGTGACCGTACAAGCTTCTCCATCTGTATATTTCAAATTTGTTCCTGCTTTGCCACCATGGTCCCCAGCCCGGCTACTGGAGTGTCATTTCAATGTGCCATATAGGAACCTGTACCACACCAACGAGGCAGCAGACACTTCTCTTCCATGAGATGCGATGAAATGAATCAGTACTTGGTATGTTACTACATGCCCCTCAAAGTTAATTTCAGCTGGGGAAGGGAAAAACTTAAACTCAGACTTCCTTATTTCAGCTGAATTACCATCCCAAACCAGCTTACTCATTTCTAAACACAGAATTAAGTAAACCTCATATCTTAAAGCACATGTAAAGAGAGATGAGATCACTAGTAAAAACAACAATATAGAAACAAGATTAATAGTGCAATAAGTGACTAATAATTAGGCAAGTCAATTTAATTAGATGTATGAGGGTGCATAGTGCTTATTCTAATTTATGAAATGAAGCGAGGCAGGAAGGAATATTCTGGACAAATACACTACAGCAAGAAAGAAAAATTGTAATAGATTATGGGAGCATGCTTATTTTCAATTTTTATAGTCTATTTTTCAGAGGTAGAGGAAAAGAACTGATTTTATCACTGTAAGAAGAGGCCTCTTGTCCCTTCACTGTTCTTCACTGCCCGCAAAGCAGCTTCAAATTCTGCAGTCTTAAGAAAAGCTCACTCAAATACATAAATACAAAGCTGTTGGATGATGCTACCGACGTCACAAGAAGAAAGAAGATTTTTTTAATAAAGAATAGCATGAAAAACTGGGTTATAGTAGTATGTTACAGCATGTCTACAAGGTAGAGTGACACTTCCCTTTCTCCAGCACGATAAATATACCTCCATTGGAGGGATCTGTTCTTTGCCGTTCAAGCTCTCAGCAGCGCGGGCTGCAATCACGCAGGGCAGGTGCTGCCAGCCCATCCTCATTTCACAGGCACACAGGGTGAACATTTCCAGCCACTCTTTTAGGTTATTCCTCAAAGGTCCACCACCTCAAGAAAGTTTTGTGCCAACTGGCTAGCAACTAGAAACAAGCCAATTACTTACCGAAGGCGGAGGTGGCTGGACTGTGTAGGGGGGAGGTGGTGTGTCGGTTATTTCTGGATCATCGTGTTCACTTTCGCTGTAGCATTCTGAGGCAGACATGGGAAATGAGCAAAAACAAGGTGTTAGACCAACACTCATTTATTCCCTGAAGCATTGTGGTAGCCAAAGAGCACCAAGTAGGATGTTCTGGGCTGAGGACCACACTGTAACAAGTCAGTGTCTCCTACAGTAAGAATTAACCCACTTTTGGTAATGCCACACTACTTCATAGCAACGCATTTTCTTTTTACCTAAGTAAAAAAAATTGCTAAATTGCTATGGCAGTAAACACTAGGTGTCACTGCTCTAGATGGCTTCACAAATAGGTTTGGGGTGGGTTTTTTTCCTTTTTGCAGTCTCTAAAGGAAAGGCTGTACCATTTGTACTATGTTAGGGAAACCTGTCCCAAGTAGCAAATGCTGTCCCTTAATCTCTGTAAGCAGTAAGTTTTCCTGGAGCGTCGGTGTTTTGGCTGGAATTTTGGAGGAAACAGATTGCTCGCATGGTGCTTTGGAAACCATAGAGCAGCATCGTGAGAGCTTTGTCACCACATGGTAACTCACACGGGCACACCATGCAGTGCATGTGCAGAGCCAGTACTAAAAGTAAACACAGTACTCTAGGACTATACACCCCACTCTTTTCTTTTTTTTTTTTAATAAAAAGCAAGCTCGGTATCTAGTGACATGTGGCAGAGCAGCAGTCGTGCTGTTATTTCTTTCAACAACCAATGTAGCAGGTGAAAGCATTTTCTCGAGTGATTTTTAGAAGTGGATTTACTGAAGTGATAATCGTTGATGAAGTGAGGCACAGACAAGGGGAGGCAGTAAGTTCCTGGTTCCCGTTCCCATTCCCAGGGCCTGGCTGTAACCACTGGGCAAGATCACTTCCCTCAGCTAAATCTGCCAGCCTGGCACATCCAGCCTCCATAGCAGCAAGCCCTTGCATCCTGCCCTGCACCACGAGAGAAGGGTGACAGCCCTCACCCCCACCCGGCTGAGCTGGGGACGTGAAAGGTTGCAAGGACGTAGTCAGAGCTTAATGAGGACAACGTGAGCGAGTGCTGAGTGTGGTAAGAGCCGAGGCCACCGGTGCCATCTCCAAGTGAGCCAGGGCTCTGTGCTGCCTCTCCGGGTCTCTCCCCAAGCAGGTGAGGGTTGTTTGTGCTCTGGGAGTGCTTTGTAAGAGCTGGACTTCACGGGTTCACACCACCAGTGTGTTAGCACGGTCCGTGGGAAATCACCTGTGACTATCTCATCCTTTGACTAAATTACACCCTACAGTCCTTCCTTTTATGCATGTCATTGGAGGGTTTTAATAAGCACAGTGTGAGGGGAACAAAGTTTGAAGGAAGAATTTTATACATGAGATAGAAGTTTCTAAGTTGTTAACAAAGTGGAACTTTACAAGATTCATTACTTTTTCTCCTTGAACTGTTTGCAGAACTATAGGGGCTTCTAACCCCGTAGCTGCTACTCTGTTTACTGGAAATATGTGCTTACCATAAAGGACTGAGACTGGCTGCAAAAAGGCTATATCAAATTGTAAGCCTCCATTAATGCCTTCTTGAATAACTCTTAGTAAAGGGCTTATTGTTTCTACAGCTCCCCTTCTAGGCACACAGAACTGAAAAATAAGCAACAGCTGTTTCTGATACTCTAAGTAGGCAAAGGGATTTGGAGGGTGGTGTTAAAATGCATAGAAAGTACACGAATACACAAGAACTGCCATAATAAGAGCCAAGACCCTCCTGAAGAGTTATGGAGTGTGACACAGAGGGGAGAACCAGGTCAGGAGGAACAGAAGTGACTGTGGGCAATGACAGCATTTTTCTGAAGTGTAGCAATGCCTCCCTGCAAGGGCACATCCACCCAGGGTCATCACTGGGGTCTGAACCCATGCTCAAGGGAGCTGCTGGAGCACCTGTGACAAAACACAACATGGAAAGACAAGGAGGTGTTTGATACCAGAATCAGAGTGCCTTTTCTGAAAGGGAAATCAGCGATCATCTCCGAAAGCTGAAGAAAGGTTGGCTATGTTATGTTTGTTGCAGGGTAACTAGATAACCTGCTGTAGATGCTGTTGAGTGGATTATTTTCTAACTGTCATTTTTTAAATTAAGATTAGTGGGCTGACTCGAATTGTTTTATAGTTCTTGACTCAGCCAACACAATCAGTACAACATATTTTGATGATTTTTAAAAAATTATTTGTTTTCATGTATAGAATTTTGACCATCCTCACCTTCCAACAAACTCCTTTGTGAATAAATAAAATAAAAATAAAAACATGGACAACATGTTTGGACACTCCTTCCCAAGCACAATTATGGTGCGGTACTTCTTGCACAGCCCAATAATCAGTATAGCCCTTTATCCAAATTATCTAATTATCTCAGACTGTTTTGATACAAAATTGGGTTCAAAACTAGCAGGCATTTTGGAGGCATTTGGGGGTATGAAAATTAACAAGTTTTCTAACAAGAAATAAAAAGGAACCATGAACTGAAAACATAGAAATTGATGACACCTGCTGAACGTCCAGAAATGGTGGTTTCTACGTTTACCAGTCCCAAAGCTGCTTCTAGCAGTAGAGTATAAATGGAGCCAGAGTATAAACACAGCCAGATCAGTCTGATCAATAATGATGTTACACGTCCAAAGTCTGGACATAAACCACAAAATTATTCTGGCAAACAGCAGAAGGGATGCAGAAAGGAGCATTTCAGCACTCAGACAAAACAGGTTGTATCACCTAATTGTTCATACTACTAAAAAAGCCTTTTCTTCTTCATACCTCCACCTCCTTCACACTCTGAGCAGTTCTAAAGAAGTCACTGGGTACCAATACTCTAAAAGATGTTCCCAAGCTAGCAAACTCCTGGGCCATATCATGACTCCTGTAATATACCTTACCGACTCAACACCCAGAGTAACACAGGTAGTTTTTTGGTTTTTTTTTTCACACTTGATAGGCTTAGCAAGCCAGCAAACCAAAGCAGGTACACATCTCTCACAAGATCACCAAGTGTCTCACAGTGACACCGTATCTCACCATCATTTCTTTTTCCGTGATTACTCTGCGCTGTGTCAGTGTGGTTTCTCTGAACTCAGCTGGTTAGATAGACCCAAGTTGACAATTTAAAAGGAAGGAAAGAGCTAACAAAAATTTGGCCAAGCAAAAACTGTGAAGAACAGGATGTAGTTACAGACTGAAATCAGCGTTAGGAGCATACCTTCCTCATTCTTCCCATTGGGTGCCTGAGGGTCTACAGCCATCCCCAGCTTACTTAGCCACCTGCGTTTGAAACAGAGGGAATATAGAGTTAAGGATACTTGCATGCTGTTCAGACAGAATTTTGCCCCTTTCAGATGTGTTCTACGTTACTACATCTATTTTCATTAACCTCCTAATATCTAATCTGAATCTCTCCTCTTTCAGTTTAAAACCATTACCCCTCGTCCTATTGCTCCACTCCCCGATAGTCCTTCCTCATCTTTCCTAAAGGCCCCCTTCAGATATTGAAGGGCTGCTATAAGGTCTCCCTGAAACCTTCTCTTCTCCAGGCTGAACAACCCCAACTCTCTCAGCCTTCCTCATAGGAGAGGTGCTCCATCCCTCTGATCATTTTTGTGGCCCTCCTCTGGGCCCATTCCAACAGGTCCATGTCCTTCCTGTGTTGAAGACCCCAGAGTTGGAAACAGTACTCCAGGTGAGGTCACACGAGTGCAGAGTAGAGGGGCAGAATCACCTCAATCGACCTGCTGGCCATGGTTTTAAGAAATTAACAAGTGAAAAAGCTCAAGCCTTGCAGATCAAAACTCAAGGCCTAACAGGGAATGTATGAAGAACAGGAATTACGATTCATGACTTTGAAAGAACATTGTGTCTGATCTTGATTCTACTGAAGCAATGGGAAATTTGCCAGTAAGATCAAAGTAACAGGAATTTTAAACTGCAGTATGAGCCATAGAGCCACATAACAATTCAAGAAAAATAAAACGTCATTTCTATAGGAGTAGATTATTGATTTTCTTCTAACAGCTACTTGTAACAGAATGTTTCTTAAATGAAAAAAAAAACTATAAACACAAGTTAAGGCTTGCTAAAAATACAGGACTTCTTTTTAACCACAGGTTCAGCCAGCCCACCAGTGACCATGTGCAACAGGCCAGGTAGCTGCCTGCAGATAGCCCAGCATGTGCTTACTTTTCATGTGTGCCTGACAATGGCAAATACATGCTAAATTCATGAAGCAAATGACTGTGTTAATAAATCCACTGTTGATTTAATAAATACATACGCATGAAGATTTATGAAAGGTCATGATCTGTCAAGCATTTATGGACACCAGTAACTCGGCACATGCAAATGCCCCAGTGAGTTCAGTGGAACCACTCTCACAGGCATATGCATTTGTGGGACTGCAGCCAAGAGAACAGATGTCTTTTAGTCTGTTTTGACATATGCGTGAGTATGCATGTACTTCATGTATTAAATGCATGTATTTTATACTTTGCCAAGGAAAACATCGTCAGTTACAACAGTGAGGAATTAGTATTAGTGTAGTATAGTGCAAGCTGCTCTAACACTAGGCTACCTAGCTTTAGCCCAAAATGAAATTTATTCAAGAAGTGGAGTTTGAAGAAAATCATTCTGGGGGCAAAAGAGTTAGGACACCTGCATAGATTTCACGAGACTAAACATTTCAAAAGTGTCATTAAGACACTGAGAATTTCCAGCTGGTCTCCAAACTGGCTTTTAGCATTCACTAACATCCTCTATTAGCTCTAATTTTCCTTTTCCTCCTCCCCACATCCTTCCCTTTCTTCTCCCCCAACCAGGGTTACAATCTCTACAGAAACATTCCTGCCCAGCAGTCCCTCGTTCCCAGGCATCCTCAGCCCATCTGCCTCAAGCTCTGGTAGGAAACGCAGCGATACCGAAATGTCTGGTTATCATCACCCCACCAGTATGCTCTGTGTAGCTCCAAGTTGCAAAAGGCAACCCATTCTTTCCATCTGTATTTACCTGCCTGCTTCTATAGATTACATATTTATGTATATATATGTTTGTACACTATTGTAGTATCACACAATTTGGTATCTATCACCCTTCTGTAATATCACACGCGTTTTTTCAACCCCTATCCTTTTCTATTGTGGTAAATATGTATGAGATTTCCTGTTTATAGAGGGAAAGAACAGTCAATGCCCTATGAAGAATCTCACAAAGGTCACCAGCAGAACCGTGATTAAAATCCTGACCTGACTATCACAGGAACTCTCTTCCCATTTAAATTGCACTGCTTTCTATCTGGTATTCAGCCATTTAATGCAGTAGCATTGTGAACAGACTGCAATCTGAAGTCAAAAAAAAAAAAAAAAGTAAAAAAAATATGAGATGTATCTAAATGAGCCAAAACTGGATCAATAGCAAGTAATATCTATTTCAGATACCTCAGTGGTTTCTAAAATGGCAGCTTCATATGCATTTTTACTTCTTGCTTTAAGAGCAAGGAGAACAAAAAGGACAATTTTGGAAAGAAAAGTTCTGATCTGTCATGAGGATCATTTAACTGCATTGTAGTTTGGCAGTGAAGTAAACGCTTACTTACATTAAAGAAACAGACCGTTCTATCCCTTTAAGCCCCCCTTGTTCTGAAAGCAGACAATATTATACCTCAGTCCTAGATCAGCTCTGGGACAAAACTATATTGTCTTTCTCTCTTTTTCTTTTCTTTCCTTTCCTTTCCTCACTTTCCTTTCTTTCCTCACTTCTCCCAAGGTGATGAACTTGCTATCAAACCTTTGGACCTATCTAATGGAAAGGGATTTATAGCAGCAACTACTGGGAAGATTAGTATCAAAATGAGGCTAATAATGCAATTCTGATTTCAACTGTCAATGGTGAACAAATATTTGTATTTGTTCTTCTCTCCAGTATTTTCCTTCTCTAGAATGACCAGAAAACAAAACAGACTGAGTAATTCCCCAAATAACATTGTCAACAACCGCTTGACAGTGAGAGAATGAACTTTCAAAGGGTGTTCTCAGGCACGAGACAAGATGAAACATGGACAGTCGCTCCTACTTACGTGTTCATTTCCAGAACATTTTCTGCTGCAAAATAAAATGTCTTGATCTGTGGGTGGCTGATCTTAATAGCACTGTAAGAAAAGAAAAATAGAAGAGATATGAAGAAAACTAGTTTATATAAGAAAAGAAAAAATAGCTGAATTAATTATTTAAAATATTTATTCACTCCACTATATTAATCCAGATAAGCTTATCCATCCACATAGCTCTTTCCTCAAAACTCTAGGTTATTTTTAGCTCATTTCCTAGGCCACACATTATTCAGAGGGTATAAAGTACAGGAACTAAGAAGGAAAGAATGAAGAATAAAACAAAGACCTTCATTATGCTATTACATAATGCAGTTGTGTGCCCACACCTCAAATACTGCGTGCAGCTTTGCTTCCCCCAGCTCAGATAACCTGGAAAATGTTCAGAGAGAACACCAGGGGCGATCCAAGGTATGGAACAGCCTCCAAGAGTGATTAATCAGGCTAAGACTCCACAGCATGGAAAACTGGTGGTTGAGAAAAGGGAGATATAATACAGTAAAATCACAAGCAGCATGCAGCAGGTAAACAGGGACTGATTTGTCACTGTGTGTTCCAAGGCAAGTTTTAGGAGGCACCAAAGAGGCAACTAGGTGGCAGGTTTGAAACAAATGAAATGGAGGTACTCCAGGACATACCAATATTTAACCCCTTGGTCTCATCTTCACACTATGCTTTAGTACAGCCATCAGTAAGACTTGTCAGAGCTGTTCTTTTTCCTAAAACATAATCTCCGATCCTGAGACTGTGTGGCTTTCCTCTTTTGTTCCTCGTTAGGTGAATGACTCTGTCCCGTGGAAGCACATGCTATATGACTGGGCCTCAGCAGCCCCCATCTCTCCTCAAAGTTTCCCCAACTTTCACCACCCTAAATAAGTGATAAGCATGTGTTTTCTTCCCAGTCACTGAGAGCCAATGGCTGCAGAAGTGAAGGGCAATGTTTTCTCCTGGTCCTGTACTATGTGACTCAACCTTTCTTCAGAAAACAAAACGGAGCTCCCCATATTCAAAATAGCTGTCCTCTTTCTTTGGAGAAGTCAAGCCCACAGTCAAGCTCAGAAGACCTACAGCTAATGTCTGCATGAGACCAGAACAGAGAAACCAAGGCTTTCTCTTGAGGGACAGAATAAAAACCATGCTGAGCTTTATAAATCTGAACAGCAGCAACACCCCTCGAAATCTTTGAAGGGTACTCGGAAGCAGCTGGAAGTCAGCGCTGCATACGGAGTTAGGAGGGAATATTTCAAAATCTGTACCCTGCTAAACAAAGTTGTGCCACAGCAGCCTAAAGAATAGTCCTGAGTTGGAGGGAAGCAGCATTACTTGCCCCACTGTTGACCTCCCCACCTAAGAGAATGTATTTAAGATAGAATACAACTTACTTGTAATCAGTAAGCAAAGAGAAGGAAAAAGGAAAAAAAGAAAACAACAAAAACATTTGACATACTGATCTACTTTTTGATTTGTAGTTTTTACAGAGCACATCTGGCAGAGAATTTTCAAAAATATTTTTGCAATATGTTTTTCTTTCAGTAGCTCAATTAACATTTCATTATTTATACAACACAGAAGAGCTCCCCACGGCTTCATTGTCAGGCACTACTGAGATTCAATTCCTTGCAACGTTGTAAAAATCATGCAAAACTAGAGGCAAGAGATAAACTTACTGCTTTTTTTTGCATTCAATTGCTCGATCCACACTGAAGTCTGGAAGTCTGATGAATCCTTCTGCTTTTTCAGCCTACAATTAAAAAAAAAATAATTTAAAATCACCACATCAACCAAATGGTAAACTACCACATTTCAATACTCAACAATATTTAACATGCAAGTTCTTGTTTTTTGACAGCTTTTTATAGTCTGAAAATATATGCTTATCACCATGGGGACAGATTAACACCCGATGTTTTGGCTGGTATTTGTGAACAAGAAATATTCCTATACCAGCTACTTGTGCAAGAAGTACTTGGATGCTAGAAAACCACCACTTCTGTCTGTTCAAGCAGCAGTGTGTGAGCACAGGATTTATTGTATGCTTCCAAAGTGTCTGAAAGAAGAAGGATCCTCAATTTCTGCAATAGTGCTGAGGTAGACTCCCCAGCCTCCTCACCTTGAAGGGTCTGTATCTGAGCACCCTTGTCTAAGATTCATGGGCAAGTCATAAATCTAGTGTAGAATCTGAAATTCTCAAGGGCAAAATTTAGGTTTGGATCAAACCAGGTCTAAAAACAGCATGAAAGTGGTGGAACCTGATTCCTTTGCAGCCATCACATAACTTCTTTTGACGAAGAGACCAGCCGCACTTTCTGCATAGGCCACAGAAAATTGTCCTGCTGAACCTCAGTTTTAACAACAGAAGCCTTTCAAAAGAGACGGATAACATAGGAGAGGACAAATAAGGGTTATATCATCCATTCAGGTCTGGATTGTACATACAATCTCAAAGGAGAGTTTGTTCCATGATACAGCATGCATGTGCGTTACACAGATGCGTAACAACACCACATATCTATGTATATTTGAAAATATATTGAAAATATATATTTGAAATATATATTGAAAATATATTGAAATATATATTGAATATTGAATATTGAATATATATTCATTGAATTATATATTCATTCAATTGAATATATATTGAAAATATATATTTGAAAATACATGTCTATAGCAACAGGAATTCAAAAGTGACCCAAAATGATCCTAGGCAGAGACGGAGGAGGGTCTTCCCTGGGTAACCGTAATGTTTTGTAGGGTCCTGGAGAATCATAGAATCATAGAACCATTTGGGCTTGAAGGGACCTCCAAAGGTCATCTAGTCCGACCCCCCTGCAGTCACAGGGACAACCCCAAACTAGACCAGGTTTCCCAGGGACTTGTCAAGCCTCACCTTGAATGTCTCCAGGGAAGGGGCCTCAACCACCTCCTTGGAGAAAAGGTGCAAGGGGGTGGTCCCATGCAGCTGAGCTCTGTTGTTAAACACTGCAAACCAGCCTCAGATGGTTTTGGCCACTCAGCTGTCACTCCCCCCAGAAACTTGCAGCCGTAATACACAGGAGGTAGAGAGAGCCAGGCAGGCCTTTACAGTATGCTGTGTAGATGCAGTCACCCCTTTCTGGGTGGGAGAGGATTTACTGATCACTGGCATCTCAGTTGGACTCTGTGTCAGAGAGTGGCTCCAGCAAAACTGAAGTGACCAGACAGCCTCAAATCCCTGTTCTTGCTGCCTGCCCCTGAAACATCTTCCTTTACTGCATCTATCTGCATTCACCCCATCAGCTGCAGTAAGAATAGGACTTCTGCTACAGACTTCCTGCTACAAAGTCTGTAGCACATAATGTCAGGAAAAACCGTACTTTCCAAAACACAGAAAGTGTTAATTCATGAATCACTTTTTTGCTGCTTTCAGCCCTTATCCCTGGGCACATTAAAATTCTGAAAACGTACACTGACTTAAAGCAGGTAAAACACACACAACAATTACAAAGACAGAGGATAAACGAAGATGACTGACAACATCTCAAGTCACATTATGCATGAATATGAAGAGACTATAAAAAGATGTTCATCGAGAGCTCCTTTAATGCTTGGAAGTATGAATCTCTGAGAACTGAAATATGGATATAGAATTGATATTTCTGTGGGTGTCTTCCCTGCACCTCTGCATGTCTGTTCATCGGTATACAATAAATCATGGCATAACCATCATTCCTGCAGTTTACACGTATTAAATATTTATATGACATGTTTATATTGTGCATCTTCACCAATAAATAGCTTTGCCTGCTCAAGGACCAAAAAAATAAAAAAAAATAAAAAAATAGTGGAAGAGGTTTGTTGTTTCTTCTTTTTGTTGTTTTCTTTCAGTACAGAAGACACAATTATAGTTAGCAGTGTCTCAGTATCTGGACTGAAAAAATGCTGATTTTGTAACATGGCTTTATTTGTATCAAAACATGCTTAATTGCTATTGTGGGTTTTTAACTTTCTCTGATTATATTTGTATCTTGTTCAGAGCCTGGTTTGGAGATCTTTTCCCTCCGTCTTTTCCAACCATTCCACAGGTTGGAATTTGGTGAGACTAAACTTTTTTGAGATAAAATAACAATTAACTAAAGAAAATAAGACTTTTTTAAAATCTTTCTTAAAAAAACCCCCACCTGTATATTTTGATCAATTAGACCTTTATCTGGTATTTCCACCCCAGCTCCATAGTACGCCAGGTATATAGGGATGAGTGAATGAATAGGGCTGAGTAAAGGAGGAGCTCTATTCATGGGCTGCATTGTACTAAAGATAAAAAATATACTACCCCGTATTTCTGTGCCAAAAAAGAGTGGTCACTTGCTGGACCATGTGCAGTGAGAGCAATGAAATTCCTGTTTGGTTCCCAAGACCAGACTAAGAACATCAGAGACCAACCTCAAAAAAGCAACTCATGAGGTATCAAAGCCATTATTATGCACATTTCTGGGTAAGGAATGTATACAACGCCAGTTGTTTCTCTGCAGTATGAATCAATAAACTCAGTTTAAAAAAATTAAAAAGAGATCCAGAAGACCCCATGTGGAGGAATATACCCAAGTATCTTCTCACCCACACACCAATAAACCCATGGCCTGAGCTAGGTAAGCCATCAGATGGGTGAGCGGGTGACTAGGGTCTGGGACAGGATGGCTTTAGATGTTATGAATGCAATCACAGCTCAGCCAGTTTTATCTACTGGAACAATAGCCATTGGACTAGACTGCATCCTATAAATTGCTCAGGGCATTGCACAAGCCCTGATGAGAAGATTAGGTCCATGAAATGCCATTAGATAAGTCACCGTCTCTACTGTCAATGTATACAAATATTAGATCATTTGGATTTTGTATTGGACCAGTGAATTATCAGGGACTTTATAAGCCAGTGTGGGGACACTCACCCAGGGTGCTCCCACCCATGCAGAGATGGACATACTGAACGAGTATCTAAATTAGAGGAGTACTCTATAAATTGCTCATGAAAATAGGTCTGTAGGCTTTGGTTTCAGTAATTTACATTTGCCAGTTTTACAACAAAGAAATCTCCAGACTTGTTACGCAGTATTTGATACGTTCCAGTTGGTAAAGGATTATGATTAATGCATTCAGATTTTATATTAATTCTGTCAGTGATTTCACATTTGTTCATTTATACGAAAAGTTTAATGTTTCATTTTATGTATGAGTGAAAGAAAGGAGGATAATGGTGTCAATTTTTGTTTTAATGTACTACCAGTACACACCTCAGATGTGCCATCTCTATAACAGAAAACAGGGGTTTGATGGGTATGTACCTCCATAACTGGAAAAAAAGGAAGGGAAAAAAAGAAACCACATCATAACAGTAAAACCTTATGAGTGTTATTAGAGTCATCAAAAAGAATTCCAAATAAGCACTAGGAACAGAACATGTGGAAGTCATCTTTTTGGTCAATCTTGGAATAAAAATGACATTTTAAAACATTAAAAGTGTATAGAAGTTCTAAATGTTTTCTTTTCTCTGAAATGTTAACTTTAATATGACTTTAAGCATGCTATTAGTTAACTCACACATTTCACTCAAACTTTCTTCAGATTTTATTGAAAAGCTGTAAAATATTGCTAAAAACCTCAGATTAAAACAACCTTGATGTGTTTCCTATTTAATCAGGATTTTTAAGAGTAAGCTATTATCTCTTCCAGTTTTTATGCAGGTTAGCCTAATATATAAATCCGTACATTTTGCTGTGCCCAATTGTAGGAAAATAATTTCAATAATAATAACGGTCTCTGCAAATGCTTGGGGCAAAAAAGAAAGTTTTTCACAGAAAAAGCTTTTCACTCAAAAAAAATCAAGCGTATTTATGAAACATAATGCATGAATCCACTGAAAGAGCCTAATGTCTTTTTTAGCTTGCCTCAATACATTGTCCAGATTTTGTGGCTTTAAGGATTTTAGTAAATGATTTAATAGACGTTTTTCAATATTTGAAGTGAATGTAATGGTGCAGAAAGGTTTTTAAAAATAGTGCTGTAAAGCGAAAGTATCTAGTTATTGTGGAACAGCTCCGGTCTGCAATTCAGGGTACTCCTCATGGCTTCACCACAGGGTTTCAGTGCTGCCCCAGAAGACCCTGTGAATGTCGGAGGAGCAGTTCAGTCCTCAAGACTTTTTAACCTTTCTTTTTTTTTTTTTCTCTGCCAAGTACACCAGTAAGGCAAACTATAGAACTGTGAATAATTGCTGTAAGATATTGGACCAGAGGTCCCCAAAGCTCTCAGTGCAATCAGCCAACACCAATGACTTTATCATTCTCGTAAGCAGCTACTATAACTCAGAGGTGAAAGGTTTCTGTTTTAAAAGACTGCAATTATACAGCTCCTGGCAAAGCTGTTTGGAGTGAGGACCAATTTAAATGCAGTGAATGGTGAAAAAAAATAAAATCAAAGATAAATAGTGACAGTAGATCACAGCCTGCAACCCTTTCATTTTAAATTTATATTTCTTTTCAGCTGAATCCCCATGACAACCGTTGTTAAGACATCCTGCAAAACTGTATTTCAACTCTTCTTGAAAAACCAGCCAAGCTATCCAAAAGGCCCACAAGACCTTTAGACCCTTCAGTCCTCTGTCTCTTCCAACCAACACTACCCAAGAGTCACAACAAGCTCAAGGAACCAGGAGCCTGGGATTATGAGTGACGATCTTCCCCACCCCATCCCTCTGCCTACGCAGGAGTACTGGTTCCCTCCGGGGTTTCAGTATGAGAACTAAAACTGCTAAAGGGGCAGGCAGGATCACACACTGTCCTCTTTAAACACTTGCCTTCAAGGCAGGTCCCTGTAGAGAGTGGTACTCGAAAGAGGAAACCAAAGGCTAACGAAGAGCAGTTGTCCAAGGAGTCTGGTATTCCTGAACGTACCTGGAAAGCTTGACTGCTTAGATCCATTTTCTGTGTTTCCATTGCATAAAAAACCCTCCCGTGTTTCCTCCTAGTCAAAACAGCTTCCTCTCCCCAGACTGGGGACATGTCCATACTGCAAACAAAAGTTTACCTGCCTCATATGGTATCCATGTTTTGAAGAAAGACCAAGCATACGTGGGAAGAGTCTTCAGGGGAGTCTACCCAACCCTGCTGAGACCACCGGGACTCTAACTTCACCAGTCTCAGTACCTCAGCTAGCTGGTCAAAAGCTAATTTGGATTTGCCTATGTGCTCTGGTTTGCTTTCAATGAAGGAGAAGCTTGACTCTCCTGGTGTCTGATCTGCTGTTCTTGGCCTTCTCGGTACTTTATTATTTGTTTTCTTCTTTTAGCCGTGGCTTTCACAACATATTTTATGTTAAATTGTAGGAAATATCATCTGCAAATGTCACCACAAATGTCCTCCCCTAATCTGCTTCATGTGAAAGACCCAGAACCAGAGTAGTTTGAAGGCAAATTAAATCAGAGCGACAGAAACATCCAGAGCGTCAGAGGTGTCTGAAGACATACTTCATTGAGAACACGATGTCAGCTGAGGTTACCTACCGAAATCGGGGATAAAACACATTCTCGTTCAAATTCCACCCACTCCCTATTTTCTCCATCTCCATTAGAAAAAAAGGTTAGGTCCAGCACCTCGTTGCTATGCTACAGTTACCAGTGTCTCATTGACTGTGGTTTCCACACAGCCTCGAACAAAACATGTTCATTTATCACTGGAACGAAACTGGTCAGGCAGAGCTACAGGCCAAAGCTACAGCCTGCCCCAGTTCCTTTGACCTCAGCCCTGCTCCTCCATCACCTTTCACTTCAGCTTCAAAGAAGGCCTCTTAGGGGAAGCTTGGGGCACAAGAAGAGCAGGGCTCCTTGTCTTTCAATGCGACTATGAACTTAAGACTGTGCTCTTGGATGCCCTGTTGCGACCAAGGATTAACTCCACTGAAAGCAGTGGAAGTGCAGGCAGTATTAAAGACAGGTCAGATACAGAAGTAAAAGAAATATCAAGCAAGCCAGTGAATATGTCACTGCTATTTCTGTTTCATCAATCTAGAGGTGAAAATATCTGTGAAAATATGATGGGTCTAGTTCACCTCAGATATGACTCTGAACATGGCTCTGGTCTCATCAATTTAAGGAAGCAGATCTCAGCAAAGGACACTTTTCCCACACCCCGTAGTTACTGCCAGTCTGCAAACACCTGAATATACAGTTATGCAAAGGCTGCACTTCAAGTTCTCCAAAGAAACCTTGGGTTTTTAATGTAAAATAGTGTTTGAGAGTCAGCAGAAGTCGAAATCAAAGAGGTGCTACTAGCTAGGCTGTTTACAAGACAGACTGTGATAGGTGAGAAGTCAGGGCTGACATAAGCCAACAGTATTTTGAAGCTGTATGAGCTCTTCAGAGTATATGAAATAACTCAGAATGAGGATGAGATGTCCCTGCCCATGGCAGGGGGTTTGGAACTTGATGATCTTTAAGGTCCCTTTCCAACCCAAATGATCAACAAAAAGAGAGTGACAGAGAATGTCCATCCCTTACTGGATGCGGGGGAAACCTTGCAACCAAAGATGAGGAAAAGGCTGAGATACTTAATGCCTTCTTTGCCTCTGTCTTTAATAGTCA